>JARBWK010000008.1:36467616-36867824 GCA_030556195.1 Anolis apletophallus | reverse complement strand
AAATTGTGGTCAGAGGACAAGAGGTGTTTTGACTTGGGGATGGGAAAAGTCAAATTGCACTCACATATTGTATGGAAACCATCATGAGAATGCCATAGTGAACATGGCCTGGTAATTTGCCAGCCAGACGCACTTTGGGGCTCCGTGCGACTGGGCTTCCTACTGGTGTTGTTTGGATTTGTGGACAGTGGGCAATGTCAGTGCTTCCTGTGGCTTGAATGGAGTGTGTACCCTTGGCACCTTGCAGCCTGGGGGGTCTGAGAGTGCTCCCCAAGGAGACACCTGTCACTAACTTGCATTTGCATGTCCAGAAGCGTTCATTTGCTGGAGTGAAACGCTATGGATATGACCCGGATAAGACTTTTCTGAATGAAGGCCAGAGGTTCATAGCAATTGTAGCACCCAGGCTGGGTGGCTTGGAGTATAAGACAGTTGCGTGTCTTATCATATGGCCTGGAATCTTGGCCAATGATACTTTGAAGGAATGTTATCTTTGCAGATAGAGGTGAATTCTCTGGCAAGAATGGCGATGCAGCAGAAGCTAGCTTTGGACTACCTTCTGTCCAAGGAAGGTGGGCTCTGTGTGTGGTTAAACACAACCTGTTGTCATTTCATTAACAAGTCTGGTGACATTGAACTCTGACCTGGTCAAGATTCAGGGTGTTGCTAGAGAAGTACAGAAGACTTACTCAGCCCCAAGTGATTTTTGGAGCTATCTGTTGAGCTGGCTACCGAATTTGCATTGGCTACGCTCACTTGTGATGATAATCATTGTGGTTATATGTTCTGGACTGATCATTATGTGCTGCCTACCAATTTTGCTGAAATGTTATGCTTGTGCAATGCAGAAATCCATAGATGCAGTGAAAGGTGTGCATGCAGTCAAGACTGTGGAGACCGTGGTCAAGAGGGATTGGAGAGTGAATTGGTCCTCTTGAGGGGTTCCAGATGTATGTGTAGGTAACTCCCTGTGATGAGTTACCCACAAAAAAGAAAAACTCTGGAATAAAGCAGTTTTGGTACTTTCTGTGCAGGACAAAGGTCAGAGAGTGATGCTGCACATGTGTAGAGCTTAGAAAAGTGGGTTTCTGTGCCAAGAATCAGGGCAGGCACTTGCTCCGTGAATGTAACACTGTGATTGGTGCTTCTAATCAATGCTATGATTTGCTAAAGTACACCCCATGCCTAGCGTGAGATAACGTAGGCTCAGATTGGTCTAACAGTACAAGGCGTGCTACTTGTTGACATCAGTGCCAAAGGGAGAAGAACTGCGCATGAGCAGAGGGATTCTGCCCCATCCGTTGCTGGCAAGGAGAGGCAGAAGTGAAATGTTGCTAATCGGGAACATGAGAGTCCCGGCCACTGATAGCTGTACTGTGGGAAAGGACTAACTTAGAAATGTTCATTGTTCTAACACATAGGTGGGGTTTGAGATGTGATGCTAATGAAAATGTTATGTTTATTGGATCAATGAAATGCTATGTAACACCAGCCAATGATGTTTGTGTAAAATCATGAAGGAGGCGGGCTTTTGGAGATGCCGCCATGAAGGGTATAAGAACTTTGTACTGAGAATGACCGGGCCGTTTGCCCCTGATAGCAGCTTGTTCTGTTGGCAACCCCACCAGCTGGTGTTTATCAATAAATCTCTTTGATTTCACATGAGCAGTGAAGTTGTTGCGTGATTCCTCATCCTTGCGCCCGCACGTCTACGCGCCGTGTTGGTAAGAAGTCAACTTGCCACCTGGAGTTCTATAACTCCCAAATTTGCTGCTTCATGCCAATTAGATGTGTATGTGGCTTGCAGTGGTCTCAGGAACTTAGTGAAGGTACTGCGAGTCCCATTGGCCATGGTCCACCCCCCTCCAAACAGCACCAGGATGTAGAGTGGGTCATGGGGGCTCTGTGTGTCACATTTGGTCTTGATCATTCTGTGGATGAGGGTTGCAGCGGTCTCTGGAAGTGAGGGAAGGTACTGGAAGTCCTATCATCCATGGTCCCCCGTTCTCCAAACTGTACCAGGATGTAGAGTGGGTCATGGGGGCTCTGTGTGCCAAGTGTGGTCTAGACCAGTCATTGGATGAGGGTGGCAGCAGTCTCAGAAGGTGAATGAAGGTACTTCAACTCCCATCATCCGTGGTCCGTCCCACTCAAAACTGCACCAGGATGTAGAGTGGGTTATGGGTTCTCTGTGTGCCAAGTTTGGGCCTGGTCTGTGATTTGTAGGGGCTGCAATGTTCTGTGGGAAATGAATTGGGTGAAGGTCCTGCAAATCCCATCATTTGTGAGCCATCCTGCCGTAAACCGCAGCAGGTTTGTAAAGTGGTCCATTGGGCCTCTGTGTGCCAAGTTTGGTCCTGATTCGTCATTGGTGTGGGCCACAGTGCTCTAAGGAAGTGAATTAAAGTACTGCAAGTCCCATCATCCATGGTCCATCCTCCCTCAAACTGCACCAGGATGTAGGGTGCATCTTGGGGGGGGGGAGGTCTGTGTGCTAAGTTTGGTCTTGTTCTGTCATTGTTGGGAGCCTAGTCAGGAAAATCAAGTTGAGGAAGCCTAACAGTATCCCATGAGCTGAGGCCTAGTCAGGAAAATCAAGTTAAGGAAGCCTTGCTGTCAATTTTGGGCCTGGTCTGTGATTTATAGGGGCTCCAATGTTGTTTGGGAAGTGAATGATGTGAAGGTACTGCAGATCCCATAATGTGTGGCCCATCCTGCCCTAAACCACACCAGGTTGTGAAGTGGACCATTGGTCCCTTGTTTGCCAAGTGTGTTCCTGATCCGTCATTGCTGTGGGCCGCAGTGGCTGACTGCCTGAGGTCTTTTCTTTTCCCTCTGAGTCACCTTAGAATGTTGGAATGTGGTTGGCCAATCGGAGTCCTTTATGCAAATTCCATTTCAGTGGCAGCCAATCCCCTCTGTCTGGGGCCGTAGAATGTTGGGAGTTCTGAGGCTAGCCAATCAGAGCCCTTTATGCAAATAATCCCACAGTTGCAGCCAATCGAAATGCTGACACATATTCCTCCCGTCGCACCACCACACCACTGCCCACAAACATTGACTTTTATTATATACATAAATTTCTTTATTTCACCATATTTATATGCCACCCTTCTCAACCCCGAAGGGGACTCAGAGCGGCTCACAAGCAAAATGCAGATACAATGAACTATAATTATTGCCACAGCTCAACATCAATATTACACATCACATTGTACTATGACAATATCACGTTGAACTATAACAATTATATCGCAATATTATAAAAGGTTTTGACCTATAAAGCTCTATACAGTTCTGGCCCAGCTTACTTGTCCGAACGCATCTGCCTCTACATCCCACCTCGTACTTGAAGATTATCTGGGGAGGCCCTGCTCTCGCTCCCGCCAGCATCTCAAATGCGGCTGGTGGGGACGAGAGACAGGGCCTTTTTGGCTGTGGCTCCCCGCCTATGCAATGCGCTTCCAAGCGAAATATGTTCGACCCCCATCCCTCCTAGCATTTAGGAAAAAAAGTAAAATCGTGGTTATGGGACCAGGCTTTTGCACAATAGCAGAATGCAGCACTTTGGACTTTCGACTGAAATAGGATTGGCTAACTGACAGTTGAGAATATTTATTTATTTACGTCATTTATATTCTGCCCCTCTCACCCCGCAGGGGACTCAGGGCGGATCACAATGCACATATACAGGCAAACATTCAATGCCATTGACATACAACATATATAGACAGACATTCAGAGGCAATTTAACATTCCAGAAATTAGGTAAATTTAGCCTCCCCACAAAGTGATACCTAAATTTCCTATTTGACAGATGCAACTGTCTTTTGGGTTGCAAAGGTCGACAACGAGCTACACAAATTGGTCGAGAGCTCACCCCAACCCGGGCAGGCCTCAAACTCATGACCTTCTGGTCAGTACAGATCTTATGCAGCTGACACCCAGCCAGCTGCGCCACATTCCCGGTGCTTACTGTTTTTAACCTAGTCTTGTGGACGGAACATTGTTTTTAACTTAATTGAATGTTGAAGATGCACCACTTAGGCAGGAAAAAAATGAAATGCAAATATACAATATGGGTGATGCCTAGCTTGACAACAGTCTATGTGAAAAAGATGTTGGAGTCTTCGTGGACAAGAAGTTGAACATGAGACAACAGTGTGATGCAGTAGCTAAAAAAGTCAATTGGATTTTGGGATGCATCAAAAATAATTTAGTGTCTAGATAAGGCATGGGGAAGCCTTGGTCCTCCCGGTGTTTTGAACTCCCAACTCCCAAACATCTGGAGGGCTGAAGTTTGTCTATATCTGGTCTAAATCAAGGGAAGTCAAGATGCGTGGGCTGGTCCATGAGGTCACGGAGAGTCGGAAGCGACTGAACGAATAAACAACAACATGATGCTTCTCTTTTTCGCTTTGATCAGATCTCACCTGGAACACTGTGTCCAATTTCAGGCACTGCAGTTCAAAAGAGATATTGACAAGATGAAAGGTGTCCTGAGGAGGGCAACTAAAATGATCAAAGGTCTGGAAACCATGTTCTATGAGGATTGTCTTAAAGAACTGGGTATGTTTAGCCTGCAGAAGAGAAGTTTGTAGGGAGACATGATAACCATTTATAAATATGTGAAAGGGTGTTATAAGGAAGAGGGAGCAGGTTTGTTTTCTGCCCTTCAACTAGGACTCAGAGCAATGGATTCAAATTACAGGAAAGGAGATTCCACCTGAAAACTAGGAAGAACTTCCTGACCATACAAGCTGTTCAACAGTGGAACTCTCTGCCTCGGAGTGTAGTGGAAGCTCCTCCCTTAGAAACATTTAAGCAGGCTGGATGGTGTCTTAAAGAGGCACTATGGAGAAATAATAGAGGACAACACTGACAGATCCCTTCTCTGAAATGTTTGGGACTAGCAGTATTTTGGGTTTTTCTTAGTTTTTAGGATACTAGTATTCACATATATGTATTTAAAATTAGATCTTGGAAATGAAATCAAATCTAAAACATGAAATTCATTGTTTCAAATACACCATGGATACATAGCCTCCAGGTAATGTTAAACACAATACTTTTAATAATTTTGTGCGTGGAGCAAAGCTCATGTACATTGAACCAAATGCAAAGCAAATCTGCCACTAGTTCAACCATCATGTGGACAATTTTGGAGCAGCTATTGTCCTTTCCATAATTTCAAAATACTCCAAAATAGAGTCTAGCACTAGTATAAACAAAGGGCCATTGTGTGTATAAGCAAGTGTCACATTATGGAGGTAATAGTTTCTCTGGTTGTAGGTGAACTACAATTCTCATAAAGGAAGTTCTGTTCCCCCCAAACCTCTGCAGTAATCAAATTTGGGCATATCAGGTATGCGTGCCAAGTTTGATCCAGATCCATCAGTGTTTGGGTTCACAGTGCTCTCTGGATGTAGAGTTCTGTGTGCCAAGTTTGGTCCTATTGCATCTTTGGTGGAGTTCAGAGTGCTCATTGACTGCAGGTGAACTATAAATTACAGCACCTACAACTAACAAATGCCAAGGCCAATACCACTCCAAATCCAGCAGTATTCAAATGTTGGCATATCGGGTATGCGTGCCAAATTTTGTGCAGATACATCATTGTTTGCATTCACAGTGCTCTCTGGATGTAGGTGAACTATAATTCCTATCAAGATGAATTTCCCCCCAAGCCTTCCTGATTTTTTGTTGGCCATGGGAGTTCTGTGTGCCAAGTTATGTCCAGGACCATCATTGGTGGGGTCCAGAGTGCTCTTTGATTGGTGGTGAACTATAAATCCCAGTACCTACAATGGCTATAAATCAAGGTGAATCCCCTCCCCGGCTCCCCCAAAAAACCTCTCCAGTATTTTTCTTTGGTTATGGGGGTTCTGTGTGCCAAATGTGGTCCAGGTCTATTGTCAGTGTGTGTGTGTGTGTGGGGGGGGGGAGTCACAGTGCTCTGACTTGATGCATGGTGAACGACAACTTCCATCATATGGAGTCAACCCCCTCAAACGCTTCCAGTATGTGTAGCTGCTTAGTTTTGCTGTATTTGTTGTGCAGACAGAGTTGAAAAGAGTAGGAAAGGATTAAGGGAGAGGCAGTGAGCAAGATCATGCAAATTCCACACAATTGAGAGAGTAAGAAACACTGGGATGTCTCTGTGATGGAGGAAACATGTAAAATCTAGGATGAAATTGGGAGTTTTAAAGACAAATGCGCCCTCCCCTCTGTATTTGTGTTGCACAAATGAACTTATTTTCCACAAATGAATTGTTTATTGTGATTGTAACAGATAAAGTAATTGTACAACAGTATGAACAATTGAGATTTTGCACCATCATTTTTACAGCCAAGTAGACAATAAAGGTACAGTTTATGTCAGTAGAACCGCAAAACAATTTTACTTTGTAATAAATTCAAATGCCATTAGGCTACACTTTCAAACTCTCGTGTACAATTAATATTGGGAAATTAAAAACACGGAGAATAGAAATAATTTGCTGAACTTTAAGCACAGGTATGGAAAACAAAGTTTACATCAATGGAAATTAGAAGTATCAAATTTTATTTCAAGTGAATTTTTAAAACTGCATAATGCAGTATGATGTACTGTAATGAGAAATAAAGTTGCATTCATTTTCAGAAGACAAAATAAATAGCTGAAGTTTTCTAAAAAATATACAGATCAACAGTTCTGATTTAATCTCTTACATATATTATTTATATGGCTTAAACCCCACTCCAAACATAAGACATTGGCACAGATTCTACAAAACATATTTGGAGAGAATTTTATATAATGGCCCAGTTCAGACATAGCGATTCTAGCATAAAAGACTATTTGCTTCCCTCTTTTGTGCACATACTGGAAAAATTCAAGAGTATGTTTAATCACAGCTTCCCTTTGCATCCAAAATAAGAGGCTCTAATCCCCATTTACAAATTAGGTTATCAAGCTACATCAAATAAAGAAGGGACTGATGTGTCACTCCATTAGGATATCTTTCCCCCATTTTCAGACACTTCCTTGCCCTTTCCCACTGAACACCATTCAACATCTCTTTCCAACCCTTTCTGTCACAATTTGGGGGGACTGGTGGGATTGCCACAGAGAAAAGGGGATGAAAACCCCCTCTGATTTATCATTGGAGATTAAAATCTCTCTTTGTACCTAAATTTAGATGAAGCTCTTTGTGTTCCTGGACTGTGTGTGGCTACAGCATGTACATTTTTGGTAACAACAATGAGTATGTTGCAAAAGGCTTGATTTTATGAACGTTCATAATGGGACATTGCAATCTGAATAGAGTTTTAAAAAACTATTTTAAAATCATGCTGTTTTTGTGAACCTGACATTATTTTATACATAACATAAGGTAAAGGCTTCCCCTGACATTAGGTCTAGTCATGTCCAACTCTGGGGCGTAGTGTTCCTTTCAATTTCTAAGCTGAGAAACTGCAAGTCACTTCTGGTGTGAGAGAATTGGCCATCTGCAAGGACATTGTCCGTAGACACCTCCAAGGTCACATGACTGCATGGAACACTGGTACCTTCCCACAGAAGCGGTACCTATTGAACTACTCACATTTGTATGTTTTTCAAACTGCTAGGTTGGCAGAAGCTGGGACTAACAGCAGGAGCTCACCCCCCCCCAGATTTGAATTGCCTTTCGGTCAGCAAGTTCAGCAGCTCAGCGATTTAACCTGCTGTGCCACCGGGGGCACTGGTGTCAATGTTACTACTTAATATAGCCAGCAGTAATTGACCTGCAATGTGCTGTATAAACTGGGTCACAATTCTCCATCAATCTACATGCCTCTAAAGATTAAACAAAAGTAAAGAACCTCCATGTAATCAGTTTATATATGGCAAAAAAATTATGTAGCATACATATTTCAGTGTTACTCTTCACTGATTTTATCCAAAAATACAGTTTTAGTAATATATCCATTTGAATGTTATATAAAATAAAATAATCTCTGTTTTATATAAACAATTTAAAAAATAATTTAAGACATTATTTTACTTAAGACACTTCTGCAGCTCAGATGGGCAACTGCCCAAAACTGTGCTCCCGCTTACTTTACCTTGGAGAATCATGCTTCACATCCATGAATTCTTTCAACTTTTAAAACTAAAATGCTCCTTGCACGTTCAAGGGGGGGGGGGAGCATAAGACAGTGGTTCTCAATGTTTTGGCCTTCAACTCCCAGAAATCCTAACAGCTGGTAAACTGGTTGAGAACCACTGGCATATGGGGTAATTTCAACACCACACCACCTCGGGCTGTTTTAGGTACAGAAGTGGCTGATTTAAACCAAAAAGGTCATTTTCAAAATCCAAGAAATAAACTAGAAACCATTTATAGTTCTAAATAACTCCTTCCAAGCTTATAACAGCCCAGGGGGCATGGCAAAAATTATTCCTGCATACTTACAACTGGACACAGGGCATTTTGAATTTAAATTGTTGAGAAAGGATATAGCCCACAGGCTGCACTTTCCTGACCAATGTCAAAGTATTTTTCAAAACATTTATGGCTAGAAGCTAAACACTGGCTCTAATCCAGAACTCTGGACGCACAGTGTGTTATTTTGTGTAAGAAGAAAAACCATAAAAATTCACACATGTTTTGGTGTGCATACTAAGACTTTGCCCTTGTAGCAGAGAAGGGCCAAATCCCTGAAGATATGGGAATCTGAATGCATGAAGATGGCCCACATGCAACCTGATCCTCAGTACAGAACAGTGGTTCTCAACCTGTGGGTCCCCAAGTCTTTGGCCTACAACTCCCAGAAATCTCAGCCAGTTTACCAGCTGTTAGGATTTCTGGGAGTTGAAGGTCAAAACATCTGGGGACTCAAAAGTTGAAAGCCACTGATTTAGAAGGAAATACCATTTATTTCAATGGAACTGGTTTCCGAGGCTGCATGGGACTGATACTTCCTAGTGTGGATAGGATTGATATCCCAGCAAATCTGATGGCTGTAATGACATGACCCACAAAAGTGCCTCAGCATGGTAACATGGTCCTCTTTAACATAAGCAGCTAAACTCTGACAGAGTTAGGGTACAACTGGGAGTTGGGTACTGCACAGGTTCTTGTGCTTGTTATTACTGCATGAACTGATCAGGAGCTATTGTGACAGCCCAGAGGCCAGATGTCACTTACGTGGTCTGAGGGGTTTTTTTGGTATCAGGAACGACTTGAGAAAATGCAAGTCACTTCTGGCGTAAGAGAATTGGCCATCTGCAAGGATGTTGCCCAAGGGATGCCTGGATATTTTGATATTTTACCATCCTTGTGGGAGGCTTCTCGCATGTCCCCGCCTGGGGAGCTGGAGCCGACAGAGGGAGCTCACCCGCGTACACCCCGGAATTGAACCTCTGACTTGTTGGTCTTCAGTCCTGCCGGCACAAGGGTTTAACCCACTGCGCCACAATGGTCTAAGTACATTCAGCTCATAGGTATGCTGTAAGTTACCCATGGCTTGGCTACCCCATATACTTAATTATGAAGAAAGACAAAAGGGGGAAATCTGTAAAAACAGGACTACTCTCCTAAGTTTTTTTTTACTTCTAAGATAAACAGTAGCACATTACATCAGATGCTCTGAGGCAGGGAGGAGGTTAAAGTTCCTCTCTTTCTGTGCATTCATGCTCATGAAAACTCATTTGTATACTATTTTTAAAAGTATTTTTTCTTCAAAAATGCAACGATTCTGACATACTTTTAAATGATACATTTGGTATCATAACTAGTTTGGCACCCCAAACAAGACATTTGTAATCTATATGGTTCTTCCTAAATAGCAAAGCAATGTGCTGTTAATGAAAAAAAGGAAGTAGATTGACAGCAATGACACAGGTGGCAAAGTGCAGACCTGGACGGTCCCAAGGTTGCCTTTATCATTTCCAAAATTCCTGGGCCACCACTTTTTTACCCCCTTCCAAGGTATCTGTGTGAGGGTTAATTGCCTCTTCTTGGTGCTTCCGTGAGCAGCAATTCTCTTTTGAAATGGGTTATACAGCTACCCTGTACTCTTCAGTATCCAAATTACATATTTTTTGTTTTAAAAGTGAACTTCCAGACATTTCTGGTTTTGTTTTTTTGTCTTTCAGCCTTATAACTGTGGGCCCCAGAGACAAAAAAAAAACCTGACCCACAGATGTGTTGCAATTGTTTCTCCCTGTTCTAAGTGTTATTCAACAAAGAGCTATTCAACAAGAAATAAAACTGAAATGTCATTTAAAATTTAGGGTTTAGAGAACAATTTCAGATTTAATGGGTTATCAAATCATAACTCTATCAAAAATCAGTAAAATACTGTTAAAATTCATTTAATTTTATCACATTCATTGCGGTTGCCGATTTTGTTTTCACAAACACAAGACAAATTACAATTTGTGCAATGTAAATGACATGTAAATAGTACTAGTAAGTCAGAGAACCCTCACATACTAAATATATACCTCTAATATTTGTCACAAACTATTAATCTTTTTCAATTAAAATTACTATTATTAAGGTTATTAAAGCATTAGAATTTCTCTAAAGATAGGTTCAGAAGGTCTGATCCTGAATTAGGCATGTGTAAACCAACATTTGATATGGCTGGGGGAAGAAATGGATGGCTACTATCAGTGTATATCTATGTGCATCAAGATGAATTTGTCAGATTCTGAACCTATCCTTATATAGATTCAGTCTCTGTAACAAATTATTTTATGCATATAAAGTGTTTTTATATATATTTGTAATGCCCTTATTGTGAATCTGCTAACTGAAATTGTAAAAGGTATTCTCACTTTTGGGACAAATGAAAATACTAACTTTTACAAAAGAAACAATATCTTGAACATCTAAGGCTAACATTAGAAGTAAGGGTAACGGTTTCCCCTGACATTAAGTCTAGTTGTGTCCAACTCTGAGGATTGGTGCTCATCTCCATTTCTAAGCCAAAGAGCTGGCGTTTTCCATAGACACACCTAAGGTCATGTGGCCAGCATGACTGTATGGAGCACCGTTACCTTCCCACCAAGGTGGTACCTATTGATCTACTCACATTTGTATGTTTTCGAACTGCTAGGTTGGCAGAAGCTGGGGCTAACAGTGGGAGCTCACCCTGGTCAGCAAGTTCAGCAGCTCAGTAGTTTAACCCACTGCACCACTCAGGGGCCCTAATATTAGAAAGGATGTGCAAATACTTCTAAGAAACGGAAATACTGTCTAGAAAAGCTGAGATAATTGATTTTATGAAAAACTGTGCAAAATAGCATTCAGTAGCATTTTGGCCCTTAGATGTGTCTCTGCTTCATTCTGTCCTCCTGGTTTCACCCCGAAGTCTAAAGCTAAGAGGGTATGACTTTCCCAAGGTCACCCAATAAATCTCTATGGCTGAGCAGAGAGTTGTCTCCAAAGCCATCATAGTCTAATGCTCAAACCACTATACCAGGCTGGCTCATTTTGCAGAAACAAAAGGCATTTAGACAGTGTAACTGAGCCCACAAACTAATCAGTAGCTCTTGACTATCTTGCAATATGAAAGAAACTCTTTAGAATACTTCTAAATGTGAAAAGGAAAGCTGATTGTTAGCATTGCCAGATTCAAAGCTAGAGAACAACCTTCCACTACAGCAGGGGTGCTCAGAATGGTGATCGGGATCACCAGGGTGATCTTTGGACTTCATCCTGGTGATCTTCAGGCCCCTGACCAGGTTTTTTGCAGTTTGTCCTCTTCACGTGCCCCTGCACGCTGCAAAGAAGTCCTCCGTCGTTGCTCCTCCCTGTCCGCGTGCCGCCTCCAAAAGCTCCAGAGTCCAAGAGGCAGAATGGGCCCCCTCTTTTGGATTCCTCCTCCTCCCTCCGTCCTTCTCCAGCCACTCAGAGTCGTAGGAGACCAAAGGGGCGGGCCTGAATGACGCGATGCATGGCTGGCCCCACACAAGATGCGCAGAAGCGCCCATTCTGCCTCTCGGACTTCTCATGAGCTCTTGAGGTGGCACGCGTGCTGGCGGCGTGGAAATAGGAGCAATGACGGAGGAGGAGAAGAAGGACGCTTTGGGGTCATTTCCTTACCGTATCTCAAAGGTCGGTCTTTTTACTTTGGGGTGGGTACTTGATTGTTCTGTGGCATGTCTCTTCGTTTATTTTTAATGTTTAAAAATGGCCTTTTAGCTTCAAAGCCTCTCTGCTTGCTTTGTTCCTTGAGAAATATATGTTGGGGAATATGGAAATGTGGGAGAAATGGGGTGGTTGGATGTATTTTTGCATGCCCCTTTGTTTACCTTGCTGAGTATTAAATGGCCTTGCAGTTCA
Organism: Anolis apletophallus; assembly: GCA_030556195.1. Lineage (NCBI taxonomy): Eukaryota > Metazoa > Chordata > Lepidosauria > Squamata > Anolidae > Anolis > Anolis apletophallus. The sequence continues at coordinate 36,855,504 of JARBWK010000008.1, read as the reverse complement.
AAAGCCTCTCTTCTTACTTTCTGGCTGATAATATGTGTGGTAATATGGCAGTGTGGTAATATGGCAGTGTGGGAGAAATGGGGTGGTTGGATGTATTTTTATGCTCTGTTTTATATTGTTGTTATTAAATTGAAATGTTGATGTTTTATAACTTCATTTTATGTAAACTGCCCCGAGCCTGCTGGAAGGAGCGGTACATAAAAATGAATAATAAATATAAATAAATAAATAAGAAAATAGTTATACATTTTACATTTCTGGGTAGGTGATCTTTGGGACTTGGTTTTTTAATCAGTAGCTCCCATGCTGAAAAAGTGTGAGCACCCCTGCACTACAGGATATGACAAGGCAACTACAGTTTAATTTGTAATTTTTTCTCCTGGTCCCTACTCTTATCAGAGCTGGTTGTTTATAAAGAGGCTCTGGAGAAACTATTCCTTCAGAGAATTTTATCAGGGATGCCTCATTTGGTTGCAATGTTGACACTAAAAATTTAGCTGAGTACTTATCTCTAGCTTCTATTTTCATTTCAAAAGATACCCTGAATGGTCCTGAGCTGGGGACACTCTGTAGATCCAGCAACTTGGACACCAGGCTCTGGGTGTGGGAGGGAGTTGCAAACCATCAAAGAAAACAAAGCCCTGACCACTTCCCAAGGTTGGTAAAAATTACCAGGGCAACAGGGAAGGTGCTATTGGCAGGAAAGGCTGTGTATAAGGAGAAGAACTGACTTGCGCGCATTATCTCCTGCAGGTTTTTGGTGATTGCGGAGAGACAAAAAGAAGATCACAGTGCACAGTCAAACTATGGAATGCATTACAAGATGTAGTGAAAACCACTACTTTAGATGGCTTTGAAAGAAGAGATTAATTTATAGAGACTAAGGCTATCAATGTCTACTGGTCATGATGACTATGTATCAACTCCAGTATCAGAGGGGAATATATCTTTGACCATGAGCTGCTTGCACTGCAGAAGATCAAGGCAACCAGTATTGCTCAGAGTGCTAGGACAGAACATGTCTCATTGGCAAGCTTCCTATAATCATCTGGTTGGGCAACAGTGCCAACATAATGATGGACTAAATTGGCCTTTTTTGATCCAGTAAATCTCACCTTATGTTTTAAAGATGACCATTGTTCAGGTTTGAATCTGACATTCCCACCAAAGATAGACTCCGGTCAACAGTGCAATTCTCAACAGTGCAATACTAAACAGGTTTACTCAGAAATAAACCCCAATGAGATCAATGTTAGCTATTCTACGGTATTTAGAACTGCAGACTAAGCTGACAGACATGGGTTGAATATTTTTTGACTGTCTAGAAAACAAAACCGCAAGTACTTATTCATACCATTTGTTTCATGCTCAAAATATGATGTCTGTCATAATCTTTATTGCTCATTTCCTGATGGTTTACCAACACTTTATTCGCCTAGATTAGTTTTTTAGTCTGCAGCAAAGCTGGTATGAACGAAAAAATTTGGAGAGGACAACATGTCAGAGCTAATGATGTCACTGTACAATCACATGATCGTAACCCTTTCTGGTGAAGGATATGAACCAGTTCCAGTTCCATCTTCCATATATTGTCTTTTTTCCCATCCTTTTCTTATCCGTCTCAGTTTCCTGCTTATACACGGTAGAAGTAAAATGATCTTACCCACAATGACTATGCATGGCAAGACAAGGGCAAGCATAAAATTTGGCGGCGTGTAAAATCTGTAGAATTCTTCTTCAAAAGCTCTTTTCCAACCATAAATTAATACGTGGAAAGTACTTATAACCAGAGCAACGTATCCAAGTGTAGACTTTGAGGAGGGAAATGGGAAATAAATATAGATTAAAATACGTCACATATAGATCATAAAATATTCAGCAGTTCTCATAATATCAAGTGTTCCATCCAGTTTCAGTCCCTGTTAGAGCAAACTCGTCACTTCATCACATTCACTTAAAATCTGGGAAGCCACTCTTGTCATCATATTAGTTTGGCGTCAAGTGTACAATATGCATTCAAGTGTACAATATGCATTCTTTGCATATTTTAAGTGTGAGGGCCAGCATTCTTTTAAAACATTTCATGAGGTGGTGGGGAAGTGGATTTTTTCAAATAATCTGGATGTTTGGTCATTTCTGTAATGTGATGGCAGTTGCTCCCACGCTTACAATGAAATATTTCCCCAATTTGTGGGAGGAGCCAAATGTATCCTTGTTAGGGAAAGCATTACCTTTGCTCTCAGAGTGTTTACTTCGCCATAACAATTTATTTAAAAAAAAAATCCTTTCTGGGTCCTTTCCTTCCCTTTCCTTCAGTGATATGTCTGTGCCTTGTGTTGCATGGGAAAGCCGGGATAGAAGGATTATTAGTAGTATGTCAAGTCTCCATGCTATGCAGTCCTGGGAGTTATAGTTTCCCAAGGTTCATACCCTTCCCTTGGTGCATTTATACTATAGAATGAATGCTCTTAGACCCCACTTTAAAATACCATAGCTCCATACTGTGTAGTCCTGGGGGTTATAGTTTTCCAAGGTCCACGCCCTTCTCTGTGGGGCAGCCAAGAGAGAAGGGGGGGGGGGGGAGAGAGAGAGCGCATCACTGCTTTCTTTCCTTCCCTCCCGGTTTTCAACAATGAGTAGGGAGAGGGATAGTGGGTGAGGCCAAATCTCTGCAGCATGAAGGCAACTGTAATTAAAGAATACTGAAAGGAAACTGAGAGACATTTAACAGTGTGATAGAAGGTCGGGAAAACATATGTTTCATTTAAAAAACCTGAGTAAGACCGAGCTCTTCTCTGCTCTCCTCTGCCAAACACTTCCCTGCCTAATGTGATGAAGTGGCCAGTGAAATGAAAGGGACTTATTAATCAAAACAAATGTAAGTCCGTTAATTTGCACTGTTCTCTTCTAGTTAAAACTAAAATTAGATTTAGCTCAAAGTTGCAAAGTTATTATAGGATCCTTCTAAGTATTTACCTGCCTAGCCTTGTGTACAAATAAACTGAAGAGAGTGCAAAGCAGGACACAGCTTATGGAGTGCAAAACAATTGATTTCACTATTCTGAAATGTGTTTGCCTAATAAAAATAGCATCTCAATTTTATTTTTGGCATGATGACTCAATAGCCCACAGCCTTCTACATTATCAGACTAAAGGCTACTCTCTTCTAAATTATCAGACTAAAACTGAAAATAGCATTTGGAAAGGGGGCAATATCTGAAAATGGCCAAGGATATGATGTTTTTGTAGGGCTAGCAAGAATTTTGATATTTGTTGGAGTGATAGTAAAATTGAGGGAAAGTGCTGTTCACATGAGTAACCACATATCAATAAAGGCCTGAAGATGATATCTGCAAAATATTAACAGATATTCTCAGTGCAGCATCACAACTTCTAGACATGTCTGGGAATGGCTGAGACTCAGAAGCTTTGGTGGAATTCCATGTATCGGTTTTGTAACTGTCCATTCTTCCCACATTGTGAAAGACCCACTTATGAGGGAGTCTGTTCAATGTCAAAAATGTGCTTTAACCAAGCATTGCATAGGTCTAGTATTCAACTAAAATCATTTTACATTCTAGGGCTGCATTGTTTTGGAAATTTAATTTCTCAAGAGGCAACTGGGAGCTATTCAATTGTGTTACATACCTCAACCTATTGTAACAAGGTGATTTACAACTATACACACCTGAATAAAATTGAATTCTCTCCAATTTAATGATCTGTTAACTGAAGGAATGGAAGTTACAGCCAACAGAGAAAGCAGCCCGAGGCTCATTATACCAAAGGAGACATACATTTCAATTCGCCACACTTCTTCTTCATTCCAAGAATTTTCAACATTTTCGTGGACCTGCGGAAAGAGGAGGAATGGAGGATTTGAATGTTTACAGCATTTGACATATTTACGTCAAAGGAATGTTTCTGCACATGATCTGTCAGAAGTTGCTAAGAAGAGGATTTTCAGCAATTATTAAGTGCTGGTTACATTGCCCTTAAAAGATGACAAAAATGTATAATTTCAGAAAATAGACACATTTTCTAATTCTGAACAATGTATACAAATCTCAGCATTTCCTCTGAACCCTGTAAATGGGCTCTGGGAACTCGAAATGCTACAAAATGACTGAAACTAAGCGGGAATGGACTGGTTCAATAACATGGATGAGTGAACAATCTAAACCCCATGAAAAAGGAAGATTTACTCTCCTCCAGTCTCTATATTGCATCTCTGTTATTTTAATTTATTGACTGTGAGCCTTATGGAGTAGGGAACATCACCCTTTACGATTTTAAAATGCTACATACAGGGGTGGAATTTTTAAAAATAAGATATTTTTAAGCGGAGAATTCTATATTTATTGTTCCAATATTTATGAAGTATGAAGAAATACACAAAGGCGGAACATTTCCTGACATTTTGAACACATTAAATTCCCCCTTCACCTATAAAATTTCGGTAAGTTTTGTGGGAAATAGTAAATAATTGAGAAGGGGCAGCGGATTAAACCGCTAAGCTGCAGAAATTGCTGACTGAAAGGTTGGCAGTTTGAATCCACGGGACAGGGTGAGCTCCTGCTGTTATCCCCAGCTTCTGCCAACCTAGCAGCTCAAAAACATGCAAATGTGAGTAGGTCAATAGGTACCACTTTGGCGGGAAGGTAATGGTGCTCCATGGAGTCATGCCAGCCACATGATCTAGGAGGTGTCTACATGCAACGCTGGCTCTTTAGATTAGAAATGGAGATGAGCACCACACCACAGAGTCAGACATGACTACACTTAATGTCAAGGGGAATTAAACAGTTGTAGTAATTTTTGATACCCTTTACAGATTTAACATTATTTCATTACTCCAGGAAGATAAGAATGTTATGTGTAAATTGATTTCTTTGTCAAATTACACTTCATTTACAAATTTCATGAGCAATTTATTTGGAAGATATAAAAATTTACTAATTTCAATATTTTAATTGCTAAACTTTTAAAAGCCTGGCATTTTTAGGCTTAGCTAATTTTTGAGATGCATAAACCAGTATCATTGTCAAAGAAAGAAAGTTATTGTTCATTTTAAGTACTGTGCAATTTATTTCTTCCATAGTATCAAGGAGATGTAAGAAGTACTAATTTTCAAGGGCAGGGGCAAGAAGCTAAGGAAGAAATAATACTTATATACAAAATTTTATCCCATCAACTTCATTTCATGAGTTATCACTTTCTAGCTATTTTTGGACCTTCACAATATAGTAACATAGTCCTAAACACTTTTTAAAATCTCAATTGAGATGAAAACAGAATACAAATAAATATAATAATATTCCTTCAAATCATTTGTACAATAATATCAGAACACTCTGAAGTTACTTGACCATAAAAGATTACTTTTCTTACCTGTTGATAAGCCATATTTAGGAATAAATAGCGTTCTGACCTCCTCATGGGCAAGCACAAGCTGTAAACCACATGCACACTTGCAAAGAAAAAACTAAGCAGTCCAAGCTGTTTTCTACACTGTAACCAGCTCTCCAACCAGGGTGGAAATCGTTTGTATTTAGTGCCATAATACAACTGATAGGCAGCTGCAAAGAGCCCTGATAAATACACTAGAGACAATAAAGTGATTGCGACCACTGGCAAGGTCTTGTTTACAATCTCAATAGGGATCTTGTAGAAATCACTCTGCTGATTTTTCACGTAAGGATGTATTACATCTCGGATGAACGAATAGATGAAGAAGAAGGTGGCCAGGCTAATAGCAATGATTACTGGGCCTTTCCAAAGTGTAAACAATCGAAGAGGTAAGTTTTCAATCTCCCTTGCAGAAGACAAAGCTCCCAAATCAAGGGGAATGAAGTTGAGTTGACGGGCAAGTTCAATAACTTGATGGCGAGCTTGAACACTGTTACTGCAGATGTAGACCTAGCAAGAAAAAAAACCCCACAAATTAATTTAATGATATATTCTGATAAAAAGAATTATGTAAACAAGAACAAAGAGTAAAGGACTATAGTACAAGCTTCAAGTACCATTATGATACAAACTGCAAAGTGCTATAAGAATGTAGATTTGGAGAGTATATTTTAAAAGCACAACTATTTAACAAGTCACAATTACCACACTTATAAACACAAGTAAGTAAAAGCATGCACTATTCTTATGTTTTTGTGGATATAACTGAATGTTAAAGCTGCAACAATGATAAAGCTGAGATGTTTTCTTATTTTACATTAATAGCATTCAGTAATGGTCATGATGTCTGGGCACAATGGAGTTGTCGTTCAGAATATTAAGAAGGCAATACCTTGGTGAGTGTGCTATAGAAACAGCTTCTGAGCAAATGCTGTCTGCATGTTTGATGGAAAAATTGTCTGACACTTGACTCAATAATTTCCAAATTATATCTTCATTGTGTTGTTGAAGGCTTTCATGGAATCACTTGGTTGCTGTAAGTTTTCTGGGCTGTCTGCCCATGTTCCAGAAGCATTCTCTCCTGACGTTTCACCCACATTCATGGCAGGCATCCTCAGTGGTAGTGAGGTCTGTTGAAAACTAAGCAAGTGAGGTTTATATATCTGGAATGTCCATGCAGCTGTGGACAAGTCTACATAGGGACCACCAAACTCAGCACCAAGCACAAATCAAGGAACATCAAAAGCAATGCGAACTAATTCAACCTGAGAAGTCAGCCATAGCAGAGCACCTGATGAACAAACCTGGACACAGCATATTATCTGAGAACACAGAAATGCTGGACCACTCTAACAACTACCATGTCAGACTACACAGAGAAGCCACTGAAATCCACAAGCATGTGGACAATTTCAACAGAAAGAAGGAAACCATAAAAATGAACAAAATCTGGCTACCATTATGAAAAACTCTAAAATCAGGACAGTAAATAAAGAGCAACATGCAGAAAAAAGGGAATTCCAGACAAGAATAAATCAGGGCCAGCTAACACCTCCCAACAAAGTGAGGTGTTAGCTTTGAATCTACAAGGCCATTAAATGTTAATGAAGGTGGCCAACTGCAACATTCACACTTGCCTCAAGCAGACAAGAGTCTTTTATCCTGCCTTGGACATTCGACAGATATAAAAACCTCACTTGCTTAGTTTCTATCCGATCTCACAACCTCTGAGGATGCCTGCCATAGATGTGGGTGAAACATCAGGAGAGAATACTTCTGGAACATGGCCATAATAGCCTGGAAAACTCACAGCAGCCCACTATACCTTTCATGTTCCCAAGTGTTGGCTCAAAATGCTACATTTTATCCAAAGTCTATATATAGCACAACTTGCTTTGGTCTGTAAGACAAGCAACCTCATTCTATACAAGACCATGGGCAATCAAAGTACGATCATGTTCAAAGACCATAAAATAAAATCTGATAAGTATACTTGCTTTTGAAGTATAAACAAATCACAGTACATAGCCAGTACAAGATTTTCCAGTGTTATGATTTTGGATAACTTTGGCACTTTGATGTGAGGCATTTGCTCATGTCCACTGCAGCAACATTCACAGCTTAGTCACTGAGCAATGTCTGCTCCAAATGCTAGATGAAATATTAGATGGCAAAATAATTAAATGGAGAAAGAGAATGAAGTTCTGGCAAATGGTCTTGGGCTGGCATATTATCGCCAAATTCAGCCATAAGAGAATTGTGAATGTTGGCATTAGTAGGCCTAAATTAATACAAATATGTAACTTACTTGTCTGCTAGCATCTTTTGGTCCCAGTTGCAAAGCCCAGGCTGAAATAACATTGAATCCTTTGACAACAAAGGAATCTGGGAAAAGGGATGCCAAGTATTCTGCATTGGATTCTGGATATTGGTTGACTCTCATGTTGTTGCTGACATCTACAAGGATTTTTCCAACAAGTAGATGTTTGAGGTCCCACAAAGCAGCATAGTGTTCTCTGTGTATGGCAATGAAAATTAAATTTGCTTTTCCTACAGCGTCTTCGTGGTGAGTGATATCGACAACATGTGGAAAGAACTCAGCAGCAAACTTGGGATTCCTGCTTCCAATGACGACATGATAGCCACATCTGATCAACCGAATGGTCAAGGATTTAGCAAAGTCTCCGCTTCCAATTATGCCTATTGTAGTCTTAGTGCTGTCCTTAATACCATTTACACCATTTGGCAAGAAGGCTTCATTTAAATGGTTAGGACTTCCCATCATAGAAATTGATTCCATATTCTCAACAGGAGGAAACTACAGGAATATTTTCTAAATGAAAACAAAATATATGTTGTTAATATTTACCCATTAACACATCGAGCATCAATTTCTTTGTAGATTCACATATTTATCTATACGGTAGACATTTTTGTTCTAGCATTCACTGTAATTAAAACAACTAAATTATATTTTACAATGCGCTCTTAATATCTGCTGTGGCTTGGTTCCAAAATGTCCCAAGATCACAAGTTCTATTATATACAGTGGCACAATAAAATGGTGTCCCTATGTAATCAAAATTAAAACTTTTTTATTTATTTCCTTGTTACACAGTTAGTAAAGGTTTCCCCTTGACATTAAGTCTAGTCGTGTCCGACTCTGGGGGTTGGTGCTCATCTCCATTTCTAAGCTAAAGAGCCAGCATTGTCTGTAGATACCTCCAAGGTCATGTGTCTGGCATGACTGTATGGAGCGCTGTAACCTTCCCGCTGGAGTGGTACCTATTCATCTATTCACATTTGCATGTTTTCAAACTGCTAGGTTGGCAGAAGCTGGGGCTAACAGCAGGAGCTCATGCCCCCTGGATTCAAACCACTGACCTTTTGGTCAGCAAGTTCAGCAGCTCAGCGGTTTAACCCATTGCACACTGGGGGCTCCCTGTTACACAGTTAGTTCCTTTAAAAACTTGTCAACCTTCATTGTTTGAATACTGGAGTCAACAGTAGTATGGAATAAGGTGTAAAATAATAATACAGCTTTTTATTAGACACAGTAATGACTGGTGAAAGAAAAAGATGCTTTAAAGAAAAAAGGAAGCTCGCAACTGTGTTCTTTCTGTGGCATGAGCAATGCAAACTAAGACAAATGCTCTTCAGAGGCCAAAATTTCCTTAGGAGTCTCAGCGCTAAAGCTAGGATCAAAGCCAGAACAGAACTCCAGTGCAATGCCCTCTAACACTTCTAGGATTCGCCAGAAAAACAAAAAAACAAAATAACTACAGTGATCTAGCTTGTTCTGCTTGAAAGCACGGAGAAACAAAAATAGCTATTATATATCTTTATCTTCATCACTGGTATGTTATCTACAGGTTAAAAACTCTAATTCATTGGTTCTCAACCTGTGGGTCCCCAGATGTTTTGACCTACAACTCCCAAAAATCCTAACAACTGGTAAACTGGATTTCTGGGAGTCGTAGGCCAAAATACCTGGGCACCCACAGATTGAAAACCACTGCAATTTCTTCTTAGCAGCTGCACACTACCTAATATTCCTAATGACATTACATATTTTTATCTCCAAAACCCATTAATGAACTGCCCATGCATTTATCTCTACTTCCATGTGTGTACCCACGACATCCTTCTCCCCTTCTGCATGCCATCAACATTGACTACAAGGCTGGGAAACATGCATAAAGAATCCAGAAATAGCAGAAAGTTGGAGGGAGAAAGGAGGTATTAGTCCTATTATATGAATAGGACCCCACTTGTGTCATGCTAGATTTTTTTTCTGTAAAATTTAAAGCCCAATACTAAATAATGTAATTCTACATCTTGGTCTAGAATTCGGTGTACTATGTTGTGTCCTCCATCGAATTAAATGTCCATTTTATTTAGTGCAAGTTTCATATGAATGAGTCAAATGAATGAATGAGTCAAAAATGTATGAGAAATGGGAACATCTAACACCTAAGTCAACAAGAACTTGATTTTGGCTTTAATTACTTGTTGAAAAGTCCAGACTAATTTTTCTCTTATGTCTTGGGTTGGAGTTAACAGAAGACAAAAGGTAATAATGCAAATAACAGAAATGGAATTTGTGATTGTCACACGGAAAAGCAATTTCTTTGTTCTCAAAATTGCTAGTTTATATTATTGTGCTTCTGTCACTGAAACAATTTCCTAATCTGTTTTTTTTTTTGCTTTATTGCGCCTAAGTGATGATTCACTCTGAAATGTGAGCTACGGATCCACCAAGTACTGGTCATCACTTATTTTAGCCAAAACACAATGATGAAATAAAATTTCTGTCTTGGGACTCTGATTCACTTAAGCAAATTTTGAGAAAATGTGGCTTAGCATCCGGTTGAGGGAGCAATTTCCAGGTACATTGTGAAATAGCCCAGTTATTTGCTAACATTTCTTTTAAAGACAATCAACGAAGAGTCCAGGGAATTGAACAGTGGTGATTCACTTCATTTCCTTTGCCCTACAAACAAGAGCAAAGTATTTGAAAGTTCTATCTGACTTTGTAAAGTCGCCCCTCTGTATTCACAGGAATTAGGGGAGAAAGACTTCCAGAGTGGGAAAATATTATGTCTAGGTCTCTCAATCAGATTTAACATACAAAGGTATCTTTGAGGTGCCTTTGAGGCAGTGTGGTTGTTTCACAAGGCGGAAGTGGCTGGCTGGCAGGGCTTGCTTCTGTTTCCACTACTGCCCTACACCCTTTTTTTCCATAAGGACTTACAAGCCTCCCCATGTATTTACAGTCATTGGTAGACAATGTTTCATTTTATCGATGGTCTGACAGGTAATTTATTAAAACTGGTAAACAAACTGCACTGAAGGAGTTGTTGAACGGTCTGACATGCCATTTGTTAAATTCTGTAAACAAACCACATTGAAAGAGTTGCCAAATACCACTATACTCAGTTTCACCCTTGAGAGAAAGCCACAAAGTAATTATGTACAAGGAACAGTCAAATCTCATTCAACCACGATATAGAGGTGCCATTGATAACAATGTCGGAAGGAAAGTCACATGAAAACTGAATCAACTTAGTTTTCTGCTGCTTCTGAGACTAGGACACAAATCAAAATGTCAAGAAAGGGGAGTCTACCTGAACAGTGGGAAAGTTCCTGATACTCAGAGCTGTTTGTCATATATGGACCTTTAAATCTAATATATGAAGACATGTTTACACTGCTAGGTCCCAGATCTTTCCCAGAACAGTTCCGGGTTCATAAGCCAAGAGAAAATAACAACAAAGTGTGTTGTCGAAGGCTTTCATGGCCAGAATCACTGGGATGCTGTGAGCTTTCTGGGCTGTATGGCAATGTTCCAGAAGGGAAAACTCACAGCACCCCAACAACAAAGTGATCTGATTCCTACCACCCCACAGATGTGTTTATTTGATGAACTAACTTTTGTTTCTGGAGAAATTCCAAATTTTATTACATATTGGTACAAAGTCAGTGGAGACCCTGCTTCCAGCAATAGTCAATAACAATCCTGAGTATTTGTTGGAGTTCAACCTGTGATTGTGTCTAATGATCAGGGTACTCTGGATGTTGGGAATGACAATGCTGTTTTTCATTATGGGGGTGCTTTAGATGCAGAGAATGACAATGGGATTCCTGTTCAAAGTGTCTTTGCTGATGAGAACATTCCTGAAGAGTTTGGGGATGATGATTTGGTCTCTGGAAGAGGGCCTGAATTGTTACCAGAGAATTCCCAGGACTTTGAGCCTGAGAAAAGCTCTGCACCTGGCCCAGCTGCAGATCTACTCTCTTTCCGCAAGGCCTGCAAGACCCATCTTCTCCAACTAGCCTTTGACTACTAAGCTGGAAAATCTTTTCAGTCTAGTTTAATTGTTGTTTTTACTTCTGTGGTGCTTTTATATGATTGTAAGCTGCTCCGAGCCCTCGGGGAGTGGTGGCGTACAAGTCCAAATAATAAATAAATAAATGAACCAGAAGATCGAAGGCATGTTTTCAGACAGAACAAACACACCAATCTCTCAGGCGTTCTGCCAGGCTGACAGAGAAACTGGTAACAGAATCAAGGCTAAAAAGAAATCCTTTTCTGGCAGCTTGAGATATAGAATAGATTAGGGGATAAAAGTGCCAAGTACAGAATGTGTAGCCAGACAAAGCAACGTTGGAATTGAATTAAGACGTTTGTCCTGAACTTTGTAAGCCTTTGCCTTGGATAGATTCATAATTCAAGTTTGGAGTTTTACCTTGGAAGTTCCTGTGTTAGTTTTTCATGGACTCTGATGGAGTTATTTCCTGGATTATTTGTTCCTGCTTATCTTTCTAGCTACTTGGATTTACCTATTTCTATGAAGTGTTTTTACTGCTAATGCTTTTTTTTATTATCGTCAATAAACTGCTTGCATTTTTACTCAGCTGTGTGGTGTTTTAAAGTCAGAGGGCTTTTCCTGGCCTTCGGGCTGAAAGAGGCGGTCTAGAAGCAAAGTAAGTAAATAAATAATAGAATACAACAGTATTGTAAGAAGATATGAAAGTAGACGTGTATACATAATGAGGGTGTCACTAATATAAATCAGGGTGTATCCACACTGCAGTTCGACACCACATTAGCTCCCAATTGTTCATTATATTAAGTGTGTATTCTGCAGTTTGGTGAGGTCCTTAAAATTATCTTGTTCATTCCCCGAAACGATTGCATCAGAGCTCTCTAGCCAAAACAGAGAACAGTAGGAGGGTGGAGGACCTTTCCCTCATCTGTTATAGTTTAGTGTTTTCAATTTGTTTTTAATTAGTAGTATCTTAATACGACCACTCTTTGTCCTTCACTGTAATTTAATACAATGACTGATTTCAATTGTATTTTGTTTCAATCTCTGAGACATGCACTGAGAAAAGACAGAGGAAAGGGTGAAGTTGGTGAAGTACATAAGGAAAAATATTGACCAGTTTGTTTGCTAGGCAGCTTGCTTTAGCAGGCTTTTTTAAACTCCAAAAGTAAGTACAGCCTGAAGTACTGAATTGAATGGATGAAAAGATGTTTGTGACATGCTCCTGTGGATAGAGAAAAAACTCCTGAAACTTGCTTGTTTTAATAAACTATAGTTAATATTAGCCACATTTTAGAGTTTGGATTAAACTATGTTAAAATGGGAGCAAAAATGCCAGGCTTTAGCACAGCAGGTTAACTACCAGCTGCAATAAATCTTGCCAATCGAAAGGTTGACAGTTCGAAGCCCAGGTCAGGGTGAGTTCTTGGCCTATAGCCCAGCTTCTGCCTACCCAGCAGTTCGAAAGCAGGTGTGAGTAGATAAATAGGTACCGCTTTAAAGATAAATAGGTACCGCTTGCCAGAAAAATGCTGGCAATTCGATCAAGGAGGAAGTTCATGAACAAAGCTCTTCGGCAGGGAAAGTGGGGTGACAGCACCCCCATGTGGCCAGAACCAAACACAAGCCTCCAAGATGCCGAAGATTGGAAAGTCTATATATAACTCTAGCTAGGTAATTGCCTGTCTTGTTAGTGTATGACGGCATTGAATGTTTGCCGTATATGTGTTCTATGATCCACCCTGAGTCACCTTCGAGTGAGAAGGGTGGAATAAATACTGTAAACAAACAAATACTTCCAAATTTCTTCTCTCACCAAGACGGAGGAAACAGAAAAGAGTACATGCACCAAAAAGATCGTACTAAAGCACAGTTTAATCTAAATGCAGTCATTGTCTCTTTAGATTGTTAAAATTTTAGAGGTACCTGACTTATTTCCTCTGTGCTCTTCTTTTAATTATTTTAATATTTATATATTATCTTTAAAGATAAGGAGAATAAGTAGTCAGCAAATAATAAACTAAAGTTCCCTTTAAATGCCACTTGATAAGGAGATGTATAATAAGGCTGTTGATTAAAAACAATTCAAAGATCACAAAGTAAGGATACACATAGATTATATGTGAACAGCCCTGAGTCCCCTTCTGGGTTGAGAAGGGCAATATACAAATATCGCAAATAAATAAATAAATAAATTACTGTTTAACTATCAGTTTTCCCACATAACTGCCATGGAGGAAAGTATGGCTAAGAAAACCATACTGCCCCATCATCCTGGCTGGTAGTGAAGAATGATCACATCAGTAGCCAAGATCAATTTTTGAGAAGCGAGACAGAAATTCCCCATCATTGGGGTAAATAAAGTATTTCTTATCCATTTTCAGACATAGATGATGAGACCAACACAAGGTAGCAGAGGGATAATTCAACTTTCTGAACAGGCTAAAACAACCAGCTTACCATTGATAACACACACAATTTTCCAACTTGGCAAATCCTTTTTTTCCTGTTTGTCCAATCATCATCTGTAATGATAAGAAATAATATGTCTCTGCCTAATAAAACTGTTAGGCATGTTTATTGTGGTAAGCAGCCCTGACTCCCTTCAGGGAGAGAAGTGCGAGTTAGAAAGAAAATGTTGTTATTTATTATTGTGTGCCTATTTATTGTGTGCCTTTTGGGAGAGATCAGGAACGCCCCATCACTGGAAGCCTTTAAGGGTCAACTGAAAACCTGTTTTTTTCCGCCTAGCCTTTGGAGACTAGATCCTTCAACGCCCGTTTTTTGGATTTCCTTCCCCTTTGTGACTCTTCACATTGTGGCATTTATCTCCCCCAGTTTTAAAACATTTTTTAAACATATATGTACATGTGGCCCGCCCTCTCGTCTTCCTTTTCTCCTTCTGTTTTAGATATATTTGTTAGATGGATTCATTTTACTGTGTTTATTGTTTTATTGTGTTTATTGTTTTTGATGTCTGATATTTTGTGATTTGTGGTTTGGGCATGGTCCCATGTAAGCCGCTCCGAGTCCCCTTTGGGGAGAGGGAAGCAGCTTATAAATAAAGTTTATTATTATTATTATTAGAGTTATTTTTCTTTTCTTATGGCACTATTTCTTGAGAATTTTTTTGGTGTGTGTCAGGAGCGACTTTCAGTCGTTTCTGGTATGAGATAACTGGCCGTCTGCAAGGACGTTGCCCAGAAGATGCCCGAGTGTTTTGATATTTTATCATCCTTGTGGGAGGCTTCTCTCATGTCCCTGCATGGGGAGCTGGAGCTGACAAAGGAAGCTCATCCGGGCTCTCCTCGGATTTGAACCTCCAACTTGTCAGTCCAGTCCTGCCGGCACAAGGGTTTAACCCAATGTGCCACTGGGGGTGCTAATACTTATTGAGATGGGTTTATGAAACATAGCCTATATCACCTGGTATTCATTGGTGGTCTCACATCCAAGTACTAACCAGGGCTGATCCTGCTGAGGTTCCAAGATCAAATGAGATCTAAACCAATACATTTTCCATTTAAGACCCTCTGGATGCAGTTTGAACAAGGACTTGAACTTCAATTCCCACTCAGAATTTAATTGTTTTGTCAGCTGCCTTACAGGGGAAAGCAAAAGCAAATAAACAAACAAGGCCCAATACATGCCTTATTAGCCTATGTATGGTCCACCTAGGGCAGATTTTATTATACCACACAAAACCTGCTTTAGTCTTGCATAAATCCCAACATCCTGCAGCTTTTGTGTCCTTGAATGCTCCGAAGGAAGGATGGCTGCCAGACAGTATGCAGGGGTGAGGAGCTCTAGCTCTTTTTACAAGATGTAGAGAAGCACCAATGCTTCTCTCTGGAGTCCCAATACTGGGAGGAAAGCAGGAGGTAAACAAAATAATGATAATTGCATATATACTTGAGTATTAACCAATCTGAATTTAAGCCGAGGCACCTAATTTTACCACAAAAAAACTGGGAAAACGTATTGACTTGAGTATAAGCAGAGGGCGGAAAATGCAGCAGCTACTGGAAAATTTCAAAATACATTAATTGAAGCATCAGTAGGTTCGATGTTTTTGAATATTTATATAAAATTGTAATTTAAGAAGACTGTCCAACTCTGATTAAATCATTATTCTAACCTTCTTCACTGTAAATGTGCTTATATATCCTTCCAATAATAATAAAGACAGTAAAATAATACATGTAACAACAACAATAATAAAGTAAAATAATAAAATTAATGATAATAATAATAAATAGGGTAAAACAATAAATGCAGTAATAATAATAGAGTAAAATAATGTAAATGTAATAATAACAATAAAATTAGAGTAAAATAATAAATGTAATAATAATAATAAATAGAGAAAATTATAAATGTAATAATAATAAATAGAGAAAAATAATAAATGTAAAATTAATAATAGAGTAAAATAATAAATAATTTTGACTCGAGTGAAAGTTGAGGGGGGCTTTTTCAGCCTTAAAAAGGGCTGAAAAACTTGGCTTATACTCGAGTATAGCCTATACGGTGTATACAGTATATATACACATGTGTGTGTGCATTCAGGTCAACTGAATATTTGTGGCCATACTGTGTGGTTTTCTTAGGCAATGAACACTCAAGACTGGGATGGGTTTTTTTTGGCAGTTCCTTCCTCTGAAAGACAGGAAGTTTATTGGTTGCCTCCCATTCAAGTACTAACTAGGGTTGACTATGCTCAGCTTCCAAGCTCGGGTGGCATCTGGCACCTTTATTTATTTATTTATTTATTATTTGCATTTGTATTCCGCCTCT
The DNA here is from genome assembly GCA_030556195.1 of Anolis apletophallus. Taxonomy (NCBI): domain Eukaryota; kingdom Metazoa; phylum Chordata; class Lepidosauria; order Squamata; family Anolidae; genus Anolis; species Anolis apletophallus. The sequence goes on along the minus strand of JARBWK010000008.1, from coordinate 36,838,969 downwards.
TCCCGAGGGCTCGTGGCGGGTTACAAGACATACATAGTGATCGGCAGGCAACACTCATGCTGATTCACGAACAAAATAAAGCAATGCTATAACCATAAAAATAACAAAAATGATACCAAAAAACATCATTAAAACATTGTTAAAATTACACTAAGTGACAAAAAACGGTAACACAGAGTCATAAGTCGATTGAAAGCAAGAGGCGTTATATGTTAACCAAAGGCCTGCTTGAAAAGGAAGGTCTTACAGGCCCTGCGGAAGGGGCGAGCTCCGTATGGCTCTAGCCTCCTCCGGCAGGGCATTCCAGGCCGTTGGAGCTGCTACGGAGAAGGAGCGCTGCCTAGTTGATGATAGGCGGCAGAGGCGGATCGGTGGAATCTCCAGCAGGTTTCGCTCTGCTGAGCGGAGTGATCTCGGGGGATCGTATGGGGCAAGGCGGTTTAGGATATTTAGGTCCGTAATCAAATATAAACAATAACAAGGCATATTGGTTTTTATTTTGCCAGCTCCTTCATCTGAAATATAGACAAGGAAGCAGGGGCAGGAACCGTATATGACAGATGTAGTGGTGGCTCCTCCGCTATGGAACACCCTCCCTAGAGATATCGGATCGGTCCCCTCCCTTTTAACATTCCATTAAAAAAGCCAAAACTTGGCTTTTTGAGCAAGCATTCACAAATGCAGTGTAACAGGCAAATATAGAACAACGGAACGATTGGATGACGTGATAGGACACTGACTTTATTTATTTATTTACAACATTTATATGCCACCCTTCTCACCCCGAAGGGGACTCAGAGCGGCTTACAAGTCATATCTACATAAAAACATACTATATTATTAGCATAATACTAATACATCATTAATAATATTAGTATTATATATTATATTGTTGCTGGGGCAGGAGCTTTTTAATAAGGTTGGATTTTAATAAGAGGATGCTATTGATATCTGTTTTATATACTTTTATTGGCTTTGTATGGTTTATTTTTATATTATACTAGCCATCCCCTGCCACGCATTGCTGTGGCCCAGTCTGTGTATATGTGTTTTGTGTGTGAATATATGTGTATTTATATATGTGTGTGTATATATATATGTATGTGTGTGCATATGTGGTTTTGTGCATGCATTGTAATGTTTTTTGTTTTTAAATCTTGTCTGCTGTGTTTTTCAGTGTTTTTATGAGTGATGGCCATGTATCGGCCTGATAGGTGTCCTGTGTCCAAATTTGGTCAGTTCATCCAGTGGTTTTTGAGTTGTGTTAATCCCACAAACGAACATTACATTTTTATTTATATACTGTAGATAGTAAATGTTTCCAGGCATCAAAATGTTGCCAACTGTATTTATTTATTTACTTCATTTCTATTTACTTCATTTCTCACCCCGCAGGGGACTCAGCGCGGATTACAGTGTACACATTACATTTAGACACACAAACACATAAGACAGACAGAGGCAATTTAACATCTGGCCACCAGGGGGAGCTGTCGCACTCCTTCATTCCTCAGCGTGTTTTCTGGAGATCTTTTTTATGGCCTCGTAAATCAGTTAAATTTAGCCTCCCCACTAAGTGGTACCTTCATTTCCTACTTGACAGATGCAACTGTCTTTCGGGTTGCAAAGGTTGACAACAGGCTACACAATAGGTCGAGAGCCCACCTCGACCCGGGCAGGCCTCGAACTCATGACCTTCTGGTCAGTAGAGATCTTATGCAGCTGACACCCAGCCAGCTGCGCCACATTCCCAGTGCTGTAAACCACCTTGAGTCGCCATCGGGCTGGGAAAGAGGTATACAAATGTGGTAAATGAATAATGAATAAGGAACTGGCAAAAATATAGCTGACAACGCCTGGTATAGATTTGTGGTCTCCCATCTAAGGAATAACCAGAGCTTCCAAGCTCTGGTGGCATCTGGTACCTTCAGGGCAAGAATGGGCAAACTTGGGCCCTTCAGGTGTTTTGGACTTCAACTCCCACAATTCCTAACAGCCTACCGGCTGTTAGGAATTGTGGGAGTTGACGTCCAAACCACCTGGAGGGCCCAAGTTTGCCCATGCCTGCTTTAGGGCATTAAGGCCGTGGTATAATACAATATATAACAATAATGCAACATAATAATAAATAGAATATATGACAATGTTGCACAATCTGTTCCTAAATGGCTTGAATGCAGGCACTTCCTTTCCCCCACTCTTCCTCTTGACACTCAAGTCTCTTCTCCCATTTTTCCTCTTTCTAGCCCCCATTGCATCCTTTCCTTTCTCCCTTTGGCCCCCATTTCTGCCTCTATTCCCCCTTTAGCCCCATCTCATCCTCTCCTTCTCCCCCTTTCCATCCTATATCCCTCTATTTTCCCTCTTTCCCCCCTTCTCCCTCCCTCGCTTCCTTGTCCTCCCGCCTCGCTCTCACACGGGGGCGCCGTGGAAAACAACAACAACAACATCAACAACAACCAGGACTGAAGGGGGGAAAGGGCAGCTTCCCTTCTCCCTCCCTCCCTGGGGCTCACCGTTGGGGCTCCTCTCCTCTTCCCCTCTTTGCCTTCCTCAGTCGCCAGCCTTGGGAAGGATGCGGCTCCTCTCCATTCACATCCAGGCCTGGCTTGCTTCTGCTGCTTCTGCAGAGGCGGGGAAACAGACTGTACGTGGAGGGAGGGAAGGAGAGGGGGAGGGAGGCTGCCCAGGGTGCCTCTACACCGCAGAATTGACCCGCTTTGGTGCCGCTTTAGCCGCCGTGGCTCAGTGCTATGGAATCTTGGGATTTGCAGTGTTGAGGCACCCTTGGCTGGGATTGTGTGGCTGGCTGCACCAACACTGTGGAATGAAGGCATCTTTATTAATGACTGACAGCAGGCATGTAGCCAGGGGGCTAAGGGGGCTTCAGCCCCCGAAATTCTCAGGGTGGTCCGCGAGAAGGCCTTACTGGTACATTATTTAAACTGTTATGCTTATTCATATCATGATCTGATCACCATGCTCATTATATCCCACATTCATGGGGTTATTGGGATAACAATACAAAAGGTTTGCTAGGGTAGACCCTCTTCCACCCTCAGTCTCAGCCCCCAGCCCCCCCAACCAAACTCAGCCTGGCCCATAGAATCAAAATCCAAGAGCACAACTATTATTGCTACGGCCCTGACTGACAGTGTGTTACCTTTACTACTTAATGCTCTTTTTTGCTAAATGGTTTTCATTATAGTGAATGGACTCCGCTGCCCCCCCCGTTCAAAATCCTGGCTACGGCCCTGACTTTTCCTTTGTTTATTTATTTATTATTTATTTATTATTTCGATTTTTTTAAAAAATGCTTTATTTGGTAAGAATTTTTTAAAATATACATAAAATCAATCATACATTAAACAATGTGAACACAATCATAGGGATACAAAGTTGGGAAAGGTTTGGGGGAGGGAGGGGAGGTGCGGAAAGGGGGAGGGGGAGAGGGCTTGGGAATGACAGTACATCACAAACAAAAAGACAAAAAACGGAAAATGAGTACTTCCATCCCAATCGTTTTCCCTTATATGTATCTTGATCTCTTGGTATCTATTTACATTCAGCATCCTATCCATCTATTGTTGAATTCCCACCTCGTGTTGTAAGTCCATATTAATAAACCATTCATAATTGTAGCTTTTAAGATAGTTTATAAACAAAGACCAGTCTGTTTTTTTCATGTCCTTATTTTCTCGTAAAGACTGGGTGAGACAGTCCATCTGCATTATATCCACAAGTTTCATTCTCCACTCCTCCGGCTCAGGTGTACTTTCGTCCTTCCATTTCTTAGCAACGACTAGTCTTGCCGCTGTTATGCAGTAAATAAATAATTTCTCTTTGTTTTCTTCTATTTGGAAGTCCAATAATGCTAGGATTTCTTAGTTGCCCCTTCCGACTGGCTCGGGGTGACTTACAAATCATTAAAAACACTTACAAATCATTAGAAAACACAGTAAAAACACATTAAAAGCACAATACACAATAACCTATTAAAACATAGCTGGATGACGGAGTTGCATCCATAGTTAGGTCAAACAGTGACGTATGCCCGCTACATATAGTCATAGCCCTTATTTATGTTTAAAAAACATAAATAAATAATTTTAAAAAACATAAATAAATAATTTTTAAAAACATAAATAAATAATTTTATTTACAGTATTTATATTCCGTCCTTCTCCCCCCACAGGGGACTCAGGGCGGATTACAATGTACACATACATGGCAAACATTCAGTGCCATAGACACACAACACATATAGACAGTCAGTCAGTCAGAAGCTATTTAACATTTTTCTGGCCACCAGGGGAGCTGTTGCTTTACCGTCCATCTGCGACACTGATGAAGTACTTTCCGCATTCCCCGCATGCTTTTTGCTGGAGATTTTTTATGGCCTCGTAAATTTGTTAAGTTAGCCTCCCCACACATAGGTGGTACCTAAATTTCCTACTTGACAGATGCAACTGTCTTTCGGGTTGCAAAGGTCGACAACAGGGCCTTTTCAGTGGTGGCTCCTCAGCTTTGGAACACCCTCCCTAGTGACATCAGATCGGACCCCTCCCTCCTTAAATTTCGCAAGAAAGTCAAGACCTGGCTAGTTGAGAAGGCATTTGCTGATGAAATATAACGGTTTAATTAGATATATGGAATGACGACGATGTGACGGAGATACAAGTAAAGGACCACACAATAGAACTAGTTTGTACTCAATATGAACTTTAATCATTATTAAAGATTATATAATCAAACCAATAGAAAAATCTGTATACTCACGTATGTTTTAATTGATGCTGAAAACTTGTTGTGTTTTTATAATTGGTTTATATGGTTGTTTTGTTTGTTTTGCTCGTGTTTTGATTGGAGGGCAGATATTGCCTTGTGTAAACCGCCCCAAGTCGCCTTCGGGCTGAGAGGGGAGGTATAGAAATGTGATAAATAAATAAACAAGGTACACAAAATTGGCCGGAAGCTCACTCCAACCCGGGCTGGCTTCGATCTTTCGGTCAGTAGTGATCTTAATGCAGCTGACACCCAGCCAGCTGCACCACAGTCCCACAGTCCATAGCACAATTTAAAATATATATCATGGGTTGGGTTTTTTTGCTGTTTTGTAGGGTTTTGCCACCACCGCTCTGCAAGCTGCTTTCCCTCCTCAGTCCTCCCTCCCTCCAGCCTTGAAGGGCCTTTCCTTCCTTTCCTTCACTTTAAGTTTATAAAGACCTAAAATAGTGCATAACTACTAAAATAATGTATAAATATTAAATAATTTGAGTATCCTTACATTGCGGTTTTTCACTTATTGCGGGAGGTGCTGGAACCTAACCCCAGATATAAGTGAGGGAACACTGTAATTCGATGAAGGGTTAGGCGGCATGATCATCAAGTTTGCAGACGACGCCAAATTGGGAAGGATAGCCAATACTCCAGAAGATAGGAGCAGAATTCAAAACGATTAGAGAGATGGGCCAAAACTAACAAAATGAAGTTCAACAGTGACAAATGCAAGATACTCCATGTGCAGAAGTGTTTATTTTTTATTATAGGATTGAGGATTGAATGTGTATTGAAATGTTTAGATGTTTAAGGAATGTGCACTTCTTCAGTAAAGGCCCACCTTGGGGAAGAGTTGCCATAGCAACATGGCTGTGAGGCAGAGGTGGGAGGAGTCAACAGCTTTCTGCCACAGCCAAAAATAGAATTCTGGGGAAGTTTGAATTTTGACAGTTTAACTGTCAGACCAGCTCTAGGGGAGTGGGTGCTGAGAAGCTCAGAGAGATCAGTTGTGTTTAGACCAGCTCAAGATCTATTTTAAGTCCAGAGGTTTGGCATGGGAGAGCCAGCCAGCCTGTAGTTTATGCTGAGACATAAACCAGGGTAGGGAATACTGTGTTTGAGACTAGTGAGATACTAGTGGAATAGACTGTAAACTAATTTGACAAGAACCATTTAAGAAAGAAAGTGTAACTGCATAATCTTATAATATTAACCGAAAGGAAATGAACTGAGTAACTTTGTAACTTCTTTAAAGAAAGTATAACAACCAAGAATTGTGCCTCTAAAAAGAATTGTAACTTTGAAACCGTCAAGCTAATGCACTGATCCTCAAAATAAACTATTTACAGTTCTTTAACTATAAACCTCTCCTTGCCGGTATTTTGAAGAAGTCAAGCCTCATTTTAAAAGACAAAGTGGTGGACGGCTGGTTGCAACATTATTAGAGTGGAAGTAATCCAAACACCTTCCTACAAATTGATGACCAACTAGTTACCTCATTTAGTGGCAGAAAAATATATTTACTATATAGTACATCCTTATGATTGGTGGAAGTTAATATATACTTCTTCATAATTTGTAGCAGTGGTAGGATTTGAAGAGTCCACTCTGGTAGCATGGCCGGTGAGTGGCCAGATGCTACTTTATAATTAGTGACAGACATATGTCACATCGTTACAAATTGGTGGCAGCGGTGGGATAGCCTGCCCTGCCACGTTAAAAGGAAAAGTTGAACGGTGAAGAGAAATCTTTACACTCCACTTAGGCAGAAAAAAATGAAATGCAAAGATACAGAATGGGGGACGCATGGCTCGAGAGCAGTAGTTGTGAAAAAGATCTTGGAGTCCTTGTGGACAACAAGTTAAACATGAACCAACAATGTCATGCGGCGGCAAAAAAAGCCAATGGGATTTTGGCCTCATTCAATAGAAGCATAATGTCTAGGTCCAGGGAAGTCATGCTACCTCTCTATTCTGCCTTGGTTAGACCACACCTGGAATATTGTGTCCAATTCTGGGCACCACAATTGAAGAGAGATATTGATAAGCTGGAATGTGTCCAGAGGAGGGCGACTAAAATGATCAAGGGTCTGTAGAACAAGCCCTATGAGGAGCGGCATGTTTAGCCTGAAGAAGAGAAGGTTGAGAGGAGACATGGTATAAATATGTGAAAGGAAGTCATAGGGAGGAGGGAGCAAGCTTGTTTTCTGCTGCCCTGGAGACTAGGCTTCAAACTACAAGAAAGGAGATTCCACCTGAACATTAGGAAGAAATTCCTGACTGTGAGAGCTGTTCAGCAGTGGAACTCTCTGCCCCGGAGTGTGGTGGAGGCTTTTAAACTGAGCCCGGATGGGGGTGCTTTGAATGCAATTTTCCTGCTTCTTGGCAGGGAGTTGGATTGGATGGCCCATGAGGTTTCTTCCAACTCTACGATTCTATGATGTTGCTTTTGAGCTCAGTGAAGTCCTGGGATTTGTAATTTATTCTCTCTACAACACCCAGGATGCCATACCCTTGAGCCATGGGAATTAAAGTGGCATCAAACCGCATCCCTTCATTTAGTCTACGAACCCAGTGACACCTTTGCTTTCTTGGAATCACAGGTTGTTTTTTTTTAAAAAAATCGTGTCAGAAGTGAATTGAGAATATACTGCAAGTCACTTCTGGTGTGAGAGAATTGGCCGTCTGCAAGGACGTTGCCCAAGGGATGCCCGAACGTGTTACCATCCTGAGGAAGGCTTCTCTCACGTCCCCTCATGTGAAGCTGGAGTTGACAGACAGGAGTGCATTCCATCTGGCGGATTTGAACTGCTGACCTTCAGGTCAGCAGTTCAGCCAGCAAAAGGGTTTAACCCATTGCACCACTGCGGCTCATAATAGAGTTGGAAGAGACCAAACGGGCCATCTAGTTAAAGGATTGGTGCAATGTTTTATTATGTTATAATTGTACACTCCGGCCCAGCTTACCTGTCCGAACATATCTCCCACTACGTCCCACCTCGGAGTTTAAAATTGTTTGGGGAGGACCTGTTCTCAATCCCGCCTCTGGCGCAAACACGTTTGGTGGGGACGAGGGACAGGGCCTTCTTGGTGGTGGCCCCCTGTCTGTGGAACTCACTCCCCATCGAAATCAGGTTAAGTACATCCCTCCTTTCCTTCAGGAAAAAGTTGAAAACGTGGTTGTGGGACCAAGCTTTCGGGTAGCATGCTGACTACAATAATGACAATGGTGACAAGACTATGGAAATGGACTATGGACATGCTTCTGATTGTGTCATTGGTCACAGAACAGGGCTCTAGATAAGGCTAATCAGCCAGTGTTTAATTTTAGTTTAATTTTAAATGGATTTAATTTTAACTAATTTAATTCTTTATGTAATTATTATGTTTTATGTGGGGCATCAAATAGTTGCTGGCTGTAAGCTGCCCTGAGTCCCCTGCGGGGGTTTGAGAAGGGCGGCGTACAAATGTTTGAAATAACAAGAAATAATAAATTGTATTTATATGTTTTTTGCTTTTATAGTTTAACTGTGTTATGTACTGTTTTCTTATGTGTAAACTGGAAGCTGCTTTTGAAGGGGTTAAAAAGTAAAAAGTGCCCCTCCCAAGAGGAGATGCTCCAAGTGCCCATATGTCAGCAATAATCTGCCCAGAGACAGCAGAACAAAGAAAGACCCAAAAGGCAAAGGTATACCTGTGCACAATCATTAAAGGAAAACCAGTTGAAGGTTCTTTATAGGTGGTACATAACCCCTGTACAACTAGCAAAAATGTACAAAAATGGGAATGATTGGTGCTGGAAGTGCCAAAAAGAAAGGGGTACGTACTTCCACCAGTGGTGGTCATGTGGAGCTACCAAGAAATACTGGGTAATGGTACAGAAGCTGGTGGAGGGAATCTTACAAGATAAGATAGACCTAAAACCAGAAATTTTCCTCTTAAATATTATAGAACCCGGTATGGGGAGAGAAAAGGAAAGACTACTGTGGCACATTACGACCGCTGCCAGAATAGTGCTGGCTAGAAAATGGAAAAAAGCGGAAATGCCCAACGAGGAAGAATTATTGCAAAAGCTATTAGAACTAGCCGAAATGGATAAGTTGACTTGCCTATTAAGACCAGGATCAATTAACCAGTTTACGGCCACTTGGACACCGTTGGTGAAATATGTAAAAGACAAGAAAAAGATTGACTTGAAAGCCTTCTGGATATAAGGTTTAGGACTAGAGTGCTCTGGAAAAATCGGGCTCTTTATACAAATAGGCGAAGTGCGATGCCATCCGGTGAAGTCAACCGTTTTGTTTTTAATCTGTTTGTTAATGTACCCTTTTTGTGATGTAACCCTACCCAATCCTATCCTCCCCCTCCACACCCCCTAGCTCCCAGGACTTTCCTACCCCCTTTTCTTATGTGTTTGTGTTTTAACCAATAAAAATCTTTATAAAAAAATAAATAAAAAAAAAAAAAGAATGAGTATATATACCTTGTAACTGCGTAGCTCGGGGGGGGGATAGCTATTTTGTTTCTTGACCCACAATGGTCAAGGGCTATTCGCCCCAATACTGATCAGATTGAGATTAAAAGTCTTGTTTGGATTCATCGGCCTTGGCTGAGTTCTTCCACTTTATGCGCTCTGCAACCAAGAACCCAAATTTCCGCTACACTTTGAGTCCCCTTCGGGGTGAGATAGAGCGGGGTAAAAATACAGTAAATAAATAAACAAATCCCCTGCCATGCAGGAAAAGCACAAAGTACCCCCAAAATATGGCCATCCAGCCTCTGCTCAAAGGCCTCCAAAGAAGGAGCCTCTTCCACAATCTGAGGCAGAGAGTTCCACTGCTGAACAGCTCGTATGGTTAGTAAGTTCTTCCTAATGTTAAGGTGGAAACTTTTTTTCTGTAATTTGAACTCATTGCTCTGAGTCCTAGTTTCCAGGGCAGCAGAAAACAAGTCTCCCTCTTCCTTATGACACCCTTTCACATATTTATACATAGCTATCAGGTCTCCTCTCAACCTTCTCTTCTGCAGGCTAAACATGCCCAGCTCTTTAAGATGCTCCTCATAGGGCATGGTCTCCAGACCTTTGATCATTTTAGTTGCCCTCCTCTGCATACCTTCCAGCTTGTCAATATCTCTTTTGAACTGTGTTGTCCAGAATTGGACACAGAATTCCAGTATTCTTCTGATGGTTCAGTGTACACAAACCTATTTTTCACACAAGCCATTCATAAAAATATTGCATTAAATGTCACTCCAGGCTATGTGTCTAGGGTGTGTGTGTGTGTGCGCACCATAAATGAATTTGGTGTCCGTCTCCAATATATCTCTATTGAGTATATAGACTACATTCACAGGTGTTAGGGACACAGATGGAAACAAGAAGTAAGAGAAATCTACACCTCGGAATGGAAATTAACTCTTGGAAAAGTTATCCTGGGGGAAAGGTGTCTCAATTGAAGCTTTATCACCAATCCTTGTTTCTGCAAACAACCAGATTTTTCAAAATCCAATTATCACAGGGACAGAAAGTGAGATGGAATCTTCTGACAGCGAAACAAACATAAGAGAGCTGTTAACCCTTCCTTATGCTTTCTAAAACCAAAGAATATATATTTTTGGCTGTAGTTGCACTTAAAAATGTACCTGTTCCAACTTACAAACAAATACAACTTAAGAACAAACCTATAGAAACTATTTTGTTGGTAACTTGTGGACTGCCTATAGACCAGGAATCATGACTCTTAAGTGTTGAACAGAAGGACCTAGAGATTCATAGAGAACATTTTAAATCAAACCCAGAAAATAATTAAATCCAGGTCATACTGTACTTTATATGCAAATACAGGCATGACCAAAACTTTTAAAATCCAATATTTAAAACATTTCTGGTCCTAAAGTATTTCAGATAAGGGATTCTCAACTTGTATTCATAGAATGATAAAAAGTTGGAAGGGACCACATGGGCCATCTAATCCAACCCCATGCCATGCAGGATAGGAAAAGGAAAGCACCCCTGACAGATGGCCATCCAGCCTCTGTTTAAAGGCCTTCAAGAAAGGAGTTTCCACCACATTCTGAGGCGGAGAGTTCCACTGTTAATTAGGATATTCTTCCTAATGTTCAGGCAGAATATCCTTTCCTGTAGATTGAACCCATTACCCTGTATCCAATTTGAATAAGGATCATATTTTGATCTTTATGCAAATTGAGTATTCCTTTTTCAGAAAACCAAAATTCTCCCAAATTGTCCACTTGGGTGGCTGAGATGGTGATCTCTTTACTTTCTGATGGGTCAATATACAGAAACTATGTTTCATGCACAAGATTACTAAAAATAGTGTGTATAAAATTAACTTCAGGGTATGCGTCTATGGAAAATAGCCAAGTTTCATGTTTAGACCCATTAGGTAAAGGTTTTCCCCTGTCCGACTGGGGTGTGGTGCTCATCTCCATTTCTAAGCTGAAGAGCCGGCATTGTCCGTAGACACCTTCAAGGTCATGTGGCTGGCATGACTGCATGGAGCGCTGTTACCTTCCTGCCAGAGCGGTACCTATTGATCTACTCACATTTGCATGTTTTTGAACTGCTAGGTTGGCAGAAGCTGGGGCTGACGGGAAGCTCACGCCGCTCCCCGGATTCAAACCTGCGACCTTTCGGTCAACAAGCTCAGCAGCTCAGCACTTTAACCCACTGTGCCACCGCCCCCCCCATATTTATATGCAAATAGTCCAAAATCCCAAAATCCTGTTACATGTACAATGAAACATTGTGTTACTTGAGAATACAATTTACTGAACAGTTACTCTCGCAAAGACCCCTGCCCCAAACCATGCACTGATCAAAGGTATATTTGTTGAAATATGTTCAAGAGGCCACTTGTTCAACTAGTTAAATAATGACTTCTTTTTAGTGGTGGTCAGCAGAAACATTGCACAGCTCTTTCCCCTCAAGAGCAGAAATCGTATTTAGTCATCATTGTTCTTTAACTTGTTGATTCCTCTGAATTTGGGAATGGAAATTAAACATATATAATGCAGAATTTTCTAGAATAGACAATTCTTTAGGTCCACAAGCAGATTTTGAAATTGAAACATCGAAACAGCATGGTAGAATAATAATAGTAATAATAATATTTATAATATCCTGGTTTATCTCTCCCGAAAGAGGCTCAAAGCGGCTTAACATAGAAGTATTGGCATACAATTTAAAATATACAAATATGCACACATTAAATCAAAATTAAACATAACAGTATTATAAATTCACAGTTAAAATCCATTAAAACTGTCTTAAGATAAGAGATTAGCAGGATCACAATAATATTTTCATTATGTGTCTTTGAGGAGGAAAGTCTACTTTAACATTTTAATTTTATTATTGTGATGATTTTTAGTGGGGAGGGTGAAGAAGCTAGTTTTAATTAGTGCATATATATAAAGTCATATATGGGGAAATTACTTTCTTCACAATTCATATAAAACTGAAATAAATATAGAGATTTTTTAAAAAGCCACTGGGTGTCCTTGGGCAAATCACCCACTCTTGACCTTAGAAAACCCTGTGACCTTAAGGTCAGTATAAATCAGAAATATCTTGAAGATACATGACAACAATGTGGTATATACACAAGGAAGGAATCAGTGTAATCATTGCATCAGATAACTATTGCAAAACAATCTAAATGTATGCAGGTAATGGATTGTAATGTTTACACAATCAATTCCATAAAGACACAAATCCACAAAGGATTAGATCAGAACTGCTTCCATATGTGTTCTGTTGACTTTGCATCTTTAGGTATTAGTCATTATTAGTCATTATTAGGGACATCCGTAGGGATACCAAGGTGCTTGTTTATAAAGCTATTGTCCTCCCAAGCCTGCTATATGACTGTAAAACGTGGACTATACACATCCAACTCCTGGAATGATTCCATCAGTGTTGCCTCCGAAAAATCCTGCAAATCTCCTGGGAAGACAGGCGGACAAATGTCAGCATGCTGGAAGAAGCAAAAACCACCAGCATTGAAGTGATGGTTCTCCATCATCAACTCCGCTGGACCAGCCACATTGTCCGAATGCCCGACCACCGCCTCCCAAGGCAGTTGCTCTACTCCGAACTCAAGCACGGAAAACGGAATGTTGGAGGACAGGGAAAGAGATTTAAAGATGGTCTCAAAACCAACCTTAAAAACTATGGCATAGACACAGAAAATTGGGAAGCCCTGGCCCTTGAGCGCTCTAGCTGGAGGTCAGCCGTGACCAGCAGTGCTGTAGAATTTGAAGAGGCACTAATGGAGGGCGAAAGAGAGAAACATGCTTAGAGGAAGGCGCGTCAAGCCAACTCTGACCAGTTGCCTTCCACCTGGAAACTGATGTCCTCAGTGCGGGAGAACATGCAGGTCAAGAATAGGGCTCCACAGTCACCTACGGGAAGGTATTATTTTCTCTTCCCACGTCATTTGAAATACCTTTAAAGTTTTTCTAAAGTCAAATGAAACGTCCTACAAATGCAAACATGGATGCATTTCCCATTCAGTACTGTACATATAGACATAAGGAATTCCTGTCAGCAATAAACAAGGCTTTGACATTACTTTTACAGCATCATTTATTAACAAGTATGATAACAGTGAAGCTTAGTACCCTTTACCTTCTGCCGCTTTATGTTTCATATACTGTTGAACGATTAACCATTACACTTCGGGTCTTTCATGCTCTCATTTCATGTAATCTATTTCTTACCTCTTTGTATATTATCTGGTTTGACCCAGTAATTCTTGTTGTTTGCTTAATCTGAACAGATGAGGTAGAAATCCTATATTTATTTACTTAGGTCTAAGCCACACTGAATTATATGCATGGATTGCTCATGCTTAAAATGCATAGTTATTATCTTAAAGCTATTACTAGAGATGAAGAGTTAGCTACAACAACTATAATTTTGTACAATGTTTTTCGCTCTGTTCCCTCAACCCCCTTCCTCTTCCCTAGATATTTGTAAATCAACTAACTCCACTACTCCTACTCTCCTCCCCCCCTTTTCCCCAACTGTTCCATTTTCTTCTCTTGTGCAAAGAAATCTCGAAATATTCAATAAAAATATTTTTAAATGCATAGAATTATCTTAAAGCTCAGCCTTCCTTATGGTCCAGCTTTTGTCCCCATAGTTTACTATGGGGACTACCATTACTTTAATTATGCGGATCTTCATTGCCAGTGTGATATCTCTACCCTTAACTATTTTGTTGAGATTGGCCATTGCTCTCCTCCTAAGAAGTAAATGTCTTCTGATTTCCTGGCTGCAGTCTGCGTTAATTGGGGTACCACAAATTAAAAGGTTACAGCTCTAGTACACAATTGATTTTTCTATATTTTAACAGTAATTGTTTCTAACATTTACTGGTTTCATAGAATATTTGAATGACTTGAATCTTTCAACCACTTTTCAAAAACGAAAGGTCAGGGTCTGTTCGGTTTTCTGTGCTGCAATGCCTGGCTGAGTCACAAATGTATCTAAATTTTATCTGACAGTGTACTCAAACAAGTTTTGATGGTGCCTAATGTAAAATGTGCACACACTGTGAGAAATTGAGAGAGAACTCGCAAAAGTGACACTTCACACGCACATCTGTTGCAAGCCAACAACATTTGGAAGGTGACACAATACTTAGCCCTTCAAGCTTAATCCAGAAAAGACAGAGGTTCTTCTGGTCAACCGCAAAGCCAATCGGAGAATAGGGTGGTTACATGTGCTCGGGGAGAGGGGGGGGGGTTTGCATTCCCCCGAAGACACAGGTCTGCAGTCTGGGGATCCTCCTGGAGTCAGAGCTGACACTTGAAGCTCAGGTGTTGACGGTGGCTGGGAGGGACTTCCCACAGATTTGTGTGCCAGCTGCGACCGTACCTCGAGAAGTCGGACCCGGCCACGGTGGTCCATGCCTTAGTTACATCAAAATTTGATTACTGTAATGTACTTTATATGGGGCTGCAATTGGTGCAAAGATTGGCAGCCAGAATACTAACTGGAGCTGGCTATAGGGAGTATACAATGCCCCTATTAAAGCAGCTCCATTGGCTGCCGATAAGTTTCTGGTCTCAATTCAAAGTGCAGGTTATTACTTATAAAGCTCTAAAACAGTGTTTCTCAACCTGGGGGTCGGGACCCCTCGGGGGGTCATGAGGGGGTGTCAGAGGGGTCGCCAATTACTATCAGAAAACATAGTATTTTTTGTTGTTCATGGTGGTTCTGTGTGGGAAGTTTGACCCAATTCTATAATTGGTGGGGTTCAGAGTGCTCTTTGATTGTAGGTGAACTATAAATCCCAGCAATTAGAACTCCCAAATGTCAATGTCTATTTTCCCCAAATTCCACCAGTGTTCACATTTGGACATATTTAATATTCGTGCCAAGTTTGGTCCAGATCCATCATTGTTTGAGTCCACGGCGCTCTCTGTATGTAGGTGAACTACAACTCCAAAAACTCAAGGTCAATGCCCACTAAACCCTCACAGTATTTTCTGTTGGTCATGTGTGCCAAGAATGGTTCAATTCCTCCATGGGTGGAGTTCGGAATGCTCTCTGATTGTAGCTGAACTATAACTCCCAGCAACTACAACTCCCAAATAACAATATCAATCCCCCCCCCACCTCACCAGTATTCAAATTTGAGTGTATCGAGTATTTGTGCCAAATTTGGTCCAGAATATACATCCTGCATATCAGATATTTACATTACGGTTCATAACAGTAGCAAAATTACAGTTATGAAGTAGCAACAAAAATAATTTTGTGGCTGGGGGTCATCACAACATGAGGAGCTGTATTAGGGGTCACGGCATTCGGAAGGTTGAGAAACACTGCTCTAAAAGGTTCGGGCCCTGTCTATCTTTGTGATCACATCCCATCCTATGTACCTGCTTGAGCATTAAGATCTTCTGGGGAGGCTCTCCTCTTGGTCCTATCATTGTCACAAGTGTGATTGGTGGGGACGAGGGAGAGGGCCTTCTTGGTGGTGGCCCCCCAGCTTTGGAATTCCTTCCCCAGGGAGATTAGGCAGGCCCCCAAACTGTCCACCTTCCATGGGGATCTGAAGACTTGGATGTTTAAACAAGTCTTTGAGAACGTCTAGCCTCAATGGTCCACAATCAATGACACAACACTACACTTTCATCCCATGCTGTTCCTTAGCTACGATTTGCACTCTCCCATTCCCTTGTCTTGTTTACAGTTTGTCCATATCTTATGGTAGTTGTCACCATGAGTTATTGGATGTTGTTCTGAGTTTTAAACTATTGTTTTTATATGCTATAGTAGTGTTTACTTTATTGCATTGTACTGTGTGTTTATTTTATTCTTTGCCTTGTCACGTTGTGCCATATGTAAGCCACCCCACATCCCTTCGGAGAGATGGAGGTGGAGTTCAAAAATATAGTTATATTATTATTACCTACCAAAGACACTGGAGATTAGAAAAGTATCTATCTTGTACTGTGCAAATACTTAGTGAAAGAGAGGAATGGTGGAGTCTTAAAACAGATTACGGGACCAAATATCAATGGTCAGAAGGAAACCAGTTAATGTAAATAGTTAAAAGACAAATATTATTCATAATCTGGAGGGACTCGCTAATTGAAAACAGCAATCAGAACATATTTTTTCCAAAGAGGAAGTTTTGTTCACTTAAATGTGATTTATTTATGAATATTTCCAGTATTGACCAAATATCAGTATTTGTTTTTCATAGGTTTTCAGCAATTGCTCCCATAATCCCTCCCCATTCCCATTAAGGCCAGGACTTCTGAGTGTTGAAGTTCAAAACCCCGAAAGGGTCACAGGTTTTTCTGCACTACAAGATGTGGCAACTGGCATGATGTGAATTAGCAATATGCGAAGTACTGAAACAAGTGGATATATTGGGTTTTAATGTAAATGTATATTGTATTGTATGTTTATGTTTTGGCATCGAATTGCTCCCTAGTTTGTAATGCCTCTCTGACTCCCCTTTAGGGTAGAGAAGGATGGGATTCAAATGAAGTTAATAAATAAATAAATAAATAGTAAGAGTCCAGTATTTGTAATAGCAGGACTTTGGTACAAATCCTTTACAGATTAAGCAGGTCTATGTTGCACCACAGTACAAACCCCACCCACTCCTGCTCCAGTTATACATTTTCTGAAGATCGTAATTTTTTAAGGTAAAGGTTTTCCTCTGACATTAAGTCCAGTCGTGTCCGACTCTGGGGGTTGGTGCACATCTCCATTTCTAAGCTGAAGAGCTGGCATTGTCCGTAGACAGACACCTCCAAGGTCATGTGCCTGGCATGACTGCATGGAGCGCTGTCATCTTCCTGCCAGAGTGGTACCTATAGATCTACTCACATTTGCATGTTTTTGAACTGCTAGCTTGGCAGAAGCTGGGGCGGACAGTGGGAGCTTATGCTTAGAATTAGAATTTGCAACCTTTTGGTGAACAGGTTCAGCAGCTCAGTGGTTTAGGCTCTTTACCTATTCATATTTATCTCTTTTGCAATCTGAGGAATGTAACCCTTCAAATTAAAACTTCAAATGGATCGCACCGCTTTATCCAGAGAATAACTATTTTATGGTAGGAAAAGTCCTCACTGAAAAGTCTTTTCAATAAACCATTTTATTATTTTTGATGGTTGAATCATGGTCAAGCTAGGATTTAAATGGGGCCAGTTTGAGAAGTTCAGGAGGTGAGTTCAGAGAGTGAGCGTTGTCAGAAAGCAATATAAATCCTTGAAAGGATTGCTTCAACTAAATGAAAATGGTATAGTTTTATAGGAGCAATCATCATTTGATGGCTTCTTGGAGTCACCTGATCATAAATCTGCCTTTTCTTTATAGTGTTGTTTTCAATGCTATAGTGAGGTTGGGACTTTGGGGCAAAGTTCAGGGCCCAACCCAGTCCCTTAGGTTTGGTGGGGACACAGTTATCTTCATTTATAATTTGAAGAAATCTGTTTTGTTATGGTTTGTTTGAACAAAAGAACGAGAATGAACACAAAGAAGCTTAACCCAAACAAGACAGACTTGTTTCTGGTGAGTTGAAATGTGGACCACACGACTTGAGTTACACTGCCCTGAAATCTCAGGTTTGCAGCTTGGTTGTACTCCTGGACTTGCTCTGAAGCTTAGACCTGCCTAAGAATGTGTTTGCAGTTAAAACTAGTTCACTAGCCATGCTTCTTCCTGGATTACAATGGATTTGGATTAATGGATATACACTATGAACCCCTGGTGGTGTAGTGGGCTAAACCACTAAGCTGTTGAACTTGCTGGTTGTCGGTTCGAATCCAGGGAGCGGCGTGAGCTCCCACTGTTAGCCCCAGCTTCTGCCAACCTAGCAGTTTGAAAACATGCAAATGTGAGTAGATCAATAGGTATAGCTCCGACGGGAAGGTAACAGCGCTCCATGCAGTCATGCCAGCCACATGACCTTGGAGGTGTCTACGGACAACACCGGCTCTTTGGTTTAGAAATGGAGATGAGCATCAACCCCCAGATTCGGACACAACTGGACTTAATGTCAGAGGGAAACCTTTATCTACTTTCATATACGCTTTGTGGATTTGATTTGGAAAAAGGGATGGGGCCTTCAATGTTTTGACCAGCCCATTGACTGGGCTGGGTTATAACCACATAATCCCCATTACAATAACTTGATGGCCCCAATATAATGTGCCAGTTTTGATCTATAGAGCCGTATGGGGCTTGGGTTTGAGTGATCTGGAAAGATTACTAGTATGTCTCCCGGATTTTGAAATCTTTGGCAA
Organism: Anolis apletophallus; assembly: GCA_030556195.1. Taxonomy (NCBI): domain Eukaryota; kingdom Metazoa; phylum Chordata; class Lepidosauria; order Squamata; family Anolidae; genus Anolis; species Anolis apletophallus. The sequence goes on along the minus strand of JARBWK010000008.1, from coordinate 36,820,391 downwards.
AAGGCTTTTTCTCAGTCCCAACCTAATGACACATTTTCTCAGTAGTTTTTCCCAGGTTGTGAAATATCATTCTGTGTGAGACTAGGCTGGCCCTCTCTTTACACCACCAGGCAAAGATCTTGTTATTGAGATGGACTTTGGGTCATGACTTAGTTGTTGTAGATATTTCTGTGTAGAAGAGAAAAAATTGGCAGATGTTGCTTATCAACCTGGTAAAATGCAACACTTTGAGAATCCCTCTTCTACATACTCATTGATGATATGGGAATTCTCTTCAATGGGCTGCTGAGTTTTCCAGGCGGTATAGTCATGTTCCAGAAGCATTCTTTCCCGAAACTTTGGCCACATCTGTGGTAGGCATCCTCAGAAGTTGAGGGGTCTGTTGAAATCTAGGCAATTGGGTTTTTTTTATATCTATCATCTATCTATCTATCATCTATCTATCTGTGGCATGTTCAGGGTGGAGAAAAGAACTCTTGTCTGCTTGAGACAAGTGTGAATGTTGCAATTGACCACTTTGATTAGCATTGAATAGCCCTAGCAGCACTTCAAAGCCTGGCTGCTTCCTGCCTTGGGGAATCCTTTGTTGGGAGATGTTAGCTGGCCCTGATAGTTTCCTACCTGGAATTCCCATTTTCTAAGTGCTATTTTTTATTTACTGTCCTGATTTTAGAGGGTTTTTAAATTTTTTTTTACTGATATCCAGATTTTGTTCATTTTCATGGTTTCCTCCTTTCTGTTGAAATTGTCTACATGCTTGTGGATTGCAATAGTTTCTTTGTTTAGTATTATGACTTATCTCAAATCTAAACTTCTATTGATGCAGCCTAGAATCACATTGGCTTTTGTAGTTACCACATCACACTCTTGGCTCATGTTCTACAAATGGTCTACTAATACTACTAGATTCCTTTCACATGGAGTGTTTTCAATCCAAGTTTCATCTATTTTTGTCTATATATAACTCTATGTACAGTTGTCTGTCTTGTCAGTGTATAATGGTATTGAATATTTGCCATATATGTGTTCTGTGATCCGCCCCGAGTCGCCTTCGGGGTAAGAAGGACAGAATATAAATACTGTAAATAAATAAATAAATAGTCTGCCATGGTAGTTGTTAGAGTGGTCCAGGATTTCTGTATTCTCAGATAATATACTATGTCCAAGTTGGTTCATCAAGTGGTCTGCTATGGCTGACTTCTCAGGTTGAGTTAGTCTGCAGTGCCTTTCATGTTCCTTGATTTGTGTTTGGGCATTGCTGCATTTGGTGGTCCCATAGACTTCTCCACAGCTACATGGTATAATCCTCTTCCATTTTTTACTTGGGTAATTCTAGACAGACAAGGAGGTATATTTCTAGTCCTACTTGTTATGTGAATGTGGATCACATCAGATTCCAATGCAAATTCCTCTTCTTCAATCTGGACTCACATCAATTCTAAAGATTGTGGTCTTGAGCCAGTAAGGAAGGAATGTGTGGAAAATTTCTTCAGATACATCTCAATCTGAAACAAGGATGGGACTTACCACATGCCTTGTTCAATTCTCTATTGATGTTTGAACTGTATTCTTTTTCCATGAAAAGTTATACCCAATCTTTTATGTATCATTTCCCAATGGAGAAGTGGCTTTGTGCTCAGTTCAGAATGAGTCAGCATCTACTAAACATGGTCTTCAATTCGGGGGGAGGAGGGGGAGGAGGAGGAGAGATTAACTGGTTACTCCCTGTAGCTACAAACCTCCAGTATTGTTTTTGCAAATTCATCATTTTATGGGTTGCTGTGAGTTTTCTGGGCTGTATGGCCATGTTCTGGAAGCATTCTCTCCTGACATTTCACCCACATCTATGGCAGGCATCCTCAGAGGTTGTGAGGTCTGTTGGAAACTAGGCATGCGAGGTTTATATGTCTGTGGAATGTCCAGGGTGGGAGGAAGCCTTCGACAACACATCATTTAATGCTTATATACAAAACTACTAGAGCATAAAGGTGAAAAAATGCAAAAAAAAGGATTTATTATTTTAAATACAGATGTTAATAAAGTTTCTACAAATAAACAAAAATGTACTTGTATTTATATTCTTACTTACACCATTCTGTTTACACTGTAACTTTGAGAAATGCATAACTCCAGCAGAGTGATCTGGAAAGATTACTAGTATCAAGATCAAGAAAATGAGAGATTTCCCAGAATCCAAATGAAGATCAGCTGGAGGTCCCCATTGAAACCCCAAACAAACCTAAAATCCAGCCTATCCTGATTGCTTTTGTGTTAAATCTTTGTGCCGGCAGGACTCCTGACCAAAAGGTCGGTGGTTCGAATCTGGGGAGCGGGATGAGCTCCCGTCTGTCAGCTCCCACTTCTCATGCAGGGACATTAGAGAAGCCTCTCACAGGATAGTAAAACAACCGGGCGTCCCCTGGACAACATCCTGGCAGAAGGCCAATTATCTCACAACAGAAGTGACTTGCAGTTTCTCAAGTTGCTCCTGACACGAAAAAAGGGCATGTACTTAGAAAACCATTTTGAAAAATGGTGTCAGGAATCAGAGAGACTTGGAGATTACTTTTTGGTAATCTGGCCCAACTGCTGAATTCAGACATTTTGTAGTCAAGGCACCTCAGTGTTTAAATTTTAGGACTTAAGCACCAGTGTATATATTGCACCATTAAATAAAATTAAGTTACCAAGTCAGTTATTTCCCTAACAATTTAGACTGCTTGAAAAAAAGAAAATCACATGTAGGACATTGATGAAATATTAAGGTCATTATTATACATTCACAATTTCAACATTTGCACGACTATGTTTGTACTGAAACATAAACATTAGAGGTGTGCATTCAGGGCTTACGTTCATCTGCTTTCGGTGGGCCCCTGACCCATTTCATCTGAACCTTCTGAAATTAGGAGGTCAAATATTTATCTTTTGTTTTCCTTCGGTCCGTTATGGGGGGGGGGGGGGGCTTAAACTGGGCCCATAGCGCCCAGGCCTATGGGTACAGGCTTTGGGCCTATGCACCAAGGCCTGGCTGGGCCTGCAGCCGAGTAAGGAATGCTCCTTGCTTGGCACTCGGCTGCAGGCCCTGTCAGGAGCGGGTGCATAGGCCCAAAGCCTGCACCCATAGACCTGGGTGCTTTGGGTCTGTAGGTGCAGGTTTTGGGCCTATGCGTCTGGGCCTAGCAGGGACTGCAGCTGATTGCCGATTAAGGAGCGCTTCTTACTTGGTGCTTGGTTGCAGGCCCTGCCAGTCCCGGGCGCATGAGCCCAAAGTGCCGGAATACCTGCAGCCGAGCGCCAAGTAAGGAGTGCTCCTTCCTTGGGTGCTTTGGGCCTGTAGGTGCAGGCTTTGGGCCTATGCATCTGGGCCTAGCAGGGCCTGCAGCCAATTGCCGATTAAGGAGCGCTTGGTTACTTGGCGCTTGGTTACAGACCCTGCCAGTCCCTGGCACATGAGCCCAAAGTGTCAGAGTGCCTGCAGCCGTGCGCCAAGTAATGAGTGCTCCTTACTTGGGTGCTTTGGGTCTGTAGGTGCAAGCTTTGGGCCTATGCATCTGGGCCTAGCAGGGCCTGCAGCCAATTGCCGATTAAGGAGCACTTGGTTACTTGGCGCTTGGTTACAGACCCTGCCAGTCCCTGGCACCTGAGCCCAAAGTGCCAGAGTGCCCGCAGCCGAGCGCCAAGTAATGAGTGCTCCTTACTTGGGTGCTTTGGGTCTGTAGGTGCAGGCTTTGGGCCTATGCGTCTGGGCCCGGCAGGGCCTGTAACCGATCGCCGATTAAGGAGTGCTCCTTACTTGGTGCTTGGCTGCAGACCCTGCCAGTCCCAGGTGCATGAGCCCAAAGTGCTGGAGTGCCTGCAGCTGAGCGCCAAATAAGGAGTGCTCCTTACTTGGTGCTTGGCTGCAGACCCTGCAATTAATTTGAAAAACAGGCTTGGAGCTAGTACCCCCTCCTGATTGCCTTTCGTTTCGAGTCCATTTTTGTTCCAGAAGGGGCCTTCCCGTTTTGTGCTATTTGAATGGACAGAACGAAACAGAAACACAAATCAAACAGATGGGACAAATAAACATGCTTTGTCCACCAGTAAGGCAAAAGCAGGTTGACTTTTCCTCTGTGAAATATAATGATTGCATACGCAGAAGGAAGCCTTGTTCTGTTCAATACTTAAACTCCATGTATAAGTGCAGAACGGTAGCCTTAGGTATAACTATTATTCATTTTAAGTCCAAGGAAAAAAGTCATATCGGTGCTAAGTATATACAGACTTAAGTCTACAGTCTGGAAGCTATTGACGTCCTACTTGTCACTGTGTTAGCATCAAAGCCGGATCTGATCTTCTGTAGTCTTTTCCTGAGGCACGGGAAAAGAAGGATACATTTACAAGCCAAAACCAAAATGGGAAGAATAACTGCTATGATGAATGTAGGGGGAGTGTACCATACAAATTGCCCTATGTCGACCCATTTGTTCCATGCAAACACCAGGGCATGAGCAGTGCACAGCAGCAGAGCTAAATATCCCATTTTGCTCTAGAAAGGAAGAAATAAAACAATGCATTAGCTTTTAAAAGTGAAAAGAAAATTGCAATAAGATAACCAATTCCAATCCTAGGGGAGGAAAACCTGTCTACACAAGATGTCTTTGGAATAACCCCAGTGTTCAACTGACAAAGGACACCGGGGATTTTGAAGTGGATGTGCCATGTATAAATAGCCATGTTTAAATATTTGAAAGGATGTCATACTGTAGATGGAGCGAGCTTGTTTTCTGCTGCTCTAGAGACGAAGACATGGGCAATGAAGTCAACGGATTAGAAAAGAGATTCCACCAAAACCTTAGGAAGATATTCTAGATGGGAAGAACAGTTGGAGGTTGTTGTCAAAGCCTTTCATGGCCTCAATCACTGGGTTGCTGTGAGCTTTCCAGGCTTCCTGCCTGGGGAATCCTTTGTTGGGAGGTATTAGCTGGCCCTGATGGTTTCATGTCAGGAATTCCCCTATTTTTTGAATGTTGTTCTTTATTTACTGTACTGATTTTAGAGGTGTTTTTTTTATTTAAAAAATTGGTAGCCAGGTTTTGTTCATTTTCATGGTTTCCCCCTTTCTGTTGAAATTGTCCACATGCTTGTGGATTTCAATGGCTTCTTTGTGTAGTCTGACATGGTGGTTGTTAGAGTGGTCCAGCATTTCCCTCAGGCAGGAAGCAGCCAGGCTTTGAATCTGCAAGGCCATTCAATGGGAATCAAGGTGTCCAATTGCAACATTCACACTTGCCTCCAGCAGACAAAAGTTCTTTCTCCCATCCTGGACATTCCACATATATATATATATAAACCTCGCTGACCTAGTTTTCAATATACCCCACTATCTCTGAGGATGCCTGCCATAGATGTGGGCGAAACATCAGGAGAGAATGCTTCTGGAACATGACTATACAGCCCAGAAAACTCACAGCAATCCAATATGTCACCTGTCAGCTGTGATACCTGCATGGAAGGGGATTGGACTAGATGGCCTTTGTGGTATCTTCCAATTCTGTGTTTCTATTATTCTATGTGTTTAGAGACTAAGGTGCATCTACACTCTAGGACTACTGCTTTAATCCTTTGCTAAGTCTTTAGACTTTTCAGTTAGAGTGCTTGTGCTATGGCTATGGCAGTTAAAGTAGTATCAAACTGCATTAAGTCTACAGTGTAGATTCACCTTGAATCTCAAACCTATAATACACACTGTACTGTTATCCCAGTAAGATACGATCCATTATATTTACAGTTACCTGAATGTAATGAAACTCCCTCCAGGTCAGTGACCGGCTGACAGATGGGATTGACGTTACCGCCAGCAGAGCCAAGACAGCAAGTCCCAGAATTCCCAGAGACACATAAATCTCCATTCTCCAGACATCATGTTCAATCCAGGCATTTTCTTTTTTCTGCTTCACCTGTACAGAGAAGAATGCTACTTTTTTAAAGTGTCAAAGTCATACTGCAAAGACTCAAATTTACTTAAGATTCAGGATTTTCCTAGGGATGCAATCCTTCTTGTTTGAACATTTTTCGAACACTATCAAAAATGTTTACGGATACTATAGCAGAGTTGGTACTTTGAGCAGGAGTACAGTCAGTGGAGAGTGATGCACAAGCGAGAGCTTTAGTATAGCTGGCTTTCTGTGCCAGGAATCAAGCTGGCATGTATGCCGTAAATGCTGTACCCTGATTGGTACGCCAAGTATATGCACTGATTTGCTAAAGTACATCATGTGTCTTCAATGATAACAAAAGCCTTGATTGGCCAAAGCAATACAAGGCATGGGTTTGTTTACCTCAATGCTAATAGGATAAGAACTACACAGGCGCAGAAGGGTCTGCCCCCTCCTTTGCTGGCAGGGAAGAGGCAGCAGCAAATGTTGCTATTTGGGTACAGACTGACCAGAGCCTCTGATACTGTTCTATGTGAAATGAATTTCTTGCTGCGCAATAATGCTAAACGAATAGAAGCTGATAATGATATGATGCTAATGAAAGTATTGTGTTTAATTGGATAATGAAATGTATGTGGATTCACTGGCCAATGGGGGGTCACAAAGAAGGGCGGGCCAAGATCTGCCGCCATGAGGGGTATATAATGAGTGCTCTTAGAATGTATGTTAGGATTTGCCCAGAGCAGCTTGTTCTGTGGGTGAACCCCACCAGCTGGTGTCCACTTTTAATAAACTTGACTTCACTTTGAAAACAGTCAATTGTCCGTTCTCTCGTTCCTGTGCCCGCGCGTCCACGTCGCTTTTGGTAAGAAGGTTATTTGCCAACCCGGAGTTCTGGGACTCCTAATTTGCTGCTACAATACTGCATGTCCACATCTGTTTACATCATTACATTAACCACAATGCTGAACAAAGCAAAGGCCCTAACAGTTACTGCATTATGAAACCCTATCCTTATTTAACTGCTTTGGTTTCATCTCATGCAATTGTGTGATTTGCAATTGAGGGAGTGACAGTTAGTTCTCTAACGTCCCAGCATCCTACAAAACCCAAAACTCCATCACAGTTCAAATGGAATCAAAGTACATTTGGTGTTTGGTTAACATTTTCCTTTTCTCCTGTGTACATGATAAAGTAAGTATGGCTACATCCTTTGATCTCTAACTGAGTGATTGTTTCCACCCATGACTATGTAAATTGCATCAGTCTCCACCAAAGGAAAGTCAGTTAGCTTGCAAAATATTTACTTACTTCAGCAAAGTTCTGACCTCTAAGGAGGTCTGTTCCAATCCCCGTTTAACTTGATTTCCCCAGCAGGGCTGCTTTTATTCACTGATGGAACAGAATTCCATCTAAGGCTAAATACAACCTTCTGGCAGGTTGTAACACCAGGTAGTGAACTAAGAAACAGTATTTTAAGCAGCTAATCAGCAGGCATTCTTGATAATTCTTGTCATCACGCCAGGGGAACCAATACAGTTCAGGCATTTTAGTTTTAAAAGAATGGATGTAATAGAGCTGTAAACAAGAACAAGCTCCAGTGATGTTGGCATTTACAGTAAAAGCCTGGTTCTCAGAGGGCAAAAGAAGAAAAGGGTTCTGGAAACTTTAAGACAAGAGAGAATTATAGCCAAAACAATGCCTTGACTCTCCCAATATTACTTCGTATAATTCTACTTCTATATTTTTTAAATATTCAATTGATCCCTATAGCTATTTCAGTTGCCACTACTATCAAAATCATAACATTTGGTATTATAAATTATTATTATTAACCGCCTTGAGTTCCCTCGGGGAAATAGGACAGGTTACAAATAAAATATTATTATTATTATTATTATTATTCGAAGTAGTATTTGATACATAACAAGAGCAGTTCACAGCAAACAAGATCACTTTCCTGGCTTTTGTATTCAAGCACACGTCAGACACTTCCCAAGTGTCTAGGACTGTGTGATGTATCGGCAAATAATGTCTGCAGATCTAAGTAAGGTGGCCTTTTGCAGCTGACAGATGGGAATTTTGTCAGCGCTGATTGTTTTTAAGTGCAGGCCAAGGTCTTTAGGCACTGCACCCAGTGTGCCGATCACCACTGGAACCACATTTACTGGCCTGTGCCAGAGTCTTTGCAGTTCTATCTTTAAATCCTCATATCATGTAAGCTTTTCCAATTGCTTCTCGTCAATTCTGCTGTCACATCATCCTCATCATCATTTACTTATACCCCGCTTTTTCTCTCCACAAAGAAAACACAAAGCAGCTTACACTGAATTATTGTGCCAATATTTTTCAAAAGTTAGTATGATGCTGTAAATCTTTTGCTCCTTTTGAACCAAATGACAATAACTGGATTGAGTAAACTATTTTATTCATATTTTGATACACGTTAGTCTTTCTTTTCTTCTTCTGCTTTTTAACCAATTTCACTGATTTTAAAAATACTGTAATTATTGGTGGTATCACCACCTCTACCAAGAGAAAAAAGTATTTAATTTTTTTAATGTTGATATTCGGAAGTTTACTCAACATCAGGTAGATAGGTGTTAAGGGTTCTTGTTAGCAGCACAGTCAAGTATTAACAGCCACCCAAACGCATGGAAAGGGTTCATTCGTATTAAGGTGTTTCGCAAGGTTGTTTTGCTTTAGCTTGGCAGTCTGAAGCTGGCGGGAAAAATACACCTGGGAACAGGCTAAGGAATAAATTTTCCTCCAGTTGTCACAGCTACTAGGAACTTGTGCATTTCCTGTGCAGCTAATTAGTTCTTTAGGACTGATATCTATAAATAAATAATTTTTATCGAGCTATTTCATAATTAACATTTGTAAAATAATTCAAATGTTGATAAACTTTAGCCAGGAGTGCAACTGTACAGGGGTGCTCACACTTTTTCAGCATGCAAGCTACTTATAAAACAACCAAGTCAAAATGATCTACCTACCCACTACTCAGAGAGCCATAAAAGCAAAATATTTGGAAATTTATTTCAATGAGAGCCATATAATATATTTTAAGACTGAATTCAACTAAATGTGAATGTAATAAGCCCCTTAATTTATTCATAATAATAATGATGATGATAATATTCATTCAGCCTCTGCTACTACTACTACTAATAGTAGTAACAACAACAATAGGTTTCTAAAGTAGGAGAGCTCCAAGGGCCATCCAGTCCAACCTCCTTCTGCCATAAGGGGAAAAACACAATCAAAGCATTCCTCACAAATGGCATGAGAGCCATACACACTGTGTATGGCTCCCATATGGGCCATAGCGACGCCGGTCATACCGCCGCCACGCTGACTGGCTGGCAGCACATGGGTGGCGCCGGAAGCCTGAGGGATGGGACTGAGCCTTCCTCCCGCCCTGCCTGCGATCTACCAGAACGCCCTACATGATCTACCAGTAGATCGCGATCTACCTAATGAGCACCCCTGCTGTAGAATAAATGCAAGTTGACACCACTTTAGCTGCCATGGTAATATACTATGGAATCTTGGTGGGAAACCAGCATGATTTAACAGGCAAGGTTGAAGACCTTATAAAACTACATCTCCCATGAATTCTTAGTGTTGGGTTTCATCCCTGGACTGCACAAGTTTCCAGTCCTCAATGAGTAGCTAGACTTGGGTATAGGATCAGAGTGAGGGATTCCTTTCTCCACATTCATATGCATGCTTTTCACAGAAGGGGCTTGGTTTTTACTCTTCTTGCTTGTCACTATCTCCCCCTTTTGAAGATGTAGTTCTCTGAGGGATGAGGCAACTTCCTCTTTAAAGGTATTTTTATTGCCTGGGGTTTTGACCATGTGGTCATTTTCCATTGCCCTCTCTCTGCCTTTGTCTCCCTTCCAGTGAGGACGCATTTTGCCTTTCTCCAGGCAAAATGTAGCTGCATGGATACTTTTGATATTTTATCATTTTATCTTCCTTAGAAGATGAGCTTAGTAAGCTAGTTAGCTCCAAGACCTTTTCTAACTGGAATGTATTCCTTTTCTTAAATAAATATTTGAGCCCAAAGTTCAGCCTCTACATTCCTGTACCATCCTGTTGAATGGAAGCTAATCTTGACTCACCACATGTAAGTTTCTGCTGGTTATGAAGTCTCTGCTTCTAGCACTCTGCTACATTTTGTTGGAATCACTCCAAGTGAAGGTTATTTTTGAGCCTAACAGCTCTGATTCCCAACACTTAGCATTGAGGTACTACAGTTAAGTGGTGTCAAACTGGCCTGATTCAACAGTATAGCTGTACCCACTAATTATCTTCCTTTCATGGGCCAGTCTCCCCTTAGGTAAAGGCAAAGGCTTTCACCTGACATTAAGTCCAGTCGTGTCCGACTCTGGGGTGTGATGCTCATCTCCATTTCTAAGCCGAAGAGCCTGCGTTGTCCATAGACACCTCCAAGGTCATGTGGCCAGCATGACTACATGGAGCGCTGTTAACGTCCCGCCGGAGCGGTACCTATTGATCTACTCACATTTGCACGTTTTGGAACTGCTAGATTGGCAGAAGCTGGGGCTGACAGCATCAGCTCATGCCACTCCCCGGATTGGAACCTGCGACCTTTCAGTCAACAAGCTCTGCTCCCCTTACCATGAAGTAAATGTCACTGAATTCAATAGAACTTACCTCGGAAAGATCATATACAGGACTTTACTGTTTTTAACCCAGTTTTGGATACTATGACCATTTGAATGAATTCTATCTTGAGACTGAAATGTTCAGGATTAAGCACAGTGTTCCGGAAGCAAGTAACCATCAGTTCAGAGATTTTATGGCACAACACACACAAAGACACACACACACACAGAGTGAGGTACCTGTTGATATGCCCAGTTCAAGAGTTTGTATCTGTAAGATCTCCTCATTGGGTAGCACAAGCTGTAGCAGGCATGCACTGAGGCAAAGAAGAAACTGAGCAGCCCAAACTGTTTTCTGGATAACATCCATGTATCCAACCACTGCGGAAAACGTCTGTACTTGGTCCCACGATAGAACTGGAAACCTGCGGCCAATATTCCCGGCAAATACACCAAGGCCAAAAGGGTGATGGAAACCATGGGCAAGACTTTGTTGATGACCAGGATTGGAATTTTGTAAAACACATTTACTTGAGCAGTCACAAAAGGATAGATGACGTCCCTTAGACAAGTGTACATAAAGGTTAAAGATGATAATACCAGGGCGATCTTCACTGGTAAATGCCATCGAGGGAAAAGGTCATATTTACAGTGCGCATTGGGAGGAGAGTCAAACTCATCAATATAGATTCTCTGATGAATATGAGGAAAATCGTCTGCTGTGGGTGAACCAGTTGCTTTTAGATCCGTGGCCTAAATGGGGAAAAGAACACACAACACATAAACCTAAAGTGGGTTTAAAAACACATTATCAGTATTAGGAGATCCCTGCATTGTTGCCCTTTACAAATCCACTTATACACACTCCATTTGAAGCCATTTTAATCTGTGCACGAAGTTCTAAGTTACAGGAATTTGGCCACATTACTACGACTGAATGAAAACAACTTGAGGTTGCACACTAGATGCACTTTTCACTCACAATTTCAAGCACCAGTTCATTTCAGGATGTTTGCTATCTCTACAGATTTACTTTCTTCACCAACCCTTTGAAGTGAGATGCAGCTTCAAAGACATGGGAAAACATTTTGGGGTTCACAAAGAACATGAATGGAATCTGCAGGCTTTACAACACAATAACTGGAAAAGGCAAGCTGTTTTTTAAATCTTCTGGATAATTGTAGCTTGTTTGACTTGCAATTTAGAAGTGGGTGTTGCAGTAAAAAATGTTTGCGATGTGCCTATATAGGTAGGACTTCTGTATACTGCATTTCAGCATACCATATATACTCAAGTATAAACCAAGTTTTTCAGCCCTTTTTAAAGTTGAAAAAGCCCCCCTCGGCTTATACTCGAGTCAACTTATTTATTATTTTACTGTTATTAATATTTTTATTACATTTATTATTTTACTCTATTTATTATTGTTATTACATTCATTATTTTACTCTATTTATTATTATTATTGTTATTATTACATTTATTATTTTACTCTAGTATTATTACATTTATTATTTTATTTATTTATTATTCGTATTTATATATTGCTCCATTCCCTTAGGCTAGGGGCGGTTTACATAGATAAAATGAGGAATAACAATAAAACAACTTTAACACTATACATTAAAACACTATAAGCTACTAATAACTGTCCCAATTTATCACAACACAGTCAAGTAGGACCATTGATATTCTATTACTATTACATTTATTATTTTACTTTAGTATTATTACATTTCCATTATTTTACTCTATTATTGTTATTACATTTATTGATTTGCTGTTTATTATTGTTATTATTACATTTATTAAGGTACTTTATTATTATTATTATTAAATTTCCATTGTTATATTCTATTATTATTACTAATTGAAACACAACAAGATTAGAACACAACAAACAAGGTCACCCTGCTGGCTGCTGTATTGGAGAATAATGTGTGCAGATCCCAGTAGGGTGGCCTTTTGCAGCTGACAGATGGTAATTTTGTCAGCGCCAATTGTGTTTAAGTGCAGGCCAGGGTCTTTAGGCACTGCATCCAGTGTGCTGATCACCACTGGGACCACCTTTACTGTCTTGTGCCACAATCTATTATTATTATCTATTATTACTGGAAGGATACGTAAGCACATTTCATTATTTTTATTACATTTATTATTTTACTCTTTATTATTGGAAGGATACACAAACACATTTACATTGAGGAAGTTTAGAATAATGGTTTAACCAAAGTTGGGCAGTCTTATTTTAAATTACAGTTTTATGTAAATATTCAGAAAAACATTTAACCTATGATGCCTCAATTAACACAATTGCATTGGTATCTATTTTTATTTTGAAATTTAGCAGTAGCTGCTGCATTTCCCACACTTGGCTTATACCCCAGTCAGGGCCGTAGCCAGGATTTTGATTCGGGGCTGAGTTTGGTTCGGGGGCTGAGACTGGGTGGAAGAGGGTCTACCCTAGCAAACCTTTTGTATTGCTATCCCAATAACCCCATTAATGTGGGATATAATGAGCATGGTGATCAGATCATGGTATGAATAAACATAACAGTTTAAATAATGTACCAGTAAGGCCTTTTCGCGGACCACCCTGAGAATTTCGGGGGGGGGGTGAAGCCCCCTTAGCCCCCCCCCTGGCTACATGCCTGACCCCAGTTAATATGTTTTTGCATGTTTTTGGGTAAAATTAGGTGCCTCGGCTTATATTCGGGTCGGCTTACACTTGAATATATATGGCATGTCACTGAAATCAGTCTGCTAATGAAATGCCTATTCAAATGTCTTCTTCTACATGTTTAATTAGTTCCTTACACCATCACGTAACACTTTGATAAAGTGCCTTTTAAGTTATTTACATCAGTAGAGAGGGAGAATCAAACTCCAGTTAGTCTAGAAGTTCCAGGAGTCCTCAATATTTGCTATAATGGTGAAATCTAATGAAAGTAACAGTCCAACAACATCTCTACATGATTGTGTCTCCCATTTTACACCACAGTAGTTTATGGCAACCTGAACTAGTCGCCACAGTTGTTGCTATCTTGCATTCAGGTCTGGAGATATCCTATTCTTTCAAATCTCAGTCTAAGAACCATCTACGCTGACCACAAAAATCGGTTTCATTTCTGTATTGAAGAAAGGGGTTTTGCTGATCACAGTTTCTTGAACCAGTTTCAGGCCTGGATGGCAATTCTACAAACCGCATATCTGAGCATTAAGGGCTTTCTTTTGTGTGCTTTTTGTGGAAGTTTGTTGATTGACTGCAACAGTTCGAAACTCGGGGTGTATCTACATTGCAGAATTAATTCAGTTTGACACCATTTTAACTGCCATGGCTCAATGCTATGGAATCATGGGAATTTTGCAAGGTCTTTAGCTCTCTCTGCTAAATCGTGCTGTTGCCTCATCAAGCTACACAAGTCCCATCATTCCGCAACATTGAACCACAAGTTGTGGTCCACAACGTTTACAGTGGTGTTTAACTCTACTGCATTAACTCTATAGTGTAGATGGAGTCCCTACAAAGTTATACTACACTATACAGTGTTTCTTCGCTACTTTGCAGTTCGCTTTTCGCGGACTCGCTGTTTCCCGGGTTTTTGCCTCCTGGCAATGATGAAGTGTGGAAGGGGGTTTCACCCCCCCCCCTCGGAAGAAAGGCAGCCAATCATAAGAAAAAAAGAGAGAGGAGATACAAAGCAGTATGTAAATCATTACCTTATAGCCTCTTCCTTATAGCTAGCACAAAAAAGGTGCGTGGTGCCTTTAAATCTCTCCTCGCTTCTGCCTCACCCTCAGAACGCGATATAGATATAGTGTCCCTATTTCGCAGATTTTCACTTTTTGCAGGTGGTCCTGGAACGTAACACCCGCTATAAGTGAGGGAACACTGTAATTACTTTTCCAAATGACCCGAGATTCATGTCCATATATTTTCTCACAGGTTTACTTGACAACGGAGGAATGCAAATAAGGAGCTAATGTATTTAAACCCTTTGAACTTGGTAGCTCAGTGTTAGAAGGATTAAACTCAGAAGTAAACTTCATGGGAGAATGCAAGGATGGGCAAACATCCGGTTTGTCAGGCCTCTTTATTTAAATCAGACGCCCAAATCCTCTAATTAGAGACAAATGCAAAAGCCAGACACTAAAAATTAATGAGATTTTAAACTGGGAATTTACCCCTGTTACTGGGAATATGTTTTCAGTACCAGAGCAATGCACTGAGCTTTTCATTCATTCAGATAGACTCATCTTCCAGTGATTGCAAACCTTCTGTACTTCATAAGATTGAGTCAGGCACTAAAAGTCAATGTGAGATTGTTAAACAACTAGAAGCTGGGGATCCATGCTGATGGGACTGCAATTTAACCAGAGATCTATCAGCAGATCCTAATCTACCTTCAGTTCAGCCTTGAACCCAAATGGTAACAAACCATTTTTCTGGGTCTCTTAACTGTCTTGCTAAGGGTAACATAGCACTTGTTAACTGAAAAATATAGAGGGGTGTGATTTTTTTAAAGAAGCAAACTATACTTTAGTCAAGTCTGTTCTTACTTTCAGAAGGATGTAGTTAGTCACTTAGGCATCTATATTTATTTCCAAGTTGGATGAGATGCAGTCTGTTCAACATAGTTTAAAATAAAAAATCCAACCCCTTAAGGCAGGGGTGCTCATTAGGTAGCTCGGGAGCTACTAGTAGATCTTCGGCCCTCGTCCAGGTGATCTCCAGGCCTCACCAGCCGGATGGGGCGCTCCTGCCATGCGCGCGCACACCCTGCGCCACGCGCGCTCTTGCTGCTGGCTTCTGCTCTTGCGGTGCTTCTTTCGCCTGCAGGGCATTGCAGGAAGAAGGAATCACGAGGCGGGGCCTCTGGAGGGAGCGCCCTGCCTCTCTCTCGTTCAGAAGCAGCTGTGCAGCCTCCATTGCCGGCAAGACAGGCAGGGCGGAGCACTCCCTCTGGATGCCCCGCCTTGTGCTTTCTCCTTCCTGCAATGCCCCGCAGGCGGAAGAAGCGCTGCGCGGGCAGAAACCAACAGCAGGAGCACGCGCAGTGGCAAGAGCACGTACCGGCGGGAGTGCACGGCGGCGGGGGCAGGTAGATCTTTTGGACTTGGTTGCTTTAAGAGTAGCGCACATGCTGAAAAAGTGTGAGCACCCCTGCCTTTAGGGTTCCAAACAGATTATAATAAGAAACAAAGCTGGCTTCCCTTCCACTTTTTGCTTTGCAATGAAATGAACGGGCTGCCTTTAGCACAGCGGGTTAATCACCAGATGCAGCAAATCTTGCCAAATTAAAGGTTGACAGTTCGAAGCCGGGTCAGGGTGAGCTCCTGACCTTCAGCCCAGCTCCCATGTCCACCTAGCGGATTGAAAACAGCAATGTGAGTAGATGAATAGTAATGATAGTAATGATTTTAGTAAGGAGAAACAGATGATTATGTTTTTATGGCTTTGTACGGTTTTTATATTATATGCTAAATGTTTTAATTGTATTTTATAATTGTTTTAATTGTATTTTATAATTGTTGAGGCATCAAATTGTTGTCGACTGTGAACCGCCTTGAATCGCCTCCAGGCTGAGACAGGCGGTATACAAATGTGATAAATAAAATGAATAGGAACTGCATTAAGCAGGGAGGTATTTTAGGTTCAGCATTCGGAGGAAACGTTTACGAACAAAGAAAGTTATTTGGCAAGGAGATGGAGCAACAACACCCCCTGTGGTCGGAACCAAGCACAGCCTCCAAAGATGCCGAGTGATGAGAAAAAGCCTATATATACCTCTATCTGTTGTCTGTCTTGTCATTGAGTAATCAGCATTGAATATTTGCCATATATGTGATCTGTGGTCTGTCCTGAGTCCCCTTTGGGGTGAGAAGGAGTGAATATAAGTAATGTAAATAAATAAATAAATAAATAAGCATGACTATGGTAGATTGATTTTCTTGCTATCTGATTTTGTTTCATTGGGAAGAAATGTTAAGTTAGTCCAATCTTGTAAAATCAGTAATGACCTAGCTCAGATTTGGGTTTCCACTTAATTTCTTCTGTCTTAAGGCGTGACTTGGCCATGATAGTTGACGCTCTGGTTACATCCCGTATAGACTACTGCAACGTGCTCTACATGGGGTTGCCTTTGAAGACTCTTCGGAAGTTTCAAATGGTCTAGTGGGCGGCAGCCAGGTTGCTAATGGGAGCAGCGCTCAAGGAGCATACAACTCCTCTGTTGCACCAGCTGCACTGGCTGCCAGTTTGCTACCGGGCACAATTCAAAGTGCTGGCTTTAGTCTATAAAGCCCTAAATGGTTCTGGCCCAGCTTACCTGTCCGAACGTATCTCTCGTTATGAACCAGCTAGGAACTTAAGATCTTCTGGTGAGGCCCTGCTCTTGATCCTGCCTTTGTCACAAGCGCGCCTGGCGGGAACGAGAGACAGGGCCTTTTCAATGGTGGCCCCTCAGCTATGGAACTCCCTCCCTAGGGATATTAGATTGGCCCCCTCCCTCTTGACATTAAAAAAGTAAAAACCTGGCTCTTTGAACAAGCCTTTGGAAACACAGCATAATAGATGAATATGGAACCAGGAAAGAGTGAACATGGAGTGGCTTAGACAATGCTTTTGGGAAATGAGTTAACAGGAAGTCACTGGTAATTATATGTTTTTAATGATTTTTACATGGTTTTTATAATGTGTGCTAAATGTTTTAAATTGTGTTTTATGACTATTGTGGCATCAAATTGCTGCCAATTTGTAAGCCGCCTTGAGTCACATTTGGGCTGAGAAAGGCGGCATAGAAATACAGTAAACAAACAAATAAATAAACATTTCCCTTTTAATTTACTTGGCAAAAAGATATGGCCAAGATGACAAACTGATTAAATCGTGTATATGCTGAACTACCAGCCATTCCTAACCCCTTAAAAGCTTCAGCTTTACTTGAATGAATATCATTTCAATATTTCAATGAAAGAAGTAAAGGGAATATTTTACAAAGTTCCTAGGGAATGAAAGCTATATGATGGCAAAATACCAAATTATTATTTATTAAGAATGGGTAAAATGTATTATCTAAACATATTGTTTCACTTCTGAAGAAGAGATTTGAAATGTTAAGAGTGCAAGTGACTACATTACTAAATGGTTCAGATTATTATGTTGCTTTCAGAAAAGCAAACCATATTAAAGCTGTTATGAAAGTGAGGCAGGGGACCATAATACATTTCTGGTTTTAATGAAAAATTTGCCAGACAGTTGTTGGAGCATGCAAGGAATCAGTGAGCATGTGTGTCAACTGTAAAATAACATGCCTGAAGCTGATTGGTCGGGCAATGCTGAGCCTGGGACTTTTGGTTACTGTTACATTTTTTGTTCAAACTTGAGTTATGTAGGTGTGTTCAGAGAGAAGAAGAGAAACAGAGAGATAGAGTTTGGAGTGTGCTCTCGCTTCATGAGCTGTTGCAGGAATTTATCCACAAGGAGCAAGAAATACCATTTTAGATCTCTCATAAAAGGACATTATGTGAGTTGGTGCAACTGATCCCACTGTACATATGTTGTTCTGAACTGCGAAGAGTAAACTACTTGTTCTTTACTGTTCACCTGCGTTGCATATTTTCTTTCTCTGGCAAGGCAGTGTGTGGGTTGACCAAACGTGAACTACACATGGTTTACTTTACATTATGCCACAACATTGTCTTGGTTATAAATTTGAAACTTAAGACTCTATATTAGTTCTTAGTCTTACTGATGAATTAGGTTCCTATTTTATTGCTCAGTATAATTGAAGAAAGTTTTATAATTTTATTTGACAGCTTGCAGGCTTTCGGATTAGTTTGATTAATAATCTAATTTACTTATGCTTGTTTAAAAAATTGTATCCTTTTTATCATGTCTTCAAGTGCCTGGATGTCTCATGCATAATAAACATCTACAATATTTATGATACTAACAAAACTGAAATATTGGAATAGTATAGCAAGGCAGGGGCCAAACAGCTTGCCATAAAATTGAAATACTTGTCTTGTTGTCACTTCAGTAAATATAAATGCACAGATAAATGAGGTTACCGAATTGTTGAAAGTTTCCCAAGTCTTTTCAGGATCCATTTTCTGATCTTCATCCACATCCATGTTTCTGATCAATTTCTGTTCTTCCTTTTATAGAAATATGATTTCTGAAAGACAAGTTCACATGAGGCTTTTGAGTTTTTTAAAAACGGGGATTGGGCATTATGATGCTAAGCACATGGTTGGAATCTTAAACATATATACCGTATTTTCTGGCATACTAGGCGACTTTTTAGGCCTGGAAAATGTTATGAAAAGTCGGGGGTCGTCTGGTACACGGGGAATAAAATTAAAATAATACTGTGCAGAACAGCAAAACTTGTAGCACTGAACAAAACTTTTTGTGTTGGAAGCTGAAAACATATTTCTGAAATTTACACAATTACGAGCTTTCTTCTCTTGAGCTCGGCTGCAGGCACTGGCAGATGCACACGCTTTACGCACACACTATCTTTCAAAGGAGAGTATATGTGTGTGACATGGTGTGCAGGCAGGCCCGGAAAGCGCATGTGCCTGCCAGTGCTTACAGCTGAGCACCTTTTACTCTAGAGTAGAAATAGCAAGTGCCAGGTAAGAAGAATGCACACTGGGAAGAGGACCCAGTAGGTGAGACCCCCAATAATGGTCCAACTTTTGGACCCTGCAACAAACAAACTGAAAACAACCCTCCCAATTTTGAAAGGCTCACAAAAACCGGACCGAGGCCTTCACTGGAAGCCGGGACACAAAACGGGGCAAGGTTTACCCCGAATGCACATGTCTAAAGTATCTCAGGTTAGGGTTGCCATAAAATCCTTTAATAGAATAGAATAGCTTTATTGCCATTATACGACAAAATGAAATGCTTTTCCTAGCACACACCACAAAAACAACACTTTTCTACTGCAGTCCATTCCACAAATATTTCAATTAATACAGTTTTTTAAAGGCACCTTTTTAAAGTTTTCAACAGGTTTTGATAATAAATGCTGAGCTGTTAAACCTTTTTTTCAAAATATTAAAAGAAGGGGTAAAAACAAAGTATGTTTTCTTTAAAAGTTGAAAGAGGACGCAAATAAATAGGATATTTTCTGGAAGATAACTGAGGCCCATTTTACTTATGTGCAGTATTTTTCTGAATGACGCAGAAAGTTTTTGAGGACTGGGAAATCCATAGGGAGACCTAGATGCTTGTTTATAAAGCCTTTGTCCTCCCAACGCTGCTATATGCATGCAAAATGTGGACTGTCTACAGACATACGCAACGCCTGGAATGATTCCACCATGCCGTCTCCGAAAAATCCTGCAAATCTCTTGGGAAGACAGGCAGACAAATGTCAGCGTGCTGGAAGAAGCAAATACTACCAGCATTGAAGTGATGCTCCTCCTCCATCAACTCTGCTGGACTGGTCACCTTGTCTGAATGCCAGGTCACCATGTCCCAAAGCAATAACAAAAGCCCCAACGTAAGAATGGGAAACATAATGTTGGTGGACAGGAAAAGAGATTTAAAGATGGGCTTAAAGCCAACCTTAAAAATGGTAGCATAGACACCAAAAACTGGGAAGCCCTGGTCCTTGAGCGCTCTAACTGGAGGTCAGCTGTGACCAGCAGTGCTGTGGAATTTGAAGAGGCACAAATGGAGGGTGAAAGGGAGAAATGTGCCAAGAGGAAGGTGCATCAGGCCAACCCAGACTGGGACCGCCTTCTGTCTGGAAACTGATGTCCTCACTGCGGGAGAACATGCGGATCAAAAATAGGGCTCCACAGTCACCTATGGACCCACTGCCAAGACACCACATCTGGAAGACCATCATCCTCGAGCTAGGGGGGGGGGGTCACCTAAGTACGTAAGTTTTATAAAATAAAAGAAAAAAGTATATATTCTTGCTTTTAGCTATCATAAAAAATCCAACAGTCACAAAACTAGAAACCCTTTATTCACTATGTAGTATGTTTGGTAAAACAAACCCAGACTGCTTAAGCAAGCAATAATTTCAGACGTTTTGCAGGAAAACTGACATAATTGTCTTGCTTCAGCCTGTGCTCATGCTGAGATACAAACACATTCTGCAATGAATAAAATCCATTCAAAAGGGAAGCTTTTTAGACTCTGCCCACGACAGAAGTGGACCACTGCTGGTAGTTGCAATGCAGCGGAAATAAAATTCCTTGATCACAGTTTCACACAGCCTCAGGGGCCTTAATGTCTACACATGGATGTTAGAAGTGAAAATATTAGGACATTTTGTTTCAATACTTCCCCGCTATTTATTTTGGCATTTGCAATATGCTAGGTGTTACCCATGGGCAGAAGTTACCAGTCACTGCCTAGAAAACTAACAGTACACCCACAGTTACATTAGACAGAGGAAGATAGATAAAAATCATGGAGAGTCAAGCAATAGTTTTCAGCAGACAGATAATCGATAAACATTGTCCACTGAAGCCAGTAAGTCCTTGTGGCTCGAGGGATTTAGAGAGCAGAACACACATATTGTTATACTCTAAATTTATCATGGCAGTCGGAAATAATTAAGCCAGTGTTTATTGCCTAGACAGAAGAAAAAACACATCCCAAAGTTGGTTGATACAACTTTGAGATGTTATCTCTTTGGGCTACAACTGCCAGAACCCCCAAGTAACATGGCCAATGGTCATGTATGCTAGTGGATTCTGGATGTTGTAGTCCAAAAAAGTAGTATTTCAAAGCGCTGGTAGCGGTTGACAAGGTTGCGGAGCTTTTTGTGTTGTGGTTAAGCAGGGCCAACCCAGTCCTTGGAGAGAGTGTGATATCTGCACGAGGGAGCAGACGCTGGGAGCCAGTATCAGAAAGACACAACACAAGCAGGATAATCTGTTTTAGAGGCTGAAACAGAAGATATGGATTGTCTACATAACATGCACAATATTAGTTATAGAGAGATGTTTATTAAGTTGCATGGAAAGTAGGCCCTTTCATTTCCCAAATACTCTACTGTTAGTCAACACTTAAGGGGATATTCTATTTACAAATGTACAACAACACTATGTTCAACTTTAATGGTCATGGCTGAAATTTATGGAATCCTGTGGTTTGCAGTTGAAGGAAGGGCCAGAGAAACCTGGCTGAAAATATTACTTCAAATCTGAGGAGCACTCAGCATATTACAATGTTGTTGGGTTTTTTCCGTGTCAGGAGTGACTTGAGAAACTGCACCAGGAGTTTGCTGCATAAGATCTCTACTGACCAGAAGGTCATGAGTTCAAAGCCTGCCCAGGTCAGGGTGAGCTCTCGACCAAATTGTGTAGCTTGTTGTCGACCTTTGCAACCCAAAAGACAGTTGCATTTGTCAAGTCGGAAATTTAGGTACCACTTTGTGGGGAGGCTAATTTAACTGATTTACGAGTCCATTAAATCTCCAGGAAGTATGCAAAGAATGAAGGAATGTGGCAGCTCCCTCTGGTGACCAGAAGCTGGAATGTTAAATAGCCTCTAAGTGTCTGTCTATATATGTTGTGTGTTTATGTTTGCCTGTATATGTACATTGTAATCCACCCTGAGTCCCGTGAGAAGGGCGGAATATAAATGATGTAAATAAATAAATAATAAATAAACTGCAAGTTTTTTCTGGTGTGAGAGAATTGGCCATCTGCAAGGACGTTGCCCAGGGAACATCCAGATATTTTTGATCTTTTACCATCCTTGTGGGAGGCTTCTCTCATGTTCTCACATGGGGAGCTGAAGCTGACAGAGGGAGCTCATCTGCGCTCTCCCTGGATTCGAACCTCCGGTCTTCAGTCCTGCAGACACAAGGGTTTAACCCATTTTGCCACTGGGGGATCTCAGTGCTTAATATGGCTAATAACATAGAATATAATATGGTTATTAACATGGAATATAACACTGTATTGTTATTATCTGACCTCAAGTCAACTTCGACTTATGGTGATCTTATGAACAAAAGACCTTCAAGTCAACCTGTCTCTGATAGCCCTGCTCAGGTCTTTGCTTTCCTAACAGATGACCTCAGTGCTGCAAGAGACCTCATGGGCCATCCAGTCCGACCCCCTGTTGTAGGACACTTAATCTGTTGTCAGGGGGTCAGACTGGATGGCCCATGAGGTCTCTTCCAACTCTATGATTCTATCTCCATTTAAAAGACAAGAGGCATAGAGCCCATCACATGATATTTGCTTACTTCTGGCCATCATCTGTTGCTCTTCATCCTTGAAATGGAGATGAAGCATGCTGAAAGGAGGGAGTTCAGAACATGGGCAAGTAATTGTGTCCTGAGCCCCTGGTGTCCGGCAGAACCACCGCTAATGCCAAAAAACACATGTGATGGGATCTGACAGATTCACCTGCATTGAACCGTTTCAGTGACATGGAGGAATGGGTGTTTGTCACCACTTTGTTGTCACTGAAGTTTCTCTTTAATAGTAATCTAGGCTCCATAGGAAGTGGTGGATTTCTTTGTTACCTTCCATTTTATGAAGTGCCCCTCCATGATCCTTCTGGTTTAAATATAGTGTGGGTATATAGTATTGCAATATTCACGCTTGCCTTCAGAAAACAAGAGTTCTTTCTCTTGCCCTGGACATTAAAAATATATATACCCCACTTGCCTAGTTTCCAACAGACCTCACAACCTCTGTGGATGCCTGCCATAGATGTGGGCAAAAAGTCAGGAGAGAATGTTTCTGGAACATAGCCAGACAGCCTGGAAAACTCACAGAAAACCAGTGATTCCAGCCATGAAAGCCTTCGACAACACATTTTCCAAACTTGAAAAAAGTAATACAGACGAGGATGGAGAAAAGGATTCTCCGTGCAATGGTTCCAAATGCAGGCAACAATGGGCGAAAACCTGGAGAAACATGTGTGATGGGAAGGCAGAACTTGAAACAGGACGACTGGGGATCTAACAGTACAATTCCCTTTGCTAGACCCCAACACTTCCCAAGGTTCATGTGATGAGGTCCTGAATCCATCTATCTGAAATGTGGTCTTCCTCTTGCCCAAGGTCATCTAGTGGGTTTTCATTTCATGTATGAGAAGGGATCTGAACTTTGCTTTCTGGAGCTATAATCAAGCATTCAAACTACAATGACAAACTGGCTTTCTATACTATTATGTACACAGGTTGACAAACATTGGCAGGTCATGTATTTGTTGGAGTTCACTGCAACGTCTGTGTCATGTTTGTTTACTTGCCACAGATACAGCACTATTGTGCTATACCTGCAGTAATAGAAAGTTGGAAGAAAAGGTTGTGGCACCTGGAAGCGTGTGTAGCTACACTTTATCTTATCAGGGAAGGTGAAACTGTTCCGGAAAGTGTGAAGAGCAAGAAATGGGAGAGGCTGCTAGGGATGACAACAATTCTAAAACATAAGGAGGAGGATTCCTAGAGGAATGTGCCACTCAAGAGCAGAGGCATCAAGTACACTGGTGGTGCAGCAGATTAAACCATTGAGATACGGAAATTGCTGACCAAAAGGTCGGCGGTTCGACTCCAGTTTGAAAACACACAAATGTGAGATCAATAGGCACCTTTTTGGCGGGAAGGTGACGGCGCTCCATGCAGTCATGCTGGCCACATGACCTTGGAGGTGTCTACGGACAATGCCGGCTCTTCGGCTTAGAAATGGAGATGAGCATCACCCCCCAGAGTCGGACATGAATAAACTTAATATCAAGAGGAAACCTTTACCGTTACTTACACTGCCATATAATTCGATTTGAAGAAGATAAACTGGATTTGATCTGGTAGTGTAGATGGGGCTGTAGACGCAGAATCAGGGAATTCCACAGATATAAGTTACTGCTAATTCCCAAAAGAATAAGAGATGCCTAGTGGTAGTAGTGGGTTGTAGTTGAAAACAGTTAAATTGCAAAGGTTTAGCTTCGCAACCAAGATCTGATACTGTACGTTCTCTTCCTGTCTATTTACACCTTCCTGGATGTCTGCTGATGCAGCACAACTCTTGCTCCAGGCAGCTACAGAGATATGTCTAGAGATATGTCTCCTGACTTTGCTCCTCTGCCAATACCGATGGTATTAAATAGCAAGAGATGCAGATTCCTATATGTTAATAACTTGTTTGCTGAGCGCTGCTCCATTAGTAATAAACATGGCACCATCACTGCAGCAAAGAATCTGGGAAACTTCTCAAAAGTAGAAAGACTTCGGAAAGTAACACAGGGAAGAAGATCCATACAGTTCAGTGACGGCCCTTCATACAGCCATATAACTCAGAATATTAAGGCAGATAATCCACTTTGAACTGGGTTATCTGAGTCCACACTGTCACATAATCCAGTTCAAAGCAGATGTGGGATTTTATACAGCTGAGTGGAAGGGGCCCGAGTGCTGAGGATAAGAAATGATTACAGAGGGCCCTTCCACACAGGCCCTATATCCCAGGATAGGATCCCAGGTTATTCCAGATTATTTGGCAGGGCAGATTTATATAATCCAGTTTAAAGCAGAAAACCCAGGATTGGATCCTGGGATTTGGACCTGTCTGGAAGGGCTTAGAGAGCATTATGGAGTGAATGCAGTTTGGCGCCCCCTGAACTTCCATGGCTCAATGCTATGGAATCATAGAAATTGTGGTCTTACCAGGTGTTTAGTCATCTCTGCTGGTGAGATGACTAAGTAACTGCAACTCCCACAGTTCCCTGGCATTTAGTCCATGCAGCTTAAGTGGTGCCAAACTGCATTCATTCTACACTAGTGTAGATGCCCCTGAAAGCTGTGTGTTGATTATTGTAAATACATGTGTGAAAATGTGTGGTGATGCAACAGGTCATTGAGGCTGGTAACCGGAACAAGAGAGGGAAAAATACAACTATTTCCCAATTGCGGAATTTTCCCAGTTTTGGAATCTTTCAGTTTGTATATTCTAGTTCAAAGCACAAAATGTGAGATTTTATTCAGCTGTGTGGAAGGGGCCCCAGGCTTCACCTACTGTTGCCAAATTAATAAAGCTTGACTCTACTTTAAGTGCCAAGGCTCAATTTTATAGCATCATGGGATTTGTAGCTTGGTGAGGCACACTCTTTGACAGAGATAGCTAAAGACCTTGTAAAACTACAGCTTCCATGATTCCATAGTATTGAGCTGTGACAGTGGTGACAAATTGCACTCATTCTACATTATTGGCCAGGCATGGGCAAACTTTGGTCATTCTGGTGATTTGGACTTCAACTCCCACAATTCCTAAGAGCCTCAGCCCCCCTCAGCGCTTAAGCGGCCGAGGGGGAAAAGAAAGGGCCTGAGGCTGCTAGGAATGGAAGGAGTTGAAGTCCAAAACACCGGGAGGCCCCAAGTTTGCCCCTGCCCATTGTAAACATACCCCAAGTCAATCCAGGCCCAATCTACCCTGCAGTCTGAAACTAAATTATATAGTTTTCATAGACTCATTGTATGAGTCTACTCTAACTATATAATGTACAGTAGAGTCTCGCTTATCCAACCTTTGCTCATCCAACGCTCTGTATTATTCATTGCAGTCTGCCTCTCACCCGGATCAATAGCTGTTTCAATACATTGTGATGTTTTGGTGCTAAATTCATGAATACAGTAATTACCACATTATGTTACTGTATATTGAACTGCTTTTTCTGTCAATCTGTTGTAAAACATGATGTTTTTGGTGCTTAATTTGTAAAATCATAACCTAATTTGACGTTTAATATGCTTTTTCTTAATCCCTCATTATCCAACATGATCTGCCAGACCGTTTATGTTGGATAAGCGAGACTACTGTTCTTTCAAACTGCATTGTATGGCAATTTAGATGAAGCCTGGTACTTGTTCCAAAAATGTGTACCTTGTGATGCAAAGCAAGTAAGCAAGAACTTTGTGGTTTCTTGCCCCATCTTTGGCAACATCTACACCATAAAAATAGTTTCATCCCACTTTAATTTCCACATAATCCTGGAAGTTGTAGTCTGGTGAAGCGGCAGCACTCTTTGGCAGAGAAGGCTAATAATAATAATATTAA
Source organism: Anolis apletophallus (assembly GCA_030556195.1). Classification (NCBI taxonomy): domain Eukaryota; kingdom Metazoa; phylum Chordata; class Lepidosauria; order Squamata; family Anolidae; genus Anolis; species Anolis apletophallus. Next base: position 36,793,783 of record JARBWK010000008.1, on the reverse strand, counting down.
TAATAATTATTATTATTTTCTTCTAGGCGATCCTTTCTCACCAAAGGGACTCATGGCAGTTTATCTTCTATGTATATAATAAAAGTCAGTGTTTGCGGCGGTGCGGTGGGAGGAATATGTGGCAGCATTTCGATTGGCTGACACTCCGGGATTATTTGCATAAATGGCTGTGACTGGCCAGCCTCCCAACATTCCAACACAGCACAGAGAGGAAAGGAAAGGGCCCGAGGCAGACAGAAATGGCTGGAGTTGAAGTTAGCCAGTTGACAGTTTTTTCTGTTGGAAATGGAATGTTCAGTACCTTCACCAACACTGCAGCCCCTATACATAGAGGGAAAATGAAAGGCCTCAGGCAGTCAGCCACTGCGGCCCACAGCAATGACGGATCAAGACCAAACTTGCCAAACAGGGGCCCAATGGCCCACTTCACAACCTGGTGTGATTTAGGGCAGAATGGGCCACGAATGATGGGATTTGCAGTACCTTCACCTCATTCACTTCCCAAACAACACTGCAGCCCCTATACATAGAGGGAAAATGAAAGGCCTCGGGCAGTCAGCCACTGTGGCCCACAGCAATGACGGATCAGGACCAAACTTGGCAAACAGGGGCCCAATGGCCCACTTCACAACTTGGTGTGATTTAGGGCAGAATGGGCCACGAATGATGGGATTTGCAGTACCTTCACCTCATTCACTTCCCAAACAACACTGCAGCCCCTATACATAGAGGGAAAATGAAAGGCCTCAGGCAGTCAGCCACTGCGGACCACAGCAATGACGGATCAGGACCAAACTTGCCAAACGGGCCCAATGGCCCACTTCACAACCTGGTGTGATTTAGGGCAGAATGGGCCACGAATGATGGGATTTGCAGTACCTTCACCTCATTCACTTCCCAAACAACACTGCAGCCCCTATACATAGAGGGAAAATGAAAGGCCTCGGGCAGTCAGCCACTGTGGCCCACAGCAATGACGGATCAGGACCAAACTTGGCAAACAGGGGCCCAATGGCCCACTTCACAACTTGGTGTGATTTAGGGCAGAATGGGCCACGAATGATGGGATTTGCAGTACCTTCACCTCATTCACTTCCCAAACAACACTGCAGCCCCTATACATAGAGGGAAAATGAAAGGCCTCGGGCAGTCAGCCACTGCGGCCCACAGCAATGACGGATCAGGACCAAACTTGGCAAACAGGGGCCCAATGGCCCACTTCAAAACTTGGTGTGATTTAGGGCAGAATGGGCCACGAATGATGGGATTTGCAGTACCTTCACCTCATTCACTTCCCAAACAACACTGCAGCCCCTATACATAGAGGGAAAATGAAAGGCCTCAGGCAGTCAGCCACTGCGGACCACAGCAATGACGGATCAGGACCAAACTTGCCAAACAGGGGCCCAATGGCCCACTTCACAACCTGGTGTGATTTAGGGCAGAATGGGCCACGAATGATGGGATTTGCAGTACCTTCACCTCATTCACTTCCCAAACAACACTGCAGCCCCTATACATAGAGGGAAAATGAAAGGCCTCAGGCAGTCAGCCACTGTGGCCCACAGCAATGACGGATCAGGACCAAACTTGGCAAACAGGGGCCCAATGGCCCACTTCACAACTTGGTGTGATTTAGGCAGAATGGGCCACGAAAGATGGGATTTGCAGTACCTTCACCTCATTCACTTCCCAAACAACACTGCAGCCCCTATACATAGAGGGAAAATGAAAGGCCTCGGGCAGTCAGCCACTGCGGCCCACAGCAATGACGGATCAGGACCAAACTTGCCAAACAGGGGCCCAATGGCCCACTTCACAACCTGGTGTGATTTAGGGCAGAATGGGCCACGAATGATGGGATTTGCAGTACCTTCACCTCATTCACTTCCCAAACAACACTGCAGCCCCTATACATAGAGGGAAAATGAAAGGCCTCAGGCAGTCAGCCACTGCGGCCCACAGCAATGACGGATCAGGACCAAACTTGCCAAACAGGGGCCCAATGGCCCACTTCACAACCTGGTGTGATTTAGGGCAGAATGGGCCACGAATGATGGGATTTGCAGTACCTTCACCTCATTCACTTCCCAAACAACACTGCAGCCCCTATACATAGAGGGAAAATGAAAGGCCTCGGGCAGTCAGCCACTGTGGCCCACCGCAATGGCGGATCAGGACCAAACTTGGCAAACAGGGGCCCAATGGCCCACTTCACAACTTGGTGTGATTTAGGGCAGAATGGGCCACGAATGATGGGATTTGCAGTACCTTCACCTCATTCACTTCCCAAACAACACTGCAGCCCCTATACATAGAGGGAAAATGAAAGGCCTCGGGCAGTCAGCCACTGTGGCCCACAGCAATGACGGATCAGGACCAAACTTGGCAAACAGGGGCCCAATGGCCCACTTCACAACCTGGTGTGATTTAGGGCAGAATGGGCCACGAATGATGGGATTTGCAGTACCTTCACCTCATTCACTTCCCAAACAACACTATAGCCCCTATACATCACAGACCATGCCCAAAATTGACAGCAAGGCTTCCTTAACTTGATTTGCCTGACTAGGCCTCAGCTCATGGGATATTGTTAGGCTCCCTCAACTTGATTTTCCTGACTAGGCCCCCAACAATGACAGAACAAGACCAAACTTGGCACACAGGCCCCCCAAGATGCACCCTACATCCTGGTGCAGTTAGAGGGAGGATGGACCATGGATGATGGGACTTTCAGTACTTCAATTCACTTCCTTAGAGCACTGTGGCCCACACCAATGACGAACTATGGCACACAATGCCTTCCTCAAATAACCCGGGCACCGCCGGGTCCCCAAGCTAGTATACATATAAAAGCCAAATATGTTTCCCTGAAGATAAGACATCTCCTGAAAATAAGAGCTAGTAGAGCAATGTTTCTGAACCTTCCTAATCCTGTGACCCCTTAATATAGTTCCTCATATTGTGGTGACCCTCAACCATAAATTATTTTTGTTGCTACTTCATAACTGTAAGTTTGCTACTGTTATGAATTGTAATGTAAATATCTGATATGCAGGATGTATTTTCATTCACTGCACCAAATTTGGCACAAATGCCCAATAGGTCCAAATTTGAATACTGGTGGGGTTGGGGGAATTATTTATGTCATTTGGGATTTGTAGTTGCTGGGATTTATAGTTCACCTATAATCAAAGAGCATTCTGAACTCAACCAACAATGGAATTGAACCAAACTTGGCACACAGAACTCCCATGACCAACAGAAAATACTGGAAGGGTTTGGTGAGCAATGACCTTGAGTTTTGGAGTTGTAGTTCACCTACATTCAGAGAGCAGTGTAAACTAAATGATGGATCTGAACCAAACTTGGCATGAATACTCAATATTTCCAAATGTGAACACTGGCAGAGTTTGGGGAAAAGACCTTGACATTTGGGAGTTGTAGTTGCTGGGATTTATAGTTCACCTATAATCAAAGAGCATTCTGAACAATGATAAGAATTGGGTCAAACTTCCCACACAGAACCCCTATGATCAATAGAAAATACTGTGTTTTATGATGGTCTTCGGCGACCCCTCTGACAGCCCTCTCACGACCCCCCCCCCCTCGGGCTCCCTATACCCAAGTCATGACGTTTTGCTGAATGGCGAAATATAAGGCTTCCCCCAAAAGTAAGACCTAACAAAGTTTTTGTTTGGAAGCATACTCCCCCTGGAGGTCAGAAGGTGCACTACCGTCCCTGCTGTACAAGTGGTCCAGGAATTGCTGTGGGAGCTTGTTACAGTCTGCAGACAGTGTGTAGGAGTCAGGTACTTTTCAGCACTTATTTTTTGTGGCCCTGTGTGTGTGGAGTCCGCAATGCTGTGGAGTCCTGGGAGCTCCAGTTCTGCAAGGTCCTTAGCCTTCTCTGGGTGCATCTACCATGTGGAATGAATGCAGTTTGATACCACTTAAAACACTTCGACCGAATGCTATGGAGTCCTGGGAGTTGTAGTTTTACAAGGTCCTTAGCCGTCTCTAGGTACATCTATACCGAAGAATGAACGTGGTTGAATGCCTTGGCTCAATGCTATGGAGTTCTGGGGGTTGTAGTTTTACAAGCTGTAGAATTAATGCAGTTGGATGCCACTTTAATTACCATGGCTTAATGATATGGAGTCCTGGGAGTTGTAGTTCTGCAAGATCCCTAGCCTTCCCTGGGTGCATCTATGGAATGAATACAGTTTGATACCACTTAAAATGCTTTGACTCAATGCTATGGAGTCCTGGGAGTTGTAGTTTTGCAAGCTCCTTAGCCTTCTCTTTGTGCTCTACACCAGTGTTTCTCAACCAGTGTGCCGTGGCACACTAGTGTGCCGTGAGCGATCATCAGGTGTGCCGCGAGAAAAGCTCTCTGCCCCCCTTCCTTCCCCCCTCCTCCTGCCGAACTCCTGCTGCTTGGGGGAGGAGGAAGAAGGGCCGGGCGGCGGGGAAGAAAAAGAAGAAGGGGCCGGGGCACCGCCTCCTTCGGCCGTTTCCCCAGCCAGCCTCCAGTCCGCCATGACTCCCACCATGACTCTCGCCCCTCGCTCGCTGAAGCCGCGCGGAGGAGGAGCCCCGCCATTGAAGCCCATCCACCGCTCATGCTCGTCCTCTGTGGGAGAGCTGAAGCCGGGGGAGGGGCGCCTTCCCCCCGGCTTCAGCGCTCACACAGCTTCGCCAGCCTTGAGAGGGCAGTGATTGGCGAAGCTGAGGGGAAACTGAAGCGGGGGAGAGGGGGCGGGGCATGGCATGGCCTGGCTCCTCCCCCTCCCCGGCTTCGGCACTCCCAGCAGCTGCTCCCAGCAGGCTGCCCCCAGCCATTCTTTACTGTGTTAGAGTGTCATTTTGTGTCATTTTGGTTGGTGGTGTGCCCCCGGATTGTTTAATGTTAAAAGTGTGCCGCGGCTCAAAAAAGGTTGGGAAACACTGCTCTACACTGTAGAAGTAATGCAGTTGGACGCCACTTTAATTACTGTGGCTTAATGATATAGAGTCCAGGGAGTTGTAGTTCTGCAAGGTCCCTAGCCTTCCCTGGGAGCACCTACTGTATGGAATGAATACAGTTTGATGCCACTTAAAATGCTTTGACTCAGTGCTATGGAGTCCAGGGACTTGTAGTTTTACGAGCTCCTTGGCCTTAAAAAAATTATATATATATATTATATATTCTCCTATATGGATCTGGGTCACCTATTGCCAACACCTATGACTCTTCGAACGCTTTCATCAGCGCTGTCTTCGCACAATCCTAAATATACACTGGACCGACTATGTGATGAATGTTGCTGTCCTTGAGCAAGCAGGGGGGATCACCAGCATTGAGGCCATGCTATTGAGAACACAGCTGCGCTGGGCAGGGCACGTCTCTAGGATGGAGGACCACCGCCTCCCAAAGATACTACTCTACGGTGAACTCGCCATGGGTCAACACAAGAGAGGCGCCCCCAAAAAGAGATATAAGGACTCCCTGAAACAACATCTCAGGCTCGGCCAGATTGATCACCAAAAATGGTCCACCCTGGCCTCACATCGGGAGGCATGGAGACGCGTGATCCACAATGCTGCGGCCTCTTTTGAGAAGACACGCCGAACGGGTCTCGAAGAGAAACGACACCGCAGAAAGAACCGCAACTTGGAAACAACATCACCCAAGGAGACTTTCTGCTGTGCTTTCTGCAACCGGACTTGCCTATCTCAGATTGGCCTTTTTAGTCATCAACGCGCTTGTAAAAAGCGTGGGATGAGTCCTTCCCAAGAATTCTCGTTCGCGAAGTAATGCCGAGAGAGAGATAATATATATTATTATATATTATAATATATAATTAATATAATATAATATAAATTTAATATATATTATATAATAAAAATAATATTTGCTACTGTCAATCCCTATTAATATGCTTGCTCAAATACCCCCTAAGAAAACAGGAAAGCCCCCCAGGAGGCGTGGGGTGAGTCCAAGGAGGAGGTGAGACCTGGCAGAAGAGAGGAGGGAGAGAGAGGGATGGATGGAGGGCCAATATTTGCAGGAGGAGCAGCAGCGACGTGTCCTTCTTCTTCCTGCCTGGCTTTGGGCACCAAGGGGCTGGCTACTCACTCACATCCGAGGCTCACCCAGAGGAAAGGCTGGCTTCTCTCTCGCCGCCGTGAACTTTCCTCCCTTTCTCCGCCTGTGATCTCGCTTCCCAGCGCGCTTTAAGAGCTTCTCCTCGCCCGGCGTCTCCTTTCGGCCCCGGAGGGCGGCCTGGCTCGGCGTGGAGCCGCTTTCTGGCCCGCCCATCCCTCCCTCCCTCCTCCTCGGCCCGGCCCCGCCTTTCTCCCCTGCCCCGGCTGCGTCTACGCTGGAGAATGAACGCAGTTCCACACCGGGTGAACGGCAATGCTGTGGAGTCCTGAGAGTTGTAGTTTTGCAAGGTCCTTATCGCGTTTCGACACTAGAATGAATGCAGTCGGCCACCATTTTCCTTTACCATGGCCCAATAATATGGAGCCCTTCTGGGAGTTGTAGTTTTGCAAGGTCCTTAGCCTTCTTCTAGGTGCATCTATTCTACACTGTGGAATTAATGAGTTGGACGCCACTTTAATTGCCATGGCTCATTAATATGGAGTCATGGAAGTTGTAGTTTTGCAAGGTCCTTAGCATTTACACTGTGATTTAATGTCACTTATGTTGCCTTGGCACAATGCTATATGGTCCTGGGAGTTGTAGTTTTACAAGGACCTTAGCCTCCCCTGGGTGCATCTACACTGGAGAATGATTGCAGTTTGATGTCACTTTCATTACCATGGCTCATTAATATGGGGTCCTGGGAGTTGTAGTTTTACAAGGACCTTAGCCTCCCCCAGGTGCATCTACACTGGAGAATGATTGCAGTTTGATGCCACTTTCATTACCATGGCTCATTAATATGGGGTCCTGGGAGTTGTAGTTTTACAAGAACCTTAGCCTCCCCTGGGTGCATCTACACTGGAGAATGATTGCAGTTTGATGCCACTTTCATTACCATGGCTCATTAATATGGGGTCCTGGGAGTTGTAGTTTTACAAGGACCTTAGCCTCCCCCAGGTGCATCTACACTGGAGAATGGTTGCAGTTGGACGCCACTTAAATTACCATGGCTTATTAATATGGAGACCTGGGAGTTGTAGTTTTACAAGGTCCTTAGCCTTCTCTAGGTGTGCTACACTGTGGAATTAATGCAGTTGGACGCCACTTTAATTGCCATGGCTCATTAATATGGAGTCCTGGGAGTTGTAGTTTTGCAAGGTCCTTAGCCTCCCCTGGGTGCATTTACATTTTAGAATGAATGCAGTTGGGCGCCACTTTAATTACCACGGAGTCCTGGAATTGTAGTTTTGCAAGGTCCTTAGCCTTTTCTATGTGTATCTGCAATATAGAATGAATGTGTTTTAACGCCACTTTAATTACCGTGGCGCAATAATATGAAGTCCTGGGAATTCTAGTTTTAAAAGATCATTAGCCTTTTCTAGGTGCATCTACATTACAGAATTAATTTGGTCTGATGCCACTTAAGTTTCCTTGGCTCAATTCTATGGGAGTCATGGGAGATGCAGTTTTACAAAGTCCTTAGCCTTCTCTGAGTGCATCTACACTGTAGAAGGAAGGAAGTCTGGTAGCACTGCTACCAGAATTTTGGGAGCCAGAAGATTAAAGACCTTGTTAGACTACAACTCCCAGGATTCCATAGCAGTGAGCTATGTCTTTAACTCACGGCTCAGTGCTATAGTATTATGGGAGCTGTAGTTTGCAAAGCCTTTCGTCTTCTCTGCCAAAGAGTGCTGGTGCCTCACCAAACTACAGCTCTCATGATTCTCTTGACAGTGGTGTCAATACTGCATTCAGTCTACAACAATGTAAACAATTAAAGGCTGTACTTTTCAATTCTGGGAGTAAATCCAAGTGAATTCAATCGGATTTTTCTGCATACTTATGCACACGATTGAGCTAAGGGAATTTATGTCTTGTTTGCTTGCTCTTAGAAAGTACATGATTTATGTATATTACACTCATTTCACAACAGATATTTTGACACGCTTTCCTGCAGTTAAAATCCAAAAGTGTCCAAAAGCGTGGGTTTGTTTATCTTCTTCCATCGGGTCAAGCTGACCCTTTTACTTCTTCTCCGGTTCTAATCAGAGTCATGATCAAGAATGTTTAAAAAATAGTCTTAGAACATCGACCAATTCCCAGCAGCTGTAGTAGACACACTTTTAATTTTGCGTATTGCATCACTTTGCATCATCTGGCATCTAGAGGCTTTTCCGGTTGCAGAAAGCACAGCAGAAAATCTCCTTGGGTGATGTTATTTCCAAGTTATGATTCTTTCTGCATTGTCATTTCTCTACGAGACCCGTTCGGCGTGTCTTCTCGAAAGAGGCCGCAGCATTATGGATAGTGCATCTCTACGCCTCCCGATGTGAGGCCAGGGTGGACCATTGTTGGTGATCAATCTGGCCGAGCCTGAGATATTGTTTCAGGGAGTCCTTATATCTCTTTTCGGGGGCGCCTCTCTTGCGCTGACCCATGGCGGGTATCTTTGGGAGGGGGTGGTCCTCCATCCTAGAGATGTGCCCTGCCCAGCGCAGCTGTCTCAATAGCACGGCCTCAATGCTGGTGATCAAGGACAGCAACATTCGTCACATAGTCAGTCCAGTGTACATTTAGGATTGTGCGAAGACAGTGCTGATGAAAGCGTTTGAGGAGTCGTAGGGGTTGGCGATAGGTGACCCATGTTTCAGACTGGAGGACCTAGAAAATGCTTAAGAGAGGTCTGCAATTAAGTACAATGGTTCTCAACCTTCCTAATGCTGTGACCCCTTAACACAGTTCCTTATATTATGGAACCATAAAATTATTTTCATTGCTACTTCATAACTGTAATTTTCATAATGTAAATATCTGATATGCAGGATGTATTTTATTCACTGGACCAAATTTGGCATAATTTAGCGCCTTCAATTTGGAATACTCTTCCAAGCGAAGTGCGGGCCTTGCAAGAGTTACCATTTTTTCACAAGGCCTGCAAGACCTACCTCTTCCAGCTAGCTTTTGATTGCTGAGTATGGACAATTTTTATCTGTTTAGTTTTTAATTGATGTTCTTTGCTCTTGTTTATGTTTTTATGATTGTGAGCCGCTCTGAGCCCTCGGGGAGTGGCGGCATATAAATCCAAATAATAAATAAACACCCGATATGTCCAAATTTGAATACTGGTAGGGTGGGGGGGGGGGGGGGGGGATTGATTTTGTCATTTGGGAGTTGTAGTTACTGGGATTTATAGTTAACCTACAATCAAAGAGCATTCTGAACTCCACCAATGATGGAATGAACCAAACTTGGCACACAGATCACCCATGACCAACAGAAAATACAGGAAGGGTTTGGTGGGCATTGATCTTGAGTTTTGGAGTTGTAGTTCACCTACATCCAGAGAGCATTATGGACTCAAACAATGATGGATCTGGACCAAACTTGGCAGAGATACACAATATTCCCAAATGTGAATACTGGTGGAGTTTGGGGAAAACAGAGCTTGACATTTGGGAGTTTTAGTTGCTGGGATTTATAGTTCACCTAGAATAAAAAAGCATTCTGAGCCCCATCAATGATAGAATTGGGCCAACTTCCCACACAGACCCCCCATGACCAACAGAAAATACTATGTTTTCTGATGGTCTTTGGTGACTCCTCTGACACTCCCTCATGACCCCCCCCCCCCCAGGGTCCCAACCACCAGGTTGAGAAACGCTGCTCTAGTAGTATGTTTTTATCAGAAGTTGCCTTGGACAGATCTCAGCATATAACTGAACCTATGAAACACAAACTCCCATTATATGCAGGTGGATTGTACAAAATTAAACACATTAAAATATACTAAAATACTCTTTTAAAAAAACCCTAAAACATTGTAAATCAATCCCAGAATCCAGTTCTTCTGTGAAATACTGGAGGACATGCAAAAAAAAAGGAAAAGGTAAAGCCTCATTCTGCAGCCAAGCTTTAGACCTAACGGCGAGGACCAAATGAGAGAACAGAATCCAACTTCCTTGGTTTTTCAGTATGATGGCAAAGCCGAAGGCCCCAGATGAATCTGCTGAAATTATACCTCAAGCCTATAAGACCCGAGGAAAGATATAGGTGCCAAAGGACAAATGCAGTAATTCAAAAGTCACAGGAAGTGTATGAAGCTGGGAAAGCTCAGCGACAACAGAAGCCAGAAAAGGCTTAGGGCATCATGTCACAAGTGCTGCAGATGAGCATGAGATTCAACAGATTATGATCCAGTTATTGTCCAATTATAAGTGATACCATCTGCTGTCTGGGAAATCTCTCTCTTTTCCAACTCAATACAGATTCTGGTTTGAGAGAACGTGCAATTCGACCAGGACAGAGACGACAAACAGTTATTGCAGAAGCAGAAAGAACAAGCTAATTGCAAGAGGCAAGGTCACAACAGCTTCTGTAAAAGCTTGGAAAAGTTTTATTATACTATCCTTGATTTCATTTGTATGGATTAGAGATTTGTAATTTTTCTTCGTGGGCCCTGTGAATCCACACTTATGAAGTCTGCGCGCCAAGTGCAGGCCCAACGGAAACTTTCCAATTTGAATTTTTCAAGTTTTGGCGGTAGCTCCGCCCAGCCCTCCCCGAGGGCATAAAAGGCGCCCTCTGCGCGCCAACCGCATTCCTTTGTTTTCCGCCACTAGGCCAACATCGGAACATTGCTAGTGATCTGTGGTATGTCCACAACCAGTTTTAAACTTTGCACCTCTTGCAAAGGGAAGATTCCTGACTGCGACAGGCATTCGCAGTGCCTCCGTTGCCTCGGCGATACCCACATCGTCTCGACGTGCCGGTTTTGCCAATCCTTTTCAGCTCAGACCAGAAGGAGCAGGGCGCGGAGACTCCGGGCCTACCTGATGGAAACGGCTCTCGCTCCCCCGGAGCTGGCGGCGGCTGCCCCAGCTCCCGTGGTGACCGTGGCAGCTGCCGCAGTCCCTTCGGCGACCGCTCTCCCGGCTGGGAAGAAACGGCCGGTGAAGGTGAAGCACACAGCATCGAAGTTAACTACGTCAAAGACTTCGACAATAAGACCCTGCACAGTGACCACCGAGACCGTACAGCCGGCCCGCTCCCGACGACCGTCGACGACGTCGGTCACCTCGGGCTTCTCCCAGAGATCGGTGGTCTCAGTGGCTCCCTCTTCGAAGGCCATGCAAATCGCTTTCAAGAGGTCGAGCGAGGAGGCGCGGCGAGTGAAAACCCAGGCGATCCCACCAACTCCTGGGAAGACCCTCGATTTGGCTGCTTCATGACCACCCTCTCCAAAGAGGAAGAGAGTCGTGTCCTCCTCAGCCTCTTCCAGAGCTGCCACGTCGGGCGTCTCTTCAAGATCCATGTCCCCCGCTGGTCCCCTCGCTGTGGAGAGCTCGACCGTGCGGATTGAAGAGCGACACCCGTCTCCAGGGGACTCTGCACAAACTGTAGTCCAGATCCCCCCAGGGCAGTCGTCGGTGCGGCAGCTGTTCATAGCAGCTACACCGGAAAAGGGTCGGCAGACCATGAGGCTCGCACAGGCACCAGCGACAAAGCGACACGCCCTGTCAACGGTGTCTATCGCCCCTCCCAAAATGACCGGCTCGACGAGCACCGCCATAATGGCCCCGCTCCCAGCTTCGACCGAAGTGGCTGAGCCATCTTGTTCAGAAGGCGAGATCGAAGATGACGACCCACCCAGATCTGTTGTCTCTGGGTCTGTCCTCTCCCTGGGCATGGACCGTACCCCCTCGATCGAGGCCTGCGATCCCGACCCGTCCTCTCCGACCGAAAGCATACGGGCATTCGGCGACCAGATGACTCGAATGGCAGTCGCCCTGGGCAATACCGATCAAGAAAACCGCTAAGGCCTCTATCTGCCCGGTCTTTAGCAGGGTCCAGCCGCAGGAGTCTCAGATGCCTCAACTCCCACTCTTAGAGACCCTGGACGAAGTTCTCCGAGCTTCGTGGAAGACACCATCTTCCATCCCGCCAACGGCCAAGCGCATTGAAGCTTGGTACCGTACGGATGAGGAAGAAAAGGAATGGCTGAAGAACCATCCGGCTCCCAACTCCCTCATTGTCAAGTCAGCACAGTCCTCCGGGAGAGAGGCGTCCACGCCGGCCGACCGGGAGGGAAAACGCTTTGACGCAGTGGGCCGCAAGATCTACTCTAGCGGCCTCTTGCTCACCAAGATGGCCAATTACGGGGCCTGCATGGGCGCTTACCAAGAGGTACTTTGGGAAAACTCGGCGCCGTTCTTCCAATCTCTCTTGGCGGAGCAGCAGTCGGCCCTCTCGACCTTTATGCAGGAGGCAATTTCTCTGGCGCACCACCAAATCCTGATGGCCAGACACGCAGCCGATACGGCGGGAAAACTCCTCGCTCATGCCATCGCCATTCGCCGCCATGCCTGGCTAAAGTCATCGGGACTTTCTTCAACTTCTCGTCAGGTCATCGAAGACCTCCCCTTCGATGCACGCCGGCACCGATGAGAAGTTAAAGACCAACCATGACTTTAAACTCCTGACGGCCAAGCTGGACAACCCTCAACAGTCCAGGCCTAGGTGGTCTCATCAACGACCCCGCTATCAGCAACGTTCTTTCCCGTATAGGCAAGGACCACGGCCGTATGTCCCACCGCAGCAGTCTCAGCCCCGCCAGCAGCAGCAACAACAACACCAGCAACCTAACCGCCCGAGAAACCAACACCCCCGCGCTCGTCAGGCATCTGGCAACGGGCAATCCCGGCGTTGGGTTTGATGGGGCGCTGCACGCCACCGCCTCCTCGCAAGATACCACTGCCGTCTACATGCCGCCCTCCCCTTGTCGACCTCAACCATCCGACCCACCATTTGGAGGTCGTCTGGCGAACTTCATCGATGCCTGGCGACGCATCACCTCCGATGCGTGGGTGCTCAAAGTTGTGGAAGACGGTTATGCCTTAGAGTTCGACGAGTTGCCACCAACGGGGCGAATCGTCGAGACAGAGCCGTCCCAAGCAATCTTAAAGGAGGTCGACACACTATTACAGAAGGGAGCAATCTCTCCATCCCCGGCGTATCAGGACGGCCGGGCTTTCTTCTCCAGGTACTTCACGGTACCAAAGCCCGACGGTACTCTGCGACCCATCCTGGACCTACGGGACCTAAACGAGTTCATTTTGCCCCGGAAGTTCAGGATGGTGACGGTGTCTTCCATCCTTCCTCTCCTACAGGCCCAGGACCGATTTGTCTCCATAGACTTGAAGGCTGCGTATTTCCATGTATCGGTGAGACCGATGCATCGACGCTTCCTCGCTTTCAAGGTCAATGGACAGACGTACAACTTCAATGTCCTCCCGTTCGGCCTCGACACCGCACCCAGGACTTTCTCGAAGTGTATGTCGGTGGTGGCCGCACACCTCCGGAGACAGAAAATCCGGATTTTTCCATATCTGGACGACTGGCTGCTGGCAGCTCAGTCGCCGGACCTCCTGCTACATCAGTTGGCAACTACGCTACGCCTGCTCTCCTCCCTCAGCCTCTGCCTCAACACGGAGAAGTCCCAACTCGAGCTGACGACTTGTATCAAGTTCATCGGCACGATGTTCGACTCGAGGGAGCAGATCGCCTATCTACCGGATGTTTGGTTCCAGGCGCTCAGGAGAGAGATTGTGACCTGTCAAGAACGACCGATGGTCACGGCGAATGAGATCCAAGTTCTCTTGGGACATATGGCCTCGACAGTTGCGGTGACGCCATTTGCCCGATTGCGTTTTCGCCCCCTTCAACGATGGTTTCTCGACCACTTCAGCCCGGCTCGAGATCACCACTCAAAGCTCCTCGCGATGTCAACATCAGTCCGAGACTCCCTGGCCTGGTGGAAGGACTACCACAATGTTTGTGCCGGGGTTCCCTTTCACCCGCAGACCCCGTCCATCACTCTCACAACGGACGCCTCGCTATCGGCCTGGGGAGCCCACACCGGGACCTTCTCGATACACGATCAATGGCCGGACATCGAGAAGCTCCACCATATCAACTATCTGGAGTTGCTGGCCATTTTCAAGGCTCTTCGATCCTTCGCCCCTCTGGTTTCCAACAGGACAGTACTGGTCAGGACGGACAACATAGTGGCCATGTACTATGTGAACAAGCAGGGAGGCACCGGGTCGAGGAAGCTCCTCGCTCTCTCCCTAGCCTTGTGGGAGTGGTGCGTTCTTCACCAAACCCTCCTCAAAGCAATCCATCTTCCAGGAGACCAGAACACCCAGGCGGACACGCTGAGCCGGACGTGCTGCTCGTCACACGAATGGATGATTCACCCGGAGGAGCTTCACCGTCTGTTTCTGGAGTGGGGAGTTCCGGATGTCGACCTCTTCGTGGCACCGGACAACAACCAACTCCCTCGATACGGGGCCCGACTGGACCCGGAGTCTCACTCCGGGTGCCTCGGGGATGCCTTTCTGATCGACTGGACGGACGGCTTTTTCTACATCTTCCCGCCGATCCCGCTCCTGCTGCGGGTCATCGAACGGATACAGCTGTCCCAAGTCAACTGCATCTTGATCGCCCCGTACTGGCCGAGACAGGTCTGGTTCCCCACCCTCCTACTCATATCGGAGGGGCGCTGTCGCCATCTCCCGAGCCGACCGGACCTGCTGACGAGAGAGGACGGCCTGCTCTTGCATCCGGACCTGCTGTCCCTGCACCTCACGGCCTGGAGGATCCATCCTTAGCTGGCCTCTCCCCAGGAATGGTGTCCATTCTAGCGGCTGCGCACAAGCCTGCCACAACGAAGGCGTATGCAGCATGCTTTACCCGATTCACAAACTTCCAGGCTCAACGGGGAATCGACGATTTTCCACCGGCAATTCCAGTGGTCTTGGATTTCCTCACCGAGCTGACCCAGCGCAAGCTGTCGATGTCCTCTTTGAAGACGCATCTCGCCGCGCTGTCCTGGTACAGCCAACAACGGGGCGGCCCATCGATGTTCCAGTCCCCGCTGGTAAAGAGGTTCCTCAAGGGCTATACCAACCTCCGCCCTCCGGTACATCCACCAACCCCGGGGTGGAGCCTCGACTTGGTGCTGAAGGGCCTAATGTCGCCGCCCTTCGAACCCTTGTCTACGATCGACCTTCGTCTTCTGTCTTGGAAGATGGCCTTCCTGGTCGCCATCACATCAGCACGTCGCCCGTCAGAACTGGCAGCACTGTGAGTCGACGAACCCTATCTCCTCTTTCTGGCAGATAGGGCGGTGCTGAGACCCGATGTCACTTTCCTACCCAAGGTGGTCTCATCGTTCCATATCAACGAGGACATTGTGCTGCCCTCTCTTGCCCAGTCACCGGTGTCACCGGCAGGACAGGACTTACACACCCTCGACGTTAGGAGGGCATTGATGGTCTACAGGGACAGGACAGCCGGTTTTCGTAGGTCGACGAGACTTTTCGTTTCGTATGCCTCCGACAAGCTGGGCTCACCAATCTCGGCGCAGAGGCTTTCGAACTGGGTTGCCTCCTTAGTCGAACTCTGTTACCAGATCGCTCGACAACCGCCTCCGCCCCATGTCAAGTGACGATCGACAAGAGCCATGGCAGCGTCCACAGCCTTCTTACAGGGCATTCCTTTAGATGCCATCTGCAGGGCGGCCATTTGGGCAAACCCGCTTACCTTTGTGTCACACTATAGAATGGACACCAGGGACACCAGGGGCACAGCCTTTGGGAAGGCAATTCTAACCTCGGCTTCCATGTAGCCTGGGGGTATACGTACCCTCCGCTGCCTGGCTTCTCGGCTGAACAGAATGTGAGGCCTGCGTGCCTGTCATGAATAGTGCTTGTTGCACTGCACTTTCCCGTATGTTTTCTATTTACATACCGTGAGGCCTGCGAGCCTGACATGAATGGTGCTTGTTGCACCTTGCTCCCCATGTGCCTTATTTAACCTCACAATGTGAGGCCTGCGTGCCTGACATGAATGGTGCTTGTTGCACTGCACTTTCTGTGTTAGTTCTGTTTACATACTGTGAGGCCTGCGAGCCTGACATGAATTGTGCTTGTTGCACAACTTTTCTATGCACTATCCTGTTTACGTATGGTGAGGCACTTGTGCCCACGATGTTGGTGCGTATTGCACCCCGGTTCTCAGGTTGGGAGTTTTTCCCCGGTTGGGTTTTTTCTCCCCTCGTTCCTTCGGGATTGTGACAATAAATTGTCTTTGGTCCTAACTTTGGTGAGTCTGTTGATTCCTGCCTCCGGGACCTTAGCTTGCTAACTCTTCATAAGTGTGGATTCACAGGGCCCACGAAGAAAAATGGTAGGTTACATACCTGTGACCATCTTTCTTCGAGTGGAGCCCTGTGAATACACACTAACTCGCCCGGCCTTCCCCACTTCAACAGCCTCCTCTTCCTCATTGCCCTAGTGACGTAGGAATGCGTTTGGCGTGCAGAGGGCGCCTTTTATGCCCTCGGGGAGGGCTGGGCGGAGCTACTGCCAAAACTTGAAAAATTCAAATTGGAAAGTTTCCGTTGGGCCTGCACTTGGCGCGCAGACTTCATAAGTGTGTATTCACAGGGCTCCACTCGAAGAAAGATGGTCACAGGTATGTAACCTACCATTTTGCAGTATGAGAACTGTTAGTTATAAATCTTAGAGAGCCACTACTAATCAAAGTAAAAAAAAAAATCAAAGAGTTGGACGAGAAAATTGTACCGGTTGGAAATTTCTTATCAGGAATTTTGAAATCTGAGATGTTACAAAACCCAAAATTATCCATAGCAATACTTTGCCCTTCTGATATACAAAACTTTTGCTTCATGCAGAAATAATTAAAAATGCTGTATTGTGTATAAAATCCCATTCAGGCTATGTGTATAAAGCAGCCATGGGCAAACTTGGGCTGGTAGGCTGTTAGGAATTGTGGGAGTTGAAGTCCAAAACCAAGTTTGCCCATGTCTGGTATAAAGTATATAAGAAACATCAATGAGTTTCTCATTTAGACATGGGTCCCATCTCCAAGGGATCTCATTATGTGCATGCAAATACAGGAATCTCAGCTCTAAAATGTGTCTGATCACAGGTTTTTTGAATAAGGGGTACTCAACGTGTATATAAAAGTGCCAAAATTTGGAAGTTTTCTTTTTACACCGTAGTTCCACAAATCTCCCTGAAAATGGGGAATTCTGGTAGCTAGTATTATAACTTTTCCAAACTTATAATACTGGCTCAGTGGTTTCCAACCTGTGGTTCGTGAACCACCAGTGGTCCACAAGAAATAGAATATGGTCCGCGGACTCACCATTGCAACAAGAGCGACTGGTCTTGTGAAACCGTCTTATTGCGCTGAGGCTTATTGAATATGGCTTTCTATGGATGAGCAGATGGCGACTACGGGATGGCAGCCAGAATTATGAGGGTTGAATGAAAAGTAATGCCTTCACCTTCGTAATTCCTCAACAGATGGCAGTACTGGTATGCGGCAGGTACTGGCTTGTTTAGTAGACTCTTCTCTATAGTTCCATTTTGATGGGAAGCCTTAGCATTGAATGGTTGTGTTGTTAAAATGCAAAGTATGGAACTCTGCACAGACGGTAGGTCGCTGCGACTTAAGCTATGTGCAGTCATTGAATTCTTGACAGCAGAAGGTGCCACCCCAAAGGAGATTCATCAGAGAATGCAAGCTGTTTATGGTGATTGTGTTGATGTGAATACTGTGCGTCATTAGAACATAAGAACATAAGAAGAGCCATGCTGAATCGGACCTCAGCCCATCTAGTCCAGCATTCTGTATCACACAGTGGCCCACCAGTTGTACACGGGGATCTCAAGCAGAAGGGAGGGCAAAACCCTAACCTGCTCCCGACCCCCCACAACCAGTACCCAGGGATATCCTGCCTACCTCAACCAACTCCGAATATGCTTTTCAGTAACTACCGATACACTTGGTATCCATGAATCTGTCTAATCCTGCCTTGAAGTTGTTCAGGCTGACAGCTGTCACAACCTCTTCTG
The DNA here is from genome assembly GCA_030556195.1 of Anolis apletophallus. Lineage (NCBI taxonomy): Eukaryota > Metazoa > Chordata > Lepidosauria > Squamata > Anolidae > Anolis > Anolis apletophallus. The sequence continues at coordinate 36,775,705 of JARBWK010000008.1, read as the reverse complement.
GAAGTAAATTCCATAACCCAATGACCCTCTGGGTGAAGAAATATTTCCCTTTATTAGTCCTAATTTTCCTACCTTGGAGCTTCAGGGAATGCCCCCTAGTCCTAGTGTTTTGTGACAAAGAAAATAATTTTTCTTTATTCACCTTTTCTATCCCATGCATGATTTTATACACTTCGATCAAGTCACCTCTTAGACGCCATCTTTCAAGGCTGAAAAGACCAAGACGTTGCAACCTGATTTCATAAGGGAGCCGCTCCATCCCTTGGATCATTCTTGTTGCCCTTTTCTGTACCTTTTCCAGTTCCGTTATATCCTTCTTAAGGTGCGGAGACCAGAATTGTACACAGTACTCCAAATGTGGCCTTACCATAGATTTGTAGAGAGGTAATACAACATTTGCTGACCTATTTTCGATTCCCTTTCTGATCATGCCTAGCATAGAATTTGCTTTTTCACTGCTGCTGCGCACTGGGTTGACATCTTCATTGAGCTGTCCACCAAAACCCCAAGATCCCTTTCCTGGTTTGTCTCGGAAAGCTTTGACCCCATCAATTGGTAGGTGTAGTTGGGGTTCTTTGCCCCGATGTGCATGACTTTACACTTGTTTAGGTTAAAATGCATTTGCCACTTTGTTGCCCATTCACTCAATTTTGAGAGATCTTTCTGGAGCTCTTTACAATCAGTTTCATTTTTAACTACCCTGAACAATTTAGTGTCGTCTGCAAACTTTGCTACCTCAGAATTCACTCCTACATCCAGATCATTAATGAATAAATTAAAAAGTAACGGACCCAAAACTGAACCTTGGGGTACGCCACTTCTCACCTCTTTCCACCCAGAGAAATGTCCATTTATTACCACCCTTTGTTTCCTACAGTTTAGCCAGGTTCCAATCCAGGACAAGACCTGTCCCCTGATTCCATGGCTGAAGAGCTTATTTAGGAGCCTTTGGTGAGGACTTTGTCAAAAGCCTTTTGAAAGTCAAGGTAAACAATATCAATTGGGTCCCCTTTATCTATGTGTTTATTTACACCCTCAAAGAATTCTAACAAGTTAGTAAGACATGATTTGCCTTTGCAGAAACCATGTTGATTTTCTTTCAGCAATGTCTGTTCTTCTATGTGCCTAGTAATTTTTTCTTTAATATTGCCTGGAACTGAGGTTAAACTGACTGGTCTATAATCTGGATCACCTCTGGATCCTTTCTTGAAGATCGGTGTTACATTTGCCTCCCTCCAGTCCTCGGGTACAGTACCTGATCTTAGAGAAAGGTTATATATCTTAGCTAGAAGTTCAGCAATTTCACACTTGAGTTCCTTAAGAACTCTGGGGTGGATGCCGTCTGGACCTGGTGATTTGTTGACATTTAGTTTAGTAAGGCATGTGAGAACATCCTCCTTGTTTATCTCTATCTGTTTTAATTCTTTTAATTCCCTCCCTGAAAAAACTGACTCAGCTGCAGGCATATGTTGTCTGTCCTCCTGTGTGAAAACGGAGGCAAAGAAGTCATTTAGCCGCTCAGCAATCTCCTTGTCTTCACTGATTTTCCCTTTCTGACCATTGTCGTTGAGTGGCCCAACTGCTTTTCTAGTTGGGTTCCTGCTTCTGATGTACTTAAAGAAGGTTTTGTTATTTTTTAAAATATTCTTAGCTATATGTGCCTCAAAAATCTCTCTTGGCTTTCCTGACTGTTGCTTTGCATTTAGTTTGCCAGAGCTTGTGTTCCATTCTGTTCTCCTCGGTAGGAAGAGCCTTCCATTTCTTAAATGAGTTTTTCTTCTTTCCAATCACATCTTTTACTTCATTTGTAAGCCATACTGGTGTCCTTTTGGACTTTCCATGCCTCTTTCGTTTTATTGGAATGCATTTTAGTTCGGCCTGTTTTAAGGTATTTTTAAACAGTTTCCAAGCCTTTTGGAGGGATTTGATTTTTTTTACTGTTCCTTTTAGTTTGTTCTTTACAATTTTTCTCATTTTGGTGAAATTTCCTTTGTGAAATTTTAATGTCTCCGTGTTAGTTTTCACTGACAGTTTGCTATCCAAACCTAAGTTGAAGGTTATTGTGTTATGGTCACTGGTACCTATGGGCTCAGTTACAAGGACATCTTGAACGAGATCTTGTTCATTAGTTAGCACCAAGTCCAGGATCCCCTTTCCCCTGGTTGGTTCCATGACCATCTGCTCAAGGGAATAATCAGCTAGCATGTCGAGGAACCTTGTCTCTCTTTCATGCGTAGAACAAGAATTTGGCCAATCTATTTGGGGATAGTTGAATGTATTTCTTTTTGAGGCCTGTTTAACTTCGTTTTCCAGATAGCAGTCTGCCTCTGGAGTTTGGTTGGGAGGGCGATAGCAGATCCCAAGTGCTAGATTAGTTTTTTGTCCTGGGACTTTTATCCACAATGTTTCTGTAGGTGAGTTTGAAATTTCTTGAAGTTCTAATTCATGAGATTCTAGCTCTTCATTTATGTCATTGGGTGAGTAAGTTTAAAGATGTTGAGGTGAGAACATCTGACTTGCATGACAAACGCAGAGTTAGATGTCCTGTGACTGCAACCACCGAGTTTCTCAAGCAAAAGGTTGACAAGATTGATTCAGGACAATTGTCATATCACTCAGAGAGAAATTTCAAGCAAGTTAAAGAGCACATTCTAAGGATTATTTCTGCATTTGATTTATTAAAATATTCCCATCCAAACCCAAGTAATGAAGGTGGAGGCATTACTTTTCATTCAACTCTCGTATAACTTTTCCAAAACTTATCTCAGTAGTTTTCAACCTGTGGTGTGTGGTCCGCAAGAAATAAAACATGGTCCGTGGACTCACCATTGCAATTAGAATGGCTGGTCTTGTGAAACCCTTTTATTGTGCCGAGGCTTATTAAATATAGTTTTAGGTGGGCAAGCAGATGGCAACTACTGGATGGCAGCCAGAATTATAACTTTTCCAAACTTTAGCTCAGTGGTTCCCAACCTGTGGTCCGTGGACCACCAGTGGTCCGCAAGAAATAAAATATGGTTTGCGGCCTCACCATTGCAACGAAAGCGACTGGTCTTGTGAAACTCTCATTGTGCTAAGGCTTATTAAATATGGTTTTCTGTAGGCAAGCAGATGGCAACTACTGGATGGCGTATGTTCTGTATCTACTGGTATGACATGTAATTTTTAAACTACAGATTTATGTTACATATATTTTCTTAACTCTTGAAAAACCATATTAAGAGTTATTGTGATTAATTTAAATATATGCTTCCTAGAGTCCTGCCTTCAAAAAGATACAATATATATTTCATTAGGTGACATAGTGCTTTGAAAGGATACATTGGGTGATAAATAATAACATCATTACTCGCCCACTGGGTTTGTCATTTTAATAATCTCTAATTCTTTGCCAACTGAACAATTATATTAACTCAAGCAAACTAAATGCTAACGCGGCCCAGATGTTTAATTTTCTATTCATTTCCAGAGCAAGAAGACTGGTGATTCAACGTTTAGGGAAACAATGTTTGGCAAAAATATTTGCAATTCCTAGAAGTTTTCATTAGTCTGTAGGACAAATTATTGTCTAGAATTATATGTCTGAATTTGATTATCCAACATTTGCTATTTGTTATTTCTCCACCTTGAAGGTTTTTGAAATGCAAAGCAAGAATAGCACTGAAACCATTGGATTTGGGTGATCATTGGCCACAGAAAACCCCGCAAAATATTTACTGGGAAAACATATTGACTCGAGTATAAGCCAAGGGTTGAAAATGCAGCAGCTACTGGTAAATTTCAAAATAAAAATAGATACCAATAAAATTACATTAATTGAGGCATCAGTAGGTTCCTTTTTGGGGGGGAATATTTACATAAAACTGTAATTTAAGATAAGACTGTTCAACTCTGATTAAATCATTTACCTTCTTCAATGTAAATGTGGTTATGTATCCTTACAATAATAATAAAGAGGGTAAAATAATAAATCTAATAATAATAATAATTATAATAATAGAGTAAAATAATGGAAATGTAACAACAGTAATAATAGAGCACAATAATAAATGTAATAACAAAGCAGAGAAAAATAATAAATGTAATAATAGAGTAGAATAATAAATATAATAATAGAGTAAAGTAATGTAAATGCAATAATAATAATAAAAAATAGAGTAGAATAATAAATCTAATGATAATAATCATAATAACCACTCAGTAAATAATAAACAACTATGACTCGAGTATTAACCGAGGGGGGCTTTTTCAGCCCAAAAAAGGGCTGAAAATTTCAACTTATACTCAAGTATGTATGGTAAATTAAAATGAGGACGAGGCCAAAATCTACAGTCTCAAAATATTTGTGAAAATTAAAAACAGTCACTTCTATCCCTGTGGGGTTTCTGTTAATAACATAGCAACAATGTATTTAGTCATACTTAAAAGTAGATCCAATGTAATAAGTGTTAAGTCAGTCACTAATAATCAGTTATACAGTGTACCCACGCTACTTTGTGGTTCACTTTTCACGAAATCGCTGTTTCGCACGTTTTTGCGTCCTGGCAACAATGGAGTATGGAAAAGGGTTTCACCCTCCCCCTCGGGAGAGAGGCAGCCAATCATAAAAAAGAGAGAGGAGATACAAAACAGTATGTAAATCACAGCCTTATAGCCCCTTCCTTATAGCTAGAAAAAACAAAAAGAGTGTGTGGTGGTGCCTCTCCTCACTTCTGCCTCACCCTTGAATGCAATATATATATATATATATATATATATATATATATATATATATATAATCTCGTCCCTACATGGATTTTCACTTTTCACGGGTGGTCCTAGAACGTAACACCCGCAATAAGTGAGGGAACACTGTATATATGTGTATGTGTGTGTCTGTGTGTGTTCTCTTGACTTTTTATCATCATCCAGCTTGGAAAATAAAACAAATATACACAAATGTCTTATACTGAGTTAAAACACCAGCTTGGAAAAATTACTTTTTCATCTATAGATCCTAGACATCTCCCCCCATGGATTGCTGGGGCATTCTGGGAGTTGTAGTCTAAGAAAGAAATGTTCCCAGGCTTTAATAGATAAGTTACAGTGAATTACAGTAATTGCAATAATATCTTAATATGGATTTTCAAGAGTTAAGAAAATATATGTAGCATAAATCTGTACTTTAAAGAATTACATGTCAGGCCAGTAGATGTCTGTGTTGGCTTAGTGATGGAATATTTTTCTCTCTGATTCTTAGGAGAAAAAGCCACAGGGATGATAACATGGAGAGAGTTTCCTTTTTTTCGATTACAGGTTGGAGAAAGGTGTTTTTCTTTCCGTAGGTCCTTTTGGCGTTTTACTCCTTTGTGTGTTTCTTGGCCTGAAAACTCTCCACTGTATCTTTCCCCTGATGCATTATAACTATAGTAAAAAAACTTCCGAGAAAGATCTGACCCATGAGAACCAGTGCGATCCATTATAAATGCAACAAGACTCTTTGTTGTTTAATTTTCCAAAGAGATAGTTATGCTAGCCTGTTTCAAGATAAAAGAAAGAGGGAGAAGAAAATGTATTTTGTGGCATGTGGGTTTTGTGGATTACAATACATTTTCTCAGATGGTTTGACAAAGCACCCCCAGGGAATTTTAAAAAGTTATAGAGTTGGGAAGTGGATTACAGTGAAATGAGATATAGACAAAGAACAATGGTAATAAGGGTCATAAATGTTCTAAGAACTGGTTCAGGATAAACATTCTGGCATTTGTAAACTAATACTTGAGTTTACTAGGCTGTTGGTAGTCCTTGAAGTATGAAAGTTGAAGAAAGGTTCAGAATCTTTTCATGAAAAAACACTCCTGTATATACCCACGTATAAGTCCAGAAATTTTAGTAAACAAAAATCCAAAAAGTCTGGGTCAACATATCTATGGGTCAGTGTGAGTCCTGTCCCTTAACTCTGATAAAAAAGGAATACTCTCTTAGTACAGTGGTGGAAAACAAAAGCTTTGTCCATCCCGTAAGAATCGAAAAGAAATACCAACATCCTTCTACTTTTTCTATTTCTACTGGCCTTTTTGAATGCATGGGCAGGAAAGTACCAGTGTTAGTGGCAACCCTCATGAGACACCAGCTCTTGCCCCTTTCCATGGGATGGCCCTTGCCATCTGGGATGGCAAGCCAGAGCCTATGGGAAAACTATAGTGTCTGGCTTTACTCGGGGGCTATATGTATACCTTCTGTTAAGATTAAGACCCTTTAACACACACTTTTGACAAACCAAAATGAGTTTACTGCAAACAAGAGGAATAAAGGGTGAACTCCACCCGGGACTATCATAAGGTAACATTACATTATAAAAGGAGATTTTGCTAGTTGCAGCCAACTTTCTGGAGTCTTTGGAAATCTCTTGCCACTGGTCCAAAGTGATGGTTATAAACTGTCTTAATTTTCTTTCTTGTGAAGTATAAGCTAGTCATAAGCTTTTGTTGTCCTTTGGACTGATGGTATAAAAATACTTCTGAAGGCAAGTGCTAAGGATGCCTGTTTGAATTGCTTGGGCCTAGGACTACTAGACAATCCCAAACCTAATTCACAGTAGCTCTGCTGTAGAAAGAGGAGTCCAGCAAGAGAGCTCTATACAGAGAAATTGAATAGACCAACCAAGGCTGGCCTCTGGGGGATGTTAGGCTTCACCCAAAAACTAATATTTACTTTTTTATTTATTTACTTCATTTATATTCCACCCTTCTCACCTCGCAGGGGACTCAGGGCGGATCACAATGCACATATACAGGCAAACATTCAATGCCATAGACATACAACATATATAGACAGACACTCAGAGGCAATTTAACATTCTAGATTCTGGCCACCAGGGGGAGCTGTCACATTCCTTCATTCTTTTTCATACTTCCTGGAGATCTTATAGCCTTGTAAATCAGTTAAATTAGCCTCCCCACAAAGTGGTACCTAAATTTCCTACTTGACAGATGCAACTGTCTTTCAGATTGCAAAGGTCGACAAGGAGCTATACAATTTGGTCGAGAGCTCACCCCTGACCCGGGCAGGCCTCGAACTCATGACCTTATGGTCAGTAGAGATCTTATGCAGCTGACTACCAGCCAACTGCGCCACAGTCCCGGTGAACGGGGAACTAAAGCAGAGGAGAGACAAGGGGGAGCTAGGACTTCACATTATCCATGGATCCTATCAAAATCCATAGTTTTGCCCTCAATCCCTGCTCTTAATTTATACATGAGGTTGATTTATGCATAAGTAGTATATACAGTCCTTTTGTGTATAGTACCGCAATTAAAACCAGCCTATTGATACATGTAATATGATGAAAAGACGTTACCTCTGTTCAGACAGGGACTGATAAATCTATTCCAGTTTGGCTGTCGCCATTCCCCAGTATTTCCTTGAACTTCCTTTGTTCCAAAACATGTACTTTGAGACTGGTGGCTCGAGTGATCTTGGAGACAGAAGTGCTCTGACTCTTGTTTCTGGGCATTGCTAATTGTAATGCCAGATCTGTGTCAATTAATTCTTCTATAGAGATTTTCTTGCTTGTCCCAGCTGGAATGCAGAGGAGTATTGATGATGGAGAATGATATATATCACATTAAGCAAGTGAATGCATATCTGATGCTGTTAGTGATATTTTTAACTCCAGGATGTTAGGGCAAGGTTTGCCACCGTCTTATCCTTGATTTTTTTCATCCATGTTGTGCGGCCTATTTTAGGTCAGGAAATATTTTATTTAGGGTAAAAATCCTCTAAATAAAATAATAAATATTTAAGATCAAAGAGCTATTTCTACTGAGGCCTGGCACTCAAAGCCTATAAGAGCATTTTGAAGATAGTCTCATTGGTCTCAGGTGACAACTGTTGTTGCAATAAAATCATGTTTATTGGCTTAACAGTTCCAGTTGATATGGGCTATCATAAGGGAAATTTCCTACCTCTGATAAGTTAACTTCAAAATGGCAGAATTTGATTACTTTGCTTTTGATTTTGAGAGAAAAGGTGAAAGCTGCTAGTGCAATATTTCCAAATGAGTAAAGCTTCATGTGCCCCCGGTGGAGCAGTGGGTTATTTATTTTAGTTTGTATCAAAAACAATGCATAAATTAGTATGAAACTGATAAAAATAGGAGTGCAGGCGGCTAAATATATTTTGACCAAAAACGAGCAACTGAGTTACTGCAATGGCATTGTCTGTAACCTCCAACAATTCCTCCTTTGTACATGAGGCAGGGCACAGTGGACAAGCATACAGATGCGGAGTTGTCTCTTCTGCTCCACAGTCACACAAGGTGGGGGATTCTTTTACCGTGTTTCCCCGAAAGTAAGACAGCGTCTTACTTTCTTTTCCCCCCCAAAAGTCCCCCTACGTCTTACTTTTGGGGTACGTCTTATATAACCCAAGACATACCCCGTCGCCACGCCGCCGCCGCCGCCGCCGCCACGCCGCCGCAACCGGAGGTGTGCAGCGGCACACCTGCGGCACACCTCCGGCACCTCTTCGCCAGGGCTCCAGGCAGGGGAGGGGGAGAAGAGCCAGGGGCGGGAGGAAGCGGCGACGTCACTGTGGCGCTGCGATCCTCACCACGCCCCTGGCTCCTTCCCCCTCCCTTGCTCGAGAAGAAGGGAGAGGAAAGGAGCCAGGGCGTGGTGAGGATCGCAGCGTCACAGTGACGCGTCGCCGCTCTCCGCCCCTGGCTCTCTTCTCCCACCCTTGGAAGGGAGGAGGAAGGGAGCCATGGGCGGGAGAAGGGACGACGCGTCACTGACGCGTCATCGTCTCCGCCCATGGCTCCCTTCCTCCTCCCTTCCAAGGGTGGGAGAAGAGAGCCATGGGCGGACGAAGCGATGACGCGTCAGTGATGCGTCGTCCTTCTCCCGCCCATGGCTCCCTTCCTCCTCCCTTCCAAGGGTGGGAGAAGAGAGCCATGGGCGGGACAGCGATGACGCGTCACTGTGACGCTGCGATCCTCACCACGCCCCTGGCTCCTTTCCCTCTCCTCAAGCAAGGGAGAGGGAAAGGAGCCAGGGGCGTGGTGAGGATCGCAGCGTCACAGTGACGCCGTCGCTGCTTCCTCCCGCCCCTGGCTCCTTTCCCCCCTCCCTTGCCTGGAGCCCTGGCGAAGAGGTGTGCAGCGGAGGTGTGCCGCAGGTGTGCAGCACACACCTCCAGTTGCGGCGGGCGGCGGCGGGACGAGGTACGTCTTATATACGGGGTATGGCTTATATAAGCCGACCCCCCAGACACCCCCGATACGTCTTACAATCGGGGGTGTCTTACTTTCGGGGAAACACGGTAGGTAGTGCCATTTTGCGAGGTTGTTTTTTGATCTGCCCACTCAATTTCTGAGTCTGTTCAGGGACTTCCCAGTTGCCCATTCTTGGTTTGCCCCCGGAGGAAAACCCTCACGGGGGGGGGGCATCCAGTTGGGATTTCCTGGTTTAGCTGCCCAGAGGGATACCCTTTTCCTTGATTTGAGTCTACTGGAAGGAGGCCGATAGCCATGTAGTGGGTGGCTTTCACAGTGTTCAACCTTATTTAGCAGCAACTTCCCATCACACATTGGGGGGATCCCAACTAATTTATAGAGTTTATCAACAGGTATAGGTTTAAGACATCCCATGATTATTCTGCATGTTTCATTCAATGCTATGTTCACCTGCTTTGCACAAGCAGATCTATGCCAAACAGGGCAGGCATACTCGGCAGTTGAGTCAGACAAGGCTAGGGCTGATGTTCTTACAAACTTTGGGAAGGTAATGGCACTCCATGCACTCATGCCGGCCACATGACCTTGGAAGTGTCTTCGGACAATGCCGTCTCTTCGGCTTAGAAATGGAGATGAGCACCAACCCACAGAGGTGGACGCGACTGGACTTAATGTCAGGGAAAAACCTTTACCTTAACCTAAAGATTCATGTGATACCTTAAGACAACACACTTTTAAAACTTTCTCAGATTGAGTTCAGCAAGATATTCATTTGTATTTATTTAGTTATCCATTCATTTAATGAAGTCCTGATCCACTACAGATGTTAATTAATGGAGAATGGCTAAGCTAATTGATGTATCACCTATCTTTGCTGCAGAGTTTTGGAAAATTAAGACTAGTTCTCCCATAATCCCTCAGTCAGTGTGGCAGAGAGTTTTAATCCAAACAGTAATATTTCCAAGTTCTGCACTTGTGTTGTGAAGAAATATTGTTTCTTTTACATACATTGAACTTTAATTGAATTGCCACTATTTGAACTTTTCAGGGATAGATATTATGATGAGCCTTCAACAGAATATCTTCATCAGATATTTTATACTTCTCTCAGGCTGCCCACAGAGATACTGAAAGCCAGTGTTATAAAATCAAATTCACCATATTTTGCCACTAGCCGCGTTGTCCTGTTTAGTGGTGTGGCCACTAACAATAAGATGAATGTGACATGAAAGTCAGACCTTGCCATCTGTATATGAAAAATGTGTATTTCTAACTGACCTTCTGTGAAGGAGATTTATTGCAGGTAGGAGGAAGTTGGTAGAGCATACTTTTTCTAGGTGAAAAATAAACAAATAACCAGATGGTGGCAGTCAAGAGACGTAAAACTCATTAATCTTACCTACATAGCAGGAACAATGTTTTGTGTGCTGAAAAGCTGTGTGTCATGTAGATGGGTGTTGTTTTTTGTGTGTGTCGGGGTGACTTGAGAAACTACAAGTCACTTCTGGTGTGAGAGAATTGTCCATCTGCAAAGGCGTTGTCCAGTGGATGCCCAGATATATGATGTTTTTTTCCATCCTTGTGGGAGGCTTCTCTCATGCCCACGCATGGGGAGCTGGAGCTGACAGAGGGAGCTCAGCTGGCTCTTCCCAGATTCGAAATGCTGACCAACCCAGCAGATGGGTACAGTCCCGTGAGAACCCACCCATCATCAAAGTCACCGTGTAGCCCATTTTAAAGTATAGTACTCTTAAAATTCTTGAAGCCTAAAAACTCTAAAGATGCCAAATCTTTGAGGCAAAGCAGCCCTGCAGCAGCCTTGAATAGGAGAGCACAAATAAATACCAAATGTGAGTGACATGCGTCAAAGTCAAGGCCTGTGAGCCAAATTTGTCATTTAATGTGACTCTCGAGATGCTGGACTACAACTCCTGTATTCTTATTTAATAGACATCTGAAGGAGCTGGGGGAGGTGACGGCTGACAAGGAGCTCTGGTGTGGGATGGCCCATGAGGTCACAAAGAGTTGGGAGCGACTGAACAAATGAACAACAACAACAAACATCATGATTAGAGCTAATGGGTGTTGTGATACAGTAACATCTGGAAGGTTGCTGTTTGTTCCATTTAGTCAGGATAGTGGGGTTAGAATTTAGATGCAAGGCTTCTGGATATGACGCCTGACTTTAAAATGCTTATTTTTACCTTTCTCTAACCTCAGAGCAACTAGTGCTGTTGGTTTACAATTGCAATTATCCCCAGTCTGCATGGCAGATAATCAAAAGTGATGTGAGTTGTTGCCCAACAACATCTGGGGACCCAAATTGGGTAAAAACTCATATAATCCAGTTCAAAACAGGTAATGTGGATTATATGTATCAAAAACATACATTAACATAATCACTACATCACTTTAGCATCATGGAAATACCAAATTATTATATCTTTCTACATGCATGGGGCATGTCTCAGAATTCAGCTTATAGCAAGTTAGAGATAGTAGGATTCAACTTACACAGATCCATCAAGGGGCTATTTTGACCTGTCAGGAGGGAGGGAGGGAGACTCCTTACTTTTAGAAATAAGAAGGTATGGCCTGTACCACGCTGTTCCAAGCCTCTGGAATGTATAGATAACAGGCCCCCATTCTCATCCCCCTTTCAACACAGATCTCCTTCGGCATCCTTTTGTCCTGTCAGCTTTCCAATACGGACAGAATTTAATTTTCTTATATTTCAGTGCTTGTAATGTACATACAACATATGTATAATATCTATATGTCCAATATGCCCACATCAATGGGAGTAGCAGACCAACAATATCTGGAAGGACACATGTTCCACATCCTTGACACTTGAGCACCTTCTGCATTGTCATATAAAATCCATATTATTTGCTTTGAACTGGATTACAGTGTTCCCTCGTGGTTCACTTTTAGCGGACTTGCTATTTTGTGCGTTTTTGAAAATATTAATTAAAAATATTAAATATTTACGTCCAGTGTAGGCCAGGGACCCTGGCAATGCGGCGGCCTGAGGTGCGGTGGGGAAGGCCTGCCTCCCTGGCCTGCTGCCACCTGTGTGGCTCCAGAGGTTCTGGGGAGACCAGGGAGGCAGGCAGGTGCCTTTGGGATGGGATGGGAGGTGGGTAAGGAAGCGCTGGTAAGAAAATAATATATAAAATAATATATAAATATTAAAATTAATATGGCATCCTTACTTTGTGGATTTTTATTTATTTTATTTATTTATTATTCGATCTTATATTCCACTCCTCCCTGCAGGCTCGGGGCGGATTACAACATACAATAAAACATGCTGCGCAAACAACCAGCAGCCATACATAGCATAAAACATAAGACATAAAAACATAAAATCACAGAAATTCACTTTCTAAAACTCCAGACATGGACCCCTCAGGGCAGATCAGTTAGTCAAAGGCCAATTTGAAGAGGGCAGTTTTACAAGCTTTTCGAAATGGGCCGAGCTCAGAAATCGCTCGAGTAGCATCAGGCAAGGAGTTCCACCATACTGGGGCCGCCACGGAGAAGGCCCTCTGCCTAGTTGTGGATAGATGGCAGGAGCGGATCGATGGAACCAATAGCAAATTTTGCTCTTCTGAACGTAGTGATCTTGGGGGAACGTACGGGGCAAGGCGGTCCCTCAGGTACGCAGGCCCTAGACCGCGTAAGGCCTTAAAGGTTAAAACCAACACCTTGAAGGCAATTTGTACTCTATAGGAAGCCAGTGCAGTTGCCGGAGGATGGGAGTAATATGCTCCTTCACCGGTGCTCCCACCAGCAAGCGAGCAGCGGCATTCTGCACCAGCTTGTGTTTCCGCATTGTCGACAAGGGAAGGCCAACGTAGAGGGCGTTACAGTAGTCCAATCTCGAGATGACTGTCGCTTGGATCACCGTGGCCAGGTCATCCCTGGACAGGTAGGGTGCCAGTTGCCTAGCCTGACGAAGGTGGTAAAACGCCGTTTTGCTGACCGTGGAGACCTGGGTCTCCATGGTCAGCAAGGGGTCCAGTTGGACACCCAAGCTCTTAACAAGGGATGACGGGCTGAGCTGCTCGCCATCCAGGGTAGGCAACCGGCACCCATCCAGCCCAGAGCGACCAGGCCATAAGATCTCCGTCTTCGACGGGTTCACCTTCAGCCGGCTGGAGCGCAGCCAACCAGTCACGGCTTCAAGGCATCAATGGAAACAATCGGGTACGGTATTTTCACTTATTGCGGGTGGTCCTGGAATGGAACCCCGCGATAAGTGAGTTAACACTGTGTATGACAGTGTAGACTCATATGATCAAGTTCAAGGCAGATAATGTGGATTATCTGCTTTGATAATCTGGATTATATGACAGTGTAGAAGGGGCCTTGGTGGAAATGTGAGACAAAGCTGAAATCTCTCCACAAAGACATAATAGACCAATCCCTGCCTCAGTGTTTTGTAGACAGATTTGGAAAAGTTATGTATCTGAAATACAGCTCCCAAAATTCCCTCCAAAACATATCTTTTCTAAATTCTTTATCTTTAGGTTGCTGGTTAAAGACAACATCATTCAGTTGAAGTTTTAGTAGAGCCTGCTATGCTCCAGTTTTATTGCATTGATTGGCACTTTTGTTTTTGTAGTTCTGTACTTTGTTCTTTTCTTGTTTTTAATTGCACATTGCCTCAAGAGCACATTAAGGAGAAAGCCAAATCTAAAAATTTACTAAACCAAGTAAAATAAAAACACTTGAGGGAAGACTTCAGAGTAATACAAAGTTTCTATCCTTATAGAAAGAGGACACACTTATGGTAGAACTAAACCCCCTGGAATATGGGGAAAGTAAACACCACATTCGCTCGGAGTTGTATGAAGATTTTTGTCAGAACCTTCTGTTTTGCATTCAAGTGAAGATCCATTGTAAAAACCCAGGCTTTCAAACAAATATGCCCAGCTTCTGGGAACACATTAGCAAGAAGACTGTGTATATGGACGCATGAACACCACCATAAAATCCCACAATATCTGCTTTGAACTGGGTTATCTGAATCCTCACTCAGACAATGTGGGATTTTCTGCCTTGATATTCTGGGATATGGGGCTGTATGGAAGGGCCCCTAGTCTTTGCTTTTAGACTCTTGGAGAATAGAAATGGACACATGCAATTTCTGAACAGAAGGTGGGTTTTTAAATTATATTATATACCTGATTCTTTCACATAGTCACTTTTGACTTTACAAATCCCAGAGTCTCTGAGCCATGCTTGCTGGAGTTTGGAGGAACTAAATTCCAAACCACCTGGAGAGCCAAAGGTTTACTGCCCGTTTTAATCGGTGAATTGAACCTAGAGTTAAGAAAAATGATTTTTGGATTACAACTCCCAGATCCCCATTCACTAGCATGCTGGCTGAGAGATTCTTGGACTAGTAGTCAAACTTTTTTTCTGAGCTGTTATCAAAACTGGGATCTTCTGCATACAAATAATTGTGTCCAGAGTTTGGCCTTGTTTTTTGGGGGGAAACAACTTCCAGTATTTTCCCAGCCAGAACGATTAGTTTTGATTGTCCTTCTTGGCTGTCTAGGATTGAGCCTAAATTGTAAATTTGATACCAGTTTAAATGCTATTGCTTAGGGCTATGGAAAGAAGCTGCGGTGGTGCAGTGGGTTAAACCCTTTTGCTGGCTGAACTGCTGACCTGATGGTCGGTGGATTGAATCCATGAGACGGGGTGAGCTTCCACTTGTCAGCTCCATCTCCCCATGCGGGGCATGAGAGAAGCCTCCCACAAGGAAGGTAAAACATCTGGGCATCCCCTGGGCAACGTCCTTGCAGATGGCCCATTCTCTCACACCAGAAACGCCTTGCAGTTTCTCAAGTTGCTTCTGACATGAAAAAAATAGTGCTATGAAATCCTGCTATTTGTAGATGGGCGAGGCACCAGTACTCTTTGACAGAGAAGGCTACAGACCCTGTAAAAGTACGATTCTATTATTCTATAGCATTGAGCCATGGCACTTAAAGTAGTGTCAATCTGCAATAATTTTACAGTGTTGGTTCACCTAAAAGTGGTAATCCAAAAAAAGATAACTTTCAAAATCTCTAATTTTCCTATCACTACTTCTATTCCCATCTTCCATTTATAGGGTTGATCAAAAGGAATGTAATTCTTCCCAGAAAAAATACAAATACTGATTTTTTTAAAAAAATACTTATTTAGAAAGCACATTTTCTCAAAGTCCCTCCAGAAGGCAACAATATTCTTTCCTTTCCAGCACTGCTTTTCCTCCCCCAAAAGATAGTTGACATTTCCATAGTGTTTTGGGATTCACGTACGATTTACACTCAGCAGTTTGCTATGAAACGTTCGGGAATCAGAATTAAGCCAGAGACTCCTGTTGCCCAGTTAACACTTCTCAGTCGGATTTCATACTAGTTTTATATGATCCTTTGTAATAGACATTTTCCTGGAGAAGATCTGTCATCATATCAAGAGATTTCTCTCTAGGAAATTGCTTCCTTTGGTTAAGCCTACATTTCCTCATCCAAGTTTCTGTTTATTCACCATTTCATAGTGTTGTTGTGATAAATATAAGAAATAAGAGTTTGAAATGACTGGTGATTTTTTGTATAATGATCTTTCTGTCTCAGTACTATCAGAAACAGAGCTAGGAAGAAACGAGCTATGACTGTGCAGTTACAGTATTTTGTTACAGGTAGATATAGGAATAACGAGAAGGAACAAGTTATTGATTATTTGCCATACTTTATATGACATAAATGCAGGTTGAATATTACTAAGCTTGGGATCAGAACTTTTTGGATGTAGGATTTACTTGCATATATGTACACATATAAGGCACTTCCACACAGCCCTATATCCCAGAACATCAAGGCAGAAAATCCTACAATATCTGCTTTGAATTGGGTTATCTGAATCCACACTCAGATAATGTGGGATTTTCTGCCTTGATATTTTGGGATGTAGGACTGTGTGGAAAGGGCCTTGAATGTGGAACCCAACATAAACAAGAAATTAATTTATGTTTCTCTCTCTCTCTCATATATATATACACACACACACACATATATATATACATACATATATATATAAATATACACACACACACATCACATAGCCTGAAGGTAATTTTATATACCATATTTCTTCAATGGTATGATATTACTGAATGTAAGATCGGGAAAGTGGCACAGCTGGCTAAGTGTCAGCTGCATATGATCTCTCTGACCAATAGGTCATGAGTTCGAGGCCTGCCTGGGTCGAGGTGTGATCTAGGGGGGGACTTTAAGTGTAGGGGCTCGACCTTAAGTGTAGCCTCCTGTCGACCTTTGCAGCCCGAAAGACAGTTGCATCTGTCAAGTAGGTGATAAAGGTACCACATTAAGTGGGGAGGCAAATTTTGACTGAATTATGAGGCCATTAAAAGAACTCCAGGAAGCGCTAAGGAATACAGAAGGAACAACAAAGGACGCTGAGAGATGAGGAGTGCGTCAGCTCCCCCTGGTGGCAAGAGTTTGCCTCTGTTCGTTTATATGTGTGTACTGTGTACCTTGTATACTGTGTATAGTGTGTACTGTGTATGTGGAAAACGGCAGGGATTGTCTGCTAAGTATGTGTACCTGTAATCCGCTCTGAGTCCCCTTCGGGGTGAGAAGATCTGAATATAAATAAAGTAAATAAGACACAGCCTAATTTTGACCACCACCACCATTAAAAATGCATAGGATACACCTGCAATTCTTAGAAGCACCCCATTTTTAGAGATGTGTATGTTGCACCTGTGATCGCGGCAGTCCCCCCCTAGATCACACACACACACACCAGGCAGATGCTATAAATGTACTTTTATTTAGAATAAAGGATAGTCCAAAGGTAGAAAGATGCAAAATAATTCAAATCCAAGGCAAAAGGCAATTCAATAAAGTTCCAAAACGGTGGTAGCAAAAGCTGGCATAAAATCCATGGAAAACAAAGTTGCAAAGACAAGGCAAACTGCTCCTGCGGTCGACAAGAACTTGAAACCCAGGACCCAAGTCCTTCCAAGCTGAACGTAGCTTCAGTTCTGACTAGAAACGCCTGAACACAATCTAATAAAGAGAACTAACTTCTATGGGACCAACGCACCCACTTCCTCAAACTCCAATCTCTCCTCGAGGATCTGATGCTAGCCCTCCTGTCAAATTCTGGCTCGTTAGCGGCCCCAGGTGCAGCACTATCTTGCTGGGAAACTTGTTCCTCCCTATCTTCGGAATGCTTGCCTGGCAAGGAAGTGAAGGAGTTCTCGTGGGAATCAAGGTCACTGGGTCTCTCACTGTCTAGTTCAGAGCTAACTTCCATGGAGTCATCATTATCCCCGTCTTCAGGCCCATACCCATGTAACCATTCATCATCCCAGGCTAATTCTTCATCTGCAGACCCATACCCATCTGGCCATCCTCCATCTCCAGACCCGTACCCATCTGGCCCTCCACCATCTCCATTCTGACCTTGGTCAACTGGAATCCCTGGTATCTGTCTAGGACCATTAGGCTGGAACACCACAGTGTACTAGGGCTGTGCAATAGGGCTGGTCTACAATTTCGGATATGCCCTAATTTTGGAAGTTTTTCGGATACTGTTTTTGCAATTTCGAGAGCAACCCTCCCAACAGGAATTCTGAAATCTGAAATTCTGAATTTTGGAATTCCGAATTCCGGATGTCATTTCTGAATTTTCTTGCTGATTGCTCATTGGCTGATGGCTAACAGCTGACTCTCCCTTCTGGTGATTTTTTTGCCCATTTTTGAAAGCGGATGCCATTTCCGAAGACTTCCGAATTTTGGAAATACTTCCAAATCAATTTTGAAATGTATCAGAAATTTTTTGGAAGTCCATATAATCCGAAATGACAGCTACAATTAGATCCAAAATGAGTTTTTTTTCTTGGATCAACCAGCCCTACTGTGCAATACTTCGTTTGTAACTTGTTTGTCGTATCTGTTTCGTAAGATATGTACAAAGCAATATTAAGAAACGCAAGATATGGCCATGCAAAAAATTTAAAATTAGAAACACTGAGCTATGACTTTCAGAAGAGTTATGGAAGTCTCGTAAATGGCTCCAGGTCTCTGTCATGGATGCCGCTCCCCCCCCCCCAAAGGGCTGGTTTTGGTTCCTCCAAAGGGCCCTTAAGAGAATGGTGAGGCTGGGGTGGAGGAAGAAGCCCTACTCTTTCCCCAGAGTTGGTGGCCAGCAGTGGAACTCTCTGCCCTGGAGTGTGGTGGAGGCTCTTTCTTTGGAGGCTTTTAAGCAGAGGCTAGATGGCCACCTGTCGGGGGGTAGTTTGAATGTGATTTTCCTGCTTTTAGTAGGGGGTTGGACTGGATGGCCCCTGGGGTCTTCCAGTGAAATAGTACTGTTAAGTTATGTAGGTTAGAATTCCCTAATAATAATAACAATAATACACTTTATTTATATTCTGCTCTTCTCACCCCGAAGGGGACTCAGAGCGGATTACATCACACATACGGCAGACAGTCCCTGCCGGATCCACATACAATTACATACAAGATATAACGTATAACAAGTACAATTTTAGAAGGATTTTTGCGTCATTACGTCACAAGGGGGTGCTGCTGCTTCAAGCTCATGACGGAGAGACTCTGTTTTTCCGCATTCCACCTTCCGACAGCCGTTGTAAGTCCTTCTTGAAAAAATCCTTCCCCGCTTGGCGGTTCCCAGTTTTATCTAATCACAGCTGAGCTGTTTTTGAACTGTTGGGTGAACAGTGGAATGTGTGAAATGTTCTGAAACTTGAGGGGTGGGGGTAACAGTGTGGGGTAAATGTGTTCTATGATTATAGCAAGTTTCATCCCATTAGCTCTAAAAATGAGGGAGAAAGGAGTCCCAGAAGCTCCCCCAATATGTGTTACTACATGACAAAAAAGTAATGAAAATTGTTATAGTTAATGGTATGGACCCCTTGCTATACTTTACAAACACTTTAGAAATGATTCACTGCCCTCCACATAATTTAGTACAGTGTTTTTCAACCTTTTTTGAGCCGCAGCACATTTTTTTACATTTACAAAATCTTGGGGCACGCCACCAACCAAAATGACACAAAATGACACTCTAACAAAGTAATACATATAGTTAATATGTTTTTAAATGTATTTATACACTCAGTGTAAAACCTGGGCCTGTTTCGATGAACATAACATAGATATCCTGGAAGGAATGGCAGAAAGACACACATGAAGGTCTTGCTCAACAGCTGGGAGTTATAGTTCACCCGCAATCAAAGAGCATTCTGAACTCCACCAATGATGGAATGGAATCAAACTTCCCACACAGAGCTACCATAACCAAGAGAAAATACTATAAGAGTTTGGTAGGCATTGACCTTGAGTTTTGGAGTTGTAGTTCACCTATATCCAGAGAGCACTGTGGAGGGGAGGGAGGAAGACGTGGAGTGAGTCTGCGCAGTAGCGCCCGCATGGGTCACGTCTTCCTCCCTCCCCCCTCCTGCAGAAGCGGCAGCGTGAGCAAAGCGGGGCAAAGCTAGCAGAGTGAGGCTGGGAAGAAGGGAGCCCAAGTGGAGAAGAAAAAGTGTTTGGCAGGAGGGGGAAGAAAGGGTATTGGAGACTCCAATTTCCCACGGTACACCTGATGATCGCTCACGGCACAGTAGTGTGCCATGGCACACTGGTTGGGAAACACTGATTTAGTAAGTCAAACTCAGCTTGAAGGCACACAATGGCAAGAAATGTCATTTGTCACTTGTTCTTTTTCTGCCAATGTGGCGTGATGGATTCAATGGTGGACAAGGACTCTGGGACAACATGGTTCATATCCCCTCTTGATCATGAAAACTTGTGTGAGTTACATTGACTGAATCTCAGAGGAAGGTAATGGCAAATCTCCTTTTAATAAACCTTGCCAAGAAAACTCTGGCACAGGCTCTCCATTAGCCTGAGTCGACCTGAAGGCACATGGCAGCAACAATTGAAGAAATGATTCTCAATTAAAATCCAGGATTGTTCCATATAAGCTGCTGACAAACAGTTCAATTAAAAAGATATAGAGAGAGCGTTATCAATCTTGATATAGTTCCCAACATATATTAACAACCTCTCTTGATCAGTGCAGATTCTAGATTTCACTGAAAAGTCCCACATGATTTAGGACTCCACAGTTTTTGCTGAGTGACTCCAATGATTATATAACATGTAAAGTGGCACTTTCTGCTTTGTCTGAAAAAAAAAGATCATAAAGAGAGCACTAAAAATTACCACAGATTGCCATAGAGACTCAAAGTATAATTTTGTTTTTCATGTCAGAACTTTAACTGTAACTTAAAACATTTTTATTCTTTATATGAGCTTGATTTATATGAGCTTTGGTTAGTGTATCGATAAAATAGTGAAGATAAAATAGTGACATCACACTGGCAACGGAGATCCGTATACTTATGCAATTATATTCCCCGTAGTAACCTATGGATGCGAGAGCTGGGCCATAAGGAAGGCTGAGCAAAGGAAGATAGATGCTTTTGAACTGTGGTGTTGGAGAAAAATTCTGAGAGTGCCTTGGACCGCAAGAAGATGCAACCAGTCCATACTCCAGGAAATAAAGCCCAACTGCTCACTGTTGCACTCCAGAGCTGGGAAAAGCCCTCTGACTTAAACACACCACACAACGAGAATAAAATCCAAATCTCATTTATTAGAGCAGATTAAAGTTCTAGTTAAAACAGATGATATAGAAAAGTGAGAAAGTTCCAATAATATAAAGTCAGTAAAAATACAAATTCATGAAGCAATGTCCACAAATGATAAAAGCATTCCAAGGCAAAATAAATCCAAAACAATTCACAGGTAACAAGGCAGTCCAAGTATTGGTAGGCAAAATCTACAAGACTAGAAATCCACAGAAACAAGACCCCTTGAAGAAACTGGAAATCCACAGGAACAAGAAACCTTGGTACATGAAGCTTAAATCTAAACGTAGCCTGATCTGAGAAATGCCCACGAAATCAAATCTGAAATACAGACATGAATTGGTTTCACTTCCCCTCAGCAGCTTTTGGTCTTAATTGCCGAATTTTCCCACTGTAGCATAAACCTTGGGCTATCTGCCGCCCCTGGCTAAACTCCAGACGCCTATTAATCTCCAACTCCTTATCTAGCTGCTCGTCAACATTCCCAGGTGTCAGGCTGTTGTCCCAACCTAAATCTTGAGGGAGTGAACCATAATCCCTTTCCTAACAGAAAAATTCTCATGAAAACCAACTTTTTGCAGCGATGCCTCGCTTTCAGGGTCAGTAGGGGAAACATCGAACAAATCACTTTCGTTTTGCACGTCAGCAACAGCATCATTTTGCACATCAGAAACAGCATGATCCTGAAACACAATCACAGACTGATTCACAACAGAGGCAAAGATGAAGTACTTTGGCCACATAATGAGAAGACAGGAAAGCTTGGAGAAATCAGTGATGCTGGGGAAAAGGAAGGAAAACGGAAGAGGGGCCAACTAAGGGCAAGATGGATGGATGGTATCCTTGACTGGCTTGACCTCGAAGGAGCTGGGGGTGGTGACCTCCAACATGGAGATCTGGTGTGGGCTGGTCCATGAGTCGGAAGTGACTGAACGAATAAACAACACAAGTGTATTTTGTACATTTTTTGCCTTTAATATTCTTTTTTGTGTATTTTTAACTCTGGCCAGTAGTACAACAAACATATTGATTGATTGGTTGGTTGATTGATTAACACCTTTTCATGTGTACCTTATCCTTAAAGTCAAGAATCTCCCTATTCATTCTGTCTGGTATTGATCAGATTTGAACATTATTGGATAGCAGAAGGCAAATTAATATTTGTCAACAAAAGTTTTTTGTTCAATTATGATAGCAAATACATATGGCCTGCTTTCCCACACGACAGCTGTCTCTTCCACTGAGCAGTATACTCAACCTAGGTATGTAATTTAAATATCAGCTGTCTGTTCTCACTGCCATTCACTTGCACTTATGGTCATTGTTTGCTTTCTTTTCCATTGAGTGTAGCATCAATCATCTTGGCAGTTCTACAGTAATATTGCTTTAGTTCGTGGCTAAAATTTGGATTATGAATTGTAATGTTTTATGTGGAGAATTTTGTTGTTGCTGTTATTGCCCAGGCATCACAGTATAACAGATTTTTAGTTAGATCATTGCCTGTAGTTCTGTGCAGTTCTGACCATTCTTACACAAGCATGGGACCACAAGAGAGCACACAATAAATTAATCAAAGAATGCAGCAATTAGTACAACTAAAAAAATTGGGGCAGGGAAACTCTACAAACAGGATTTTTGAAACAGAGGACTGTTCTCTGTGAAGTTAGATACATGACTCTCTCTTAAACCACCTGCTCAGGCTGCCTTTCAGTATCTAAAGTATTTTAAAAATTTTAATTTCATTTTATGGCAGCTAATCATAGCTCAGTGAGAACATTTTTGATGGAAAGAAAGATAAGGCACGCAACTTTATGTGACGGCAAAATGGGATCAAGAGGTTTTTTATAAAATGGACAAAACATTAAATTGTGTAACAAATTAATTCTGCTGCAAAGTGTTGGGAGACCTTTAGGGAAAAGAAGTGTCCAGCTAAAGTACGCTCAGTAGGAGTGTGTTTCCCCCCCTTTAATTCTTCCCCCTTGCAAATGATTATAATCTACAGCCCTAAATTGTTCTTTTTAATACAGTCCTTGAGGCTTTTTCTTGGACACAGGAAATTATTTGCTGTTAATTCCACATTTATCCTCAAAACATGTAACAACAAAAATGCTCCTAAAAACTTATACGAACACTTTGTGAATTTAAATCGACAGGATTTTCTGGTTACACAGTTAGCTGAAGAATCTTTTGTTTCAGCGAAAGGCAGCTTTTGCATTATAGCTCATACACAGGATTAAATGGTTCAGCAACTCTCAAATAGTTTATTTTTTTAAACAAAGTTTTATTTATGTTAGTATAATAGATTGTAAAATGCTGTTATAAAAATGACCTTAAAGTTTTATCTACCCTATATACTTACATATAGGTCAACATCACTTATAAGTCTGGGGGTTTCGGCAAACTATAAACCCTGGATTCCATGGGAAGCAGCTGTTGTGGACTAGGACAAGGATTTTCTAGTTGAGCCTGGTGTTTCTGTGGGGGAGAGCGAAAGTGTTTTTTGAGACGATGGGAATGTTTTGGGTAGATCTATTGTTGGGGTAACAGGGAGTGACTCTCATGAGACTCGGCTAAGGATTGAATATGAAATGAATGTGGAAGAGACAGGAGGGTTACAGATAACCCAGAATTTACAGATCAGAAGGGACAGTGCGAAACAGAGACAAATCCAGGGTTCCCAGAGACTAAAAGATAAAGGGAACCCAGGTGTGAAAAAGAGTGATGTCATGGGCAAGATGGAGTATTCTTAAGGAATTGGAGTCAAATGTTTGGTGGGGAGATCAATCCTGGATTTTCATGTGTCAAGTTGCCTGTCTTGGGAGCTCTGAGTTAGGAGTTCTGTTCTTGGGTCTGGGTCTTGTTTGCCTGTTTAAGTTTCATGCCTCCTGTTTGGATTGCAAATTCTGTTTCAAGATTCAAGCCTTTGGGATTATTGTCAAATTCAAGTATCATGCCTTCGGATTATGGCCATGTTCATGCTTTCAAGCTTTTGAATATTTTGACTAGTTTAAGTGCAACAACCCTTGGATTACAGTTTCTTGCTTATGCCTTAAGTGATTTTGGAATTCTTATTCAGAGTCGGTCATTGTTTTTTGTTAAGCTTCTGGAAATCTAGCTCAGATGTTCCTAGCACAGTGTAGTGTAGCATTCCATTTAAAAACAGATCATTCCATTTTAGAATTCCCATCTATGTTCCCCAGTCTTTCCCCCACTGTGTCTCGTGTTCAGAATAATCACATGGGAATGTGACGCAGCTGGCTAAGTGTCAGTTGCATAAGATCTTTCTGACCAGTAGGTCATGAGTTCAAGGCCTGCCAGGGTTGAGGTGGGTGCTCGACCTTTAAGTGTAGCCTTAAAGGTCGACCGTTGCATCTGTCAAATAGGAGATAAAGGTACCACATTAAGTGGGGAGGCAAATTTTGACTGAATTATGAGGCCATTAAATAACTCCAGGAACGCTGAGGAATGCGGAAGGAACAACAAGGAACGCTGGGAACGCTGAGAGATGAGGATTGCGTCAGCTCCCCCTGGTGGCCAGAGTTTGTCTATATTTGTTGTATGTGGAAACGGCAGGGATTGTCTGCTAAGTATGTGTACCTGTAATCCGCTCGGAGTCCCCTGTGGGGTGAGAAGAGCGGAATATAAATAAAGTAAGTAAGTAAATAAATAAATGGGTGAGTTTCCCTACGCTTCTACTAAATTTCAGAGATGAAATGCAACAGATAACAACAGGAAGTAGTTTTACGTCATTTGAAGGGCTCTGTGGCAATTCATTCCTGAGATGTCTTAGAAGTGTGCAGAAACAGGAGTAGACTTGCATCTGGTGAAGTCCTTAGTAATGTGTAAGAGTCCCTGCCCTAGTCCTTGGTCAGAAACCTTTATGTAATGGCTTGCAATGTGTGTGCCTTCAGATTGCCTGTTGACTTATAGACCCATTAATTTCACAGGGTTTTGTTATCCAAGTGGAGCCCCCAGTGGCACAGCGGGTTAAACCGCTGAGCTGCTGAACTTGCTGACAGTTCGAATCCAAGGAATGGGGTGAGCTTCCGCTGTTAGCCCCAGCTTCTGCCAACCTAACAGTTCGAAAACATGCAAATGTGAGATCAATAGGCCACTACAGCAGGAAGGTAACGGCACTCCATGCAGTCATGCTGGCCACATGATCTTGGAGGTGTCTGTGGACTATGCTGGCTATCCAGCTTAGAAGTGGAGATGAGCACTACCCCCTGAGTTGGACACAACTCCTTTACCTTTACTTTGTCATCCAAGGAAAATCAGTGGTTATTTTGACAGTGCCTTCCTCTGAAATATAGCCTACAGCATCCAGTATTCATGGGTAATCTCCCAGCTGAGTACTAGTAAAGGCTGGTGCTATTTACCTTCCATACATTTAATTTTAAAAAATAGACTTTAGTCAAATGCTTACGATCTAAGTAGACCCAACCACAAAGGAAAATCAATCCAGAAAGGTTGAATTGTAGTTTCATTATAATAAAGTCAAAAACGTCACTACGTGGCATTGCTAGGGTATGAACAGAAGAAAACCAAACTCTCAAAAGCTTGAAAAAGTTACTTTTTGTAGCACAGATCCTTGAAACTCCACACCATGCCTGGTTGGGTGGCAGATTCTTGGAGATGCAGAACAAAAAAGAAACTCTTCTGTGCTCCAAAGTAAGTACATCATTGTTTGGACCCGTTCTAGCCACCAATTCAGTCAAGAGCAAGCAACTCATTGTACAGTCCCTCTTCTCATTTACATCCTCTAACCTTCACTAACCCTTCATCGCATTTTTATTGCGTCTTCCGTGTAGGTATCGTGATGCCCTAGTTTAAAATCATGTTCCTGACTTAGTGCTTTTCAATTGCCTAATGACCTGTATTGCTGCCTTCATTCCCTTCTTTCCGTTATCTATTTCACAGTCCACAGACTGCTCTTTCCATTTCTTTGCTTGCTTTATTTTTATAAGAGTTTTATGGGTGAGCCAAACTGGTAAAATGGGAAGAGAAAGATGTACATTTTAGCCAATCTGTGATAGTAGCATCAGTGTGTAGAAAAGAATGTAGCAGGCTGAGAAAAGTTATTTTTGTCACATCTCCCAAAATCCAGCACACCTCATAACCAGGTAGGGAGATCTTGGGAATAATGTTAGGAACAGATACATAACATTTTGCTTCCTCAACCAATCAAGTTATTTTTGTTGCATCTGCATTGTAAAATTAATGCAGTTTGATACCACTTTAACTGCCATGGTTTAATGCAATGGAATCAGAGGAGTTGTAATATTGCAAGGTGTTTAGCCTTCTCTGCTAAAGTGTTGATGCCTCACCAAGTACAACTTGCAGGATTCCATAACAATGAGCCAGAGTAGCTAAAGTGGTGCCAAACTGCATTTATTCTATAGTGTAGATCAGTGTTTCTCAACCAGTGTGCCGTGGCACACTAGTGTGCCGTGAGTGATCATCAGGTGTGCCGCGAGAAAAGCTCTCTGCCCCCCTTCCTTCCCTCCTCCTCCTGCCGAACTCCTGCTGCTTGGGAGAGGAAGAGGAGGGGACGGGCGGCGGTGAAGAAAAAGAAGAAGGGACCTGGGCACCGCCTCCTTCGGCCGTTTCCCAACCAGCCTCCAATCTGCCATGACTCCAGCCATGACTCTCGCCCCTTGCTTATTGAAGCTGTGCGGAGGAGCCCCGCCTACTGAAGCCTACAGCTTCAGCAGCCTTGAGGGGCAGTGCCAAGCCAGCGGTGGCAGAGCCAGCACAATGCTGGCTTGGCACTGCCCCCTCAAGGCTGGCAAAGCTGTGGGAGAACTGAAGCCAGGGGGAGGGGTATGGTGTGGCCTGGCTCCTCCCCTGGCTTCGGCACTCCCAGCAGCTGCTCCCAGCAGCTCACCATCCCCCAGCCGTTCTTTACTGTGTTACAGTGTCATTTTGTGTCAATTTGGTTGGTGGTGTGCCCCCGGATTTTTTTTAATGTTAAAAGTGTGCCGCGGCTCAAAAAAGGTTGGGAAACACTGGTGTAGATAAACCCGTAAACACCAGAGGTAGAAGTTTGCACAATTCTGTACTGGTTCATCACAGTTAAAACTACATAATAACATAATAATTAATTAATACATTAAACAACTAACCATTTGTTACCCTTTATGTTGCCTAAATCTGCTGAGGTGGATGGATCACTCTAGCCTAAGAGTAATGCCTGTCTTGGGGTTGCAGGTATGGGACTAGAGGTGGATAAATAAGGCATTGCCCTTCAAATAAGCATTCTCCCCCCACCCAATTATTTTTTCTTTAGTCTCCAATCTTTTTTTATTTATCATTACACTAAATTCTAATTCTCTTTAACTTTTAGAAAGATAGCTTAGCCACCCAAAGAAAGGGGATTGGCAAAGTCACTAAAGGAATTGGAACACAGCAAATATAAGAATTCTAGAGATGAGTAATTTTCAATGTGTTACTGAGAGAAATGATCTGGTGAAGCATCTGATCGTAGCACCCACTGGCATCAACGAACGACTCTCAACCCTCTGAATTGAGCTTGCCAAAACCCAACAGGCAACCATCATAAGTGCCTATGCACCAACACTAGATGCTGATGAAGACATCAAGGAAATTTTTTTACTGTCAGCTCGACACTGTCCTATCGGAGATACCCAAGGAGGACAAAATCATCCTCCATGGGGACTTTTACGCAAGAGTTGGACGAGACTTCGTACAGAATCAGCTTCCAAGGAAGGATCCTTTGCTACACTCCGATGCAGAGTGTTTGACTGCTGAATAGCTCTTACAGTCAGGAAGTTCTTCCTAATGTTCAGGTGGAATCTCCTTTCCTGTAATTGCTCTAAGTCCTAGTTTCCAGGGAAGCAGAAAACAAGTCTGCTCCCTCTTCCTTATGACACCCTTTCACATATTTATACATGGCTATAATGTCTTTTCTCAATATTATCTTCTTCAGGCTAAACATACCCAGTTCTTAAAAACACCCCTCATAGGCCATGGTATCCAGACCTTTGATCATTTCAGTTGCCCTCCTCTGGACACCCTCCAGCTTGTCAATATCTCTTCTGAACTGTGGTGCCCAGAATTGGACACAGTATTCGAGGTGAGATCATAGCAGAACAGAGAGGCACCGTGACTTCCCTTGATCTAGACACTATAATCCTTTTGATGCAGCTCAAGATCCCATTGACTTTTTTATCTGCTGCATCACACTGTTGGCTCATATTCAACTTGAAACTCATTTTGTTAGTTTTGGCCCAGGTCTCTTAGTTAACATCATTTTGAATTTTGATCTTGTCTTCTGGAGTACTAGCTACCCTTCCTAATTTGGTGTCATCTGCAAACTTGATAAACATGCCCTCTAAACTTTCATCCAAGTTATTAATAAAAATGTTGATCAGTACTGGGCCCAGGGTGGAACTTTGCGGCACTTCACTAGTTACTTCTTTCCAGGATGAAGAGGAACCATTGGAGAGCACACTTTTGGGTTCAGTCATTTAACTAATTACAGATCCATCTAAGAGCAGTATTATTTAGTCCACATTTGACTAGTTCACTTGCAAGGTCATGGGAGACGTTGTTGAAGGGCTTACTGAAATCAAGATATGCTACATCTACATTGCTAGGGTATGAACAGAAGAAAACCAAACTCTCAAAAGCTTGAAAAAGTTACTTTTTGTAGCACAGATCCTTGAAACTCCACACCATGCCTGGTTGGGTGGCAGATTTCGTGCAACTACCAAGCTTGTAACCCTATTGAAAAAAAGAGATAAAATGATTCTGGTATTACTTGTTTTTGAGGAATGCATGTTGATTTTTAGTAATCACAGCATTCCTTTCTAAGTGATTGCAGACAGCCTCCTTAATGACCTGCTCAGAATCTTTTCTGGTATTGATGTCAGGTTGACTGGATGGTAATTGTTTGGGTCCTCTTTTTTCCCTTCGTGAAGATAGGGACATTTGCCCTCCTCCAGTCTGCTGGGATCTCTCCTATTCTCCAAGACTTCTCAAAGATTATTGCAAATGATTCCGAAATTACTTCTGCTAGTTCCTTCAATACTCTTGGATGTAGTTCATCTGGCCCTGGAGACTTGAATTTATTTAGAGTAATCAGGTATTCTATTTTGGGTTGCATTTTGGGTTGCATTTCCTCTATTACCTCATCCACTCTGTATTGCTCATGTTAAACACTGATATCCTTTTGGGAGAAGACTGCCTTTTCCCTATCCCTTGTTATCATTTCACCACCTTCTCCTTCATTTTGCTCCATGTCTTCAATAGCTACATTTTGGTTAGTGCATTGATGAACTACAAAGCCATATACATGAATAGCTGTTCTATTCAAACATCAGGGATGCAGTATCTTCCAGTCACATATTACAGTGCCTCCAGTAAATGAAAAGAGACACGAAGTACGCCAACACAACTGGATTTGTTTTCCTCCACCCATCAGTGTGAAATTGAGGAACTGCATTTGGAAAAGTGCTTTCCTATAAAGTACTTACACTCCTAAACTAAAACCTAAGTACAGATTGCAAGGATCTTAGGAAAAATAGGACAAATTCCATGGTTAATGTTATTGAAATATGCATTCTGCAGTAATGGTTTGGTCCTATGTGTCATGTATCATATTCTGCAGTTGATGGTGGTTGGTGGTGGCAGGCCTAGCAGTTGGTGATGGGAGGGCTAATGTAAGTCTTAGTTCTAAAGGGTTGAGTAATCTGTAAGGAAGGGTTTATGGGTGAAAGCAATTAAAGGTGGAGGCATGCAAGAGATAGGTTGCAGCTGGGTGTTACTGGATATAAGGACCTAACCTTGGGGAGAACAGTATTTGTCTTTTTTTGGTGGTAGATGCTGCTGGTTTTCTCCAAGGTTTGTGGATTTTTGGTATCCTGACCTGTCTTCTGAACTCTTGGAACCTTGAATCTCTGAACTAGCTTTTGATTATGGTATAGCCTCTTGATCCCTGGACTTTACTCATTGAACTCTTGGCATTTGACCACTGGACCGGACACTTTGACTATGGTGTTCTCTTGAATGTGCATTGGCATTGGCTATCAGTCTTTGTTTTATATTCTGTGGCTGAGTGCTATCTTTATGTTTTACATTTGGACTATGAAAGCAGCCAGAAAGTAAGTGCTACTTTAGTTAAACAGTTTGATACAAACTGGGTGTTTGTTTGGTTTACCTCTGCCTGCATACACCGGTAAAGCCCTGGCATTCGATCCGAATAAAAATGGTCAATGTTCCCCCCCGTCTTTAAACAAAGGTGCTGCCTCAAAAGATGCAAGACTCGTGCTGGTATTTTACTTTACCTACATATCTTATATTTAGCATAATTTGCTTTGCCATTTGTCACTGGAAAAGGAACTTGGACTTCATTTGCAAATCTGATGAAGTGTGTATCTCTGAGGACTTGAAAAATTGGTTAATCACAAGGGATGCATATGCGCCTCAGCATCAAATTTGACCTGGAGGAGTATGTACCGTTGTTTCCACTATGACTAAGTAAGTATGTTTAGAAATCTACCAAAACAGAACAGTGTTGACTTTGATTTGTGTGTTAAGGTTTAAATGCATCATAAGAGACTCCCTATCTCAAATTCTAGCTGCCCCCAATGTTAATTAAAACATGATATGAACATAATTATAAAATCTGAACAGCAAGAGCTTCTCTCTTTACCTCTTTCATCCTGGGTAGGAAGCACGTTCAGCACTATTCAAAAAGCAAATCCCATTTCTCAATGCTATTACCATGCCAGCTCAAGATGGATTCACATTAGTGGCTTTCCCATTAGTGGAGATCACTGTGGAAACGACGTCTTTCTTCAGAGTACAACTCTGGGACTAGTAATAATTTTTAAAGCCCTGTATTAACCCTTCCCCTTGTTACACTTACCCCTCCCATTTTAATCAATATGGAATTTTCCTTTTGGTTCCCTCCAAAAAATAAGCAATTCTTTAACTGGGGAGTGCAATCTACTGCAGATCATAACTGTTGTACATGCATTAGAAAAATATGGATATGAGATTTCAAATCATTTCCAACTCCTGGTAACCCTAAGGCAAATGAAACATTTACAAATCCAATCTGAAGGAGACAACAGTGATCCAGAAACAGGTAGAGTGGAACTACATAGACAGAAAGTCAGACTCTACCAAGAGGCTTTTCAGCTTGTTTAAAGTTTGGAAAAGTTACTTTTCAGATGACAACTACCTGAATTGTCATATTTTATGGGAATTCTGGGAAAATAACTATTCTGAGCTCTGTTGCTACTCCCAGTGATGTGGAACTCAAAGTATTCTTATATATGGGTTTGATGCCTCTAATGCAGGGGTGCCCACACTTTTTCAGAATGCGAGCTACTTATAATAAAACCAAGTCAGAAAGATCTACCTTCCATGCGCGTGCCTCCTGCGCTTCACACCGTCCACGGAGGAGGGCAGGGCCAAGCCAGTGGTGGCATAGCTAGCACAAGGCTGGCTTGGCCCTGCACTTCTCAAGGCTGGAGCAGCTGCTGGGAGTGCCGAAGGCAGGGGAGGGGGAGGGGGCGGGGCTTGGTGGAGCCTGGCTCCGCCCCCTTTGCTTTCAGCTCTAGCAGCAGCTCCTTCAGCCTTGAGGAGGGCAGGTCCAAGCCAGTGGTGGCATAACTAGCACAAGGCTGGCTTGGCTCTGCCCTCCTCAAGGCTAGAGCAGCTGCTGGGAGTGCCGAAGGCGGGGAGGGAGCGGGGCTTGACGTGGCCTGGCTCCGCCCCCCTCTGAGAAGCGCCCCATGCGGCTGCGATCGACCTCCTTTGGTCCCGCGATCGACTTCCTGGGCAGCCCTGCTCTAATGGTATTCCAGGTCATTTGATTTAGATGGATTGATAAACTCAATCCCCCCACACTCACTCTCCTGCTGCTATCAGGGTTATGCTGTGAATCTGCAAATTGGAAGCTAATCTTTGCATAAGCATCCTCTTCATCTTTTGGAAAATGGCATTCATATCCTTTTGGGAAATCAGGAATCTTTTGAAAGGCATGACCTTGTTAGAGATCATAACCTTCTGCAAAATATGATCTTCCTGAGAAGAGTTAAAACTCACTTGAATCAACCTTCTCTTCAGTGGTAAATATCCATTAGTATTCATGCATGGCAATTAGGTTTCTCAGCTGTTACACTGATATACCTAGATATTTCTTTGCATTGTTAGGAACAAAGATATGCCAGTGCACAAAAACTAGCAGAGTTTCAGAAGTTTTCTTTTCAGTTTCCCAAAAAACATCTACTTCTTCATAAAATATCTTGGTTTAAATCATGCTCTCTTAAATAAGTAGTCTTAATTAAAAGTAACATAGTTGGTTTACCCACAAACTTTATGTATTCAACATACGGGTATGTTACTTGTCAATGCAGTAACAAGTAGATTTGAAGTAGTTTCTCTGTGCAGATAACACAGAACATCAATAGTCCAAAGCCTAAAGCAACTCTCTCTTCTGAGAGTCTAGCTATACAGTCTGAAAGTCTAATGAGGGGTGCTCATTAGGTAGCTCGGGAGCTACTAGTAGATCTTCGGACCTCTTCCAGGTGATCTTCGGACCTCACCAGCCGATGGGGCGCTCCTGCCATGCGCACGCACACCCTGCGTGCATGCACGCTCCTGCTGTTGGCTTTCGCTCTTGCGGTGCTTCTTTCGCCTGCGGGGCATTGCAGGAAGAAGGAAGCACGAGGCGGGGCCTCTGGAGGGAGCGCCCTGCCTCTCTCTCTTGTCCAGAAGCAGCTGTGCAGCCTCCATTGCCGGCGAGACAGGCAGGGTGAAGCACTCCCTCTGGATGCCTCACCTCGTGCTTTCTCCCTGCAATGCCCCACAGGCGGAAGAAGCGCTGCGCGGGTGGAAAACAACAGCAGGAGCACGCGCAGTGGCAAGAGCGCACGGCAGCGGGAGCGCACAGGAACACGCGACGGCAGGGGCAGGGGCAGGGGCAGGGGCAGGGGCAGGGGCAGGGGCAGGGGCAGGGGCAGGGGCAGGGGCAGGGGCAGGGGCAGGGGCAGGGGCAGGGGCAGGGGCAGGGGCAGGGGCAGGGGCAGGGGCAGGGGCAGGGGCAGGGGCAGGGGCAGGGGCAGGGGCAGGGGCAGGGGCAGGGGCAGGGGCAGGGGCAGGGGCAGGGGCAGGGGCAGGGGCAGGGGCAGGGGCAGGGGCAGGCAGGGGCAGGGGCAGGGGCAGGGGCAGGGGCAGGGGCAGGGGCAGGGGCAGGGGCAGGGGCAGGGAGATCTTTTGGACTTGGTCGCTTTAAGAGTAGCTCGCATGGGGAAAAAGTGTGAGCACCCCTGGTCTAAAGCATCTCTATGTTCTAAAATGGAGTCTGAGCTGATGAATAATCTGGTCATGTGGTCTGCAGCCTCTCCCACAACATAGTCAAGGGAAACTGCATACCAATACACACATATACAATACAGTAAGCAATCTGAATTATATACATAACAAATGACTGTAGAAGCTTGAGCTTGCTATTTCCAACAAATCTTTCTATAGCTGTCTCGAATCCCATCATGGGAGAAAGACAGGATATAAAACCAAGAAATAAGTAAATAAATAAATAAATGAGATATTCTGGTGGTATAGAAAGCAAAGTGATCAATTGTGCAAGAATCTCAGGTTTCAGATCACTGGGCATCTAATGTTTATAAAATCAAGAATTAGAGGGATTTTTTTCCTGCTTCCAGAACAGAACTGAAATAGATTTTTTTGTTACAACATGAAATAATGCAAACGTTCTCAAATGGGAATTTTGGAGTTTTGAAAACCTGAAAATAGTTGCACACTTTGAATTAAAATAACAGCTTTCCCATCTTGCTCAGCTTTTGAGATGACATTATTGAGAACTAACCTTGTATGAAAACAGAAATACAGATGAAATTAAAAGCTTATAAGCTTATTTATAAAATTGGTGAACTCCTCCCCTCCCCCCCTTTAACTTGTGCTCTAGTTTGGACTTCTTGTTTTAAGATGTATAGATCTCTTTTCCTCTAGCATTTACACTTCAGTAAGTAGAACCTGTTAAGCTTGCTTTGATAGGGTCTGAGGTTTTGGGGAAAAAAAGCCCTCTTACCAAGTAGCAATGTGAATTAGTCATGTTCTTGTTCAAGAGCTACTCCACATGCCAAGTCCTGATGCTTCTGTTGCACTCGCCTTCAAAGTCCTGAGATAGCCTCTAAGTTTGATTCTGCGTGTGGAGTTCTGAGGCTACAGTTGTGCTAAGCGAATAAAGGAATCTCTTTCCCTACAATTCAGCAGGAGAATGTTGTTAGACAGTATCGGGCACTGGCCTGCTTTCTGAACTGAGAACAAATACTTTTGGCTCCATAGTCAATATACAGTCTATAACCCCAGGAAGCAAAATGATCAGAGTGTTTTTATGGGGTTGTGCGAATTGACTCCAGCTTTTATCTCATCTGTTGAGCTAATTAAAAAGATAACCTTGAACTAAAGCTGGTCAGATCTAATGCAACACTGAAACAATGTAGGTCTGTGTGTAGGTCTATGTGCACACTTCTGCCTTTTGCAGGTATGCCAAAGTACAACTGATATCAGAATTGTCTTTAATACTAGAGAATTTCAGGTGACCTTGTAGCGAAGAGCCACATCTTCTGCTTAGAAACAGTATTAGCTGGAATTGCTGGCTCCGGTTCATCCTTGGTCTATGGTTTTGGATTACTCCTACCTGCATCCCTCTACATGTGTCATGCTCTCTTCGAGCCCCGGACTATTGGCCCAAGGGTGCACAGACTGGACTTATTGAGATTCACTCCTCATAGACATTGCGTCGTTCCAACTGTGCCCTGGACACGGTAGTGTTATGGATGTTTATTGTTATAAAGAATAAGATTGTTACTTTCTATGATGCTTTAAATACAAATATGAACATTTAAATGCATAATTTGTGCTGAACTATTATTGCTGGTAGCTGTCACGTCAGCGGGTTGATAAACCCACTCTGGAATGTATTGGAACTAGCTAAGGGCCTTCTCCCATGCAATTCATAAACGCCTTAGGAAATCTGTTGGGAATCAGGAGCTATTAGGCTCAAAATAACCTTCTCCGTGGGTGATTCCACCAAAAATATAGCAGAGTGCTAGATGCACAGTTCATAAGCAGCAGAAATTTACATGTAGTGAGCAAGGATTGTCTTCCATTCAACAGGATGGAACAAGATTGCAGATCCACAGCTTCATAGGATCAAAAATAATGTTTATTAAAAATAAAAGAAATCCATTCTAGATAGGAAAGGTTCTTGGAGCTAACTAGCTTCACTGAGCTATCTTCTAAGGACAAGGAAAAGGAAAGATAATAAAAGTAACCATATTTACTACATCTTGCCTGGACAATGGCAAGATGCCTCCTCACTCTAGAGAAGACAAAAGGAGAAGAGGCTAGAAAATGGAAACAGGTTGGATGGCCAGCTCAGGGCAATAAAGAGAAAGTTACGTTTCCCTGCCCACATTCCTCCTGAAGTGGAGGGGAAGTGTTGCAAGATCCTTCCTCCTCCACCATGGGGAGGAAAGTGCAGCTACCCAATAAACACTTTCCATATGATGGGGTAAAGGTTAATGGGTCAATATGCATTGCCATCCCTTCGCCCATCTGATGGAGACAGGGTGCCAGTGTGCCTTTTCCCGTCCTCACCATATGATGGGGTGAAATGGCACAGCCCAGGGGCTGTGTGAAGAGGCCCTAACAGCCTGTAGGCTCCTGTTCTGTCAGATTGCTTGTGCACGTGACTTATAAAATGTCCAGGAAATCATGTTAAAATGAAACCAAGTTTTCTCATGGAGAAGAGTAGATGTGATTGCAGAGGCATGTGTCTCAGTAGCAAGTTCCCAGTTCACCAGAAATTTTTTTAAAGGAAGATGGATACCATGTCCCTCATTCTTCTTGCAGCACAACCACTCTTTGAACTATACATGCAAGAGGTACAGTGCCGCCCTAGAGAGTAGAATAAGGGCAAACTTTCTTGCCACCCGCTACAGTAGTAATGATGAGTGACAGTATACAGGAAGAGGGAAAAAAGGACCTACCAGAGACCACCCACAAGGACATGTCATTCTGACAATAAAGATGGGAACACCCTTGGAGCTCATGATTAAAGGTGATTTCCCCATTCTATGACAAAGAAAATGGCAATGATGTGCCTGGAGATGGGTGAAGCCAGTTTAAAATTGATTACAAAGAAAACAGTAGGCACACAGTTTCCGACTGAAACCCTTTAAAGATAGTCTTGAGAATAGTGAAGTGGTTTGTTTGATAATGTGGATTTGCCTCAAATCATGCACAGAATTCCACTGTGGGAAAAGGTCCTTAGAGATGTTCAGGGCGCTGAATCTGCTTCATAGATTGGGTTCAGCACATTGGAAAGTGCAGACAAAA
The DNA here is from genome assembly GCA_030556195.1 of Anolis apletophallus. Lineage (NCBI taxonomy): Eukaryota > Metazoa > Chordata > Lepidosauria > Squamata > Anolidae > Anolis > Anolis apletophallus. Next base: position 36,739,379 of record JARBWK010000008.1, on the reverse strand, counting down.
CCCCTGAGTGAGTTTAATGTCCCATTGACATAAATGTCATTTTCTGCCATTTATGTCAATGGGACATAAAGATGAAGAAAGAATTGTGGACTTGATGGTATCCAGATGGAAAGGACTGTAGGTTAGTAAGTTGTGAATTTTAATCTGCATTTCATTAGTGGATTTTAACTTGCATTTTAACTCTGTGTATATTGTATGTCTTTTAATAGTGTTTTATCTCTAGTTTTAATTATGTATTCCACCTTGAACTGCAGGGAGAGTTCGGTAATAATAATAATAATAATAATAATAATAATATACACAACAAGATTTGTCAGATGTGGATCCCCGCGGCCTTGGGGAGCCCGCGGGACTCGCAATCTGACGTAGCCAAAACAAACGCTGGCTGAGCAGCGGTGGATGATGCAAGCCTGGGAGGGATTGCTGGCTCATGGGATGATGTAATCTCCTGGGGTTCTGCTGAGTCAGAGGGAAGTGATGTAACTCTCCTGGACATTGGTGATGGCTCATGGGATGATGTAATCTCCTGGGTTCTGCTGAGTCAGAGGGAAGTGATGCAACTTTCTTGGACATTGCTGGTGAAGGGAGGGGAGGGGGTTTAGTATATAAGTGAAGTGCGGGTGAAGGAAAGGTGCTTTGACTTTAAAAGTATTGATCCTTTAATAAAACTTGTTGGACCGACCAGAGGACTCTGCGTGATTCTTCAAGATATTGGAGCGACCTTACAAAGATTAGTACACAGCAAACAAGATCACTTTGCTGGCTTTTGTATTGAATCACGTCAGACATTTCCTAATTGTCCAGAGTTGGACACGACTGGACTTAATGTCAGGGGAAAACCTTTACCTTTACTAAGGTACATTAGTCATATTGACACATGGATAAGCTGACCCAGTTTTTTGGGGGTTATTTTTAAAATTAAAGTTCTAGAGTGACTTATATATGAATATATAGGGTACTTGGGCCTCCTGGTGGCACAGCAGGTTAAACTGCAGAGCTGCTGAACTTGCTAACTGAAAGGTTGGTGGTTCAAATCTAGGGAGTGGGTGAGCTCCCACTGTTAGCCCCAGCTTCTGCAAAGCTAACAGTTAAAAACATGCAAATGTGAGTAGATCAATAGGTACCACTTCTGTGGGAAGTTGACAGCACTCTATGCTGTCAACTTGGAGGTATCTATGGACAACACTGGCTCTTTAGCTTAGAAATGGAGATGAGCACCAACCCCCAAAGTTGGACATGACTAGACTTAATGGCAGGGGAAACCTTTTTACCTTTACCTTTTTATAGGATACTCTCTCCCTTGTGGAGTTGGCTGAAGCTTGTGACTTCAGTGTTGGTGCCAGGGAAGCAGTGTCTCCTCCAGCTTCCGACTGAGTGTCATTTTCTGGGTTCATGCAAGTGTCATGGAGACCCCTGGGCATTAGACAGTAAGCCTCTATTAAAAATGGCTGCCACTTCCCTGCCCCACTTCAAGCACCCAAAATAGTAGGAGCAGAGAACATTCCTAGCATTGACCCATAGATGCCTCAGCCCAGTTTTTTTGGGGATGCATTGTTTTGTCAAAAGAAAATTCAACTTCTATATGGGTATATATGGTATTTCATAAAAACCATATTTTATGGCATATGAATGAAAAAATGCAGGGGAATGTGAAAAAAATACGGAGTGCTACAAGATAAAGGACAAATACTGCAAAAAGTCATGATCTGTCATGATGAATTTTGATGTACTCTGCTGGAAACAATAAAAAGATAAGTGGAAGCAATAGAAGCAGAACTCTGAGGAAGGGCAGGAATTTATGTGAGAATCATTAGGCTCAGGGGATGGGGAGGACCTGTGCTGTTACTATATTTAGAGTTCTTATTTTAAAGTGTCAAATGGGTTTGAACTTTAACAGAAATGAAAGAAAGCCAATTGTTCCTATACAAAAAAAACGAAAGAAAGAAAAAAATATTTAAGATGTTAGCAAAAGAACCAAAAAGCAAGAAATCTAGAAAAATCTATTAAGTGAAACAGTCAATATGTTTTAAATTTTACACATTACAAAGTACATGGTTTTTTAAAAAAAAGAAATGGGAATGTGAAGTTAAAATCAGGATAATTATTCTTGTACTAAGAAAAAAAGAGGTTGAGTTGATAGCAAGCAACATGGTCCAAGCTATATCCATTCATTTATTTATAGCCCCCTTTAACCCTCTTGAGTTCAAGGGTGGGTTAAATAAATTATCCAAGAGTGGGTCAGCACAACATGAGATACACTGTAATGAGAAAGTTAATTCAGTTCTTGATGAACTGCCATGCATGTTGAGAGGATTGTGTTGGGCTTGTTTAACCACTAAGTCAGCCACTTACAAAGCCAGCATGTTGTAGTGGTTTGAGTGCTGAATGTGCTTGACACTGAGCAAGGCAGCCTTTCTCAGCCTCATGAAAGCAAGGGCAATCCCCTCTGAACCAAGAAAACCCCAAGTTTGTCTTAAGGTTGAAATGCCCTGAAGGCACACAGCAAGAGCAGCCATTTACATATTACTCAATCCTGTCAACAAGAAAAAAACCAACAATATTTGCATATCATTATGTCAATGCACATTTACTACTTATTATTAATATTAATTACTGGTGGAAAGTCCTTCTTTGGAGGCTTTTAAACAGAGGCTGGATGGCCATTTGTTGGGTATTTTGATGCAGGCAATGTGGCCTCTTCCAACTCTGATTCTAACTGGAAATTAACCTAATTTTCAGAGTCATCAATCATTTTTATGCTAAAATACCATAATGAAGTGTTTCTCAACTTGGAGGTCGGGACCCCTGGGGAGGGGGCTTGCAAGGTTTTTTTTGAGGGGTCACCAAATACCATCAGAAAACACCTATTTTGGATGGTCTTAGGAATCCCTTTGCCAGAGAAGGCTGAAGTTCTCTCAGCCTGTCCTCTTCCTTTTTGGAAACTGACAGTGAATCCTCCTACTAAAAGCCCTCCTCCTGTTCTCTGGATGTAGGTAAACTAACACTCCAAAACTCAACGTCAATGCCAACCAAACCCTTCCAGTATTTTCTGGTGGTCATGGGAGTTCTATGTGTCAAGATTGGTTCAATTCCATCGTTGGTGGAGTTCAGAATGCTCTTTGATTGTAGGTGAACTATAAATCCCAACAACTACAACTCCCAAATGTCAAGGTATATTCCCCCCTCCCAAACCCCCCCCCTCCACCAGTGTTTATATTTGGCCATATTGAGAATTTGTGCCAAGTTTGGTCCAGATTCATCATTGTTTGAGTTCACAGTGCTCCCTGGATGTAGGTGAATTAACACTCCAAAACTCATCAATACCCACCAAATCCTTCCAGTTTTTTCTGTTGGTCATGAGAGTTCTGTGTGCCAAGTTTGGTTCAATTCCATCGTTGGTGGAGTTCAGAATGCTCTTTGATTGTAGGTGAACTATAAATCCCAGCAACTACAACTCCCAAATGACAAAATCAACCCCCACAACCCCACCAGTATTCAAATTTGAGCGTATCAGGTATTTGTGCCAAATTTGGTCCACCGAATGAAAATACATCCTGCATATCAGATATTTATATTAAGATTCATGGCAGTATCAAAATTAAAGTTATGAAGTAGCAATGAAATTAATTTTATGGTTGGGGGTCTCTACAACATGAGGAACTGCATTAAGGGGTTGCAGCATTAGGAAGTTTGAGAAATACTGCCATAATTCTTTAAAGATCATTATGAAGTTGAGAGAGAAATTCTTTAGTGTACTGAACATGTATTGAGACGATCCTTATTAATTGTCAACACTGTAAATTTTATACTTCCTTGCATTCTAGGACTACTTTCACAGGATAAAAAGCATCTTAAAAAAGAAAAGATTGCAATATTCTTATTTTTGCTATCACTATGTTACACTCAGTGTTGTCAGTCTTCCAATATACGTTGCCTCAAAATGACATATCAACATGATTAAAGAATATCTAAAAGCATTTGTGCCAAATTTGTTTATAGCACTTTAAAAAAAATAGCCTCCCACTCTTCCCACTAATTGTCAGATTGCCGACATCTATCACTAAAAGCAGGTCTAACTTAAAGGTATTTTGCAACGTTTTATTTCAAAAGTAAAAGAAAATGTTGCAATACTTTTGATACATACAGCTCCAACTGATGATAATAAAAAGAAATTCACTTTAGTAAGAATAATTTATCATTACCATATAGGAGAATATCTTTAGCATTCAAAGAAATATTACAAATGGAGCAAAAACTTATTAAGCAGATCTTTTTCATGTTTTTAGAAAGCTATTATATTAAAAACTTTTATGCATAATTTTGTGTTTGTGCTATAATATGACTGTGGGAGGATATATAAAGTAAATGTAGACTGGAACATTTTTGTTCAACCTGGAAAAAATGACAAAGAGGCAATTAGTCATGTCTATTACTTTTGACCACCAGAAGTCCTTCTCTTGGCCTGGACAGTTCAGGTCCAGGCTATTTGGCCAACCACATCCCCTTGTACAAACCTCCCTGGACCTTGAAATCTTCAGGAGAGGTCCTTCTCTCGGTTCCACCTCCATCTTGAGCTCGATTGGTGGGAAGGAGAGAGTGGGCCTTTTTGGTGGCTGCCCCTCTACTCTGGCGCTGCCTGCCCAGGGCAGCCAGAATGCCCCCCTCCATGCTGTCCTTTTGGTGGCAGGATAAAACCTTTTTATCCAGGCATGCTTTTAAAGGTGATAGCGTTTAAGATAATCAAGGGCTGCTGTGATTTTGTGATATGATTTTATATGCTTTTATGGTTTTAACCTGAATTGTTTTAATACTGTTTTAATATTTGTATATTTTAAGTTGTATTGAAATGCTTTTAGTTGTGAGCCACTTTGAGTCTCGGGTAGGAGAGAAAAAGGGGGAGGTAAATAAACATAAACAACAACAACAACAACAATAATATAATTGTACTACAAACTGCACTACAAACCAGAGCTGACAGTTGGCACAACAAAGCATTGCATGGGCAGTTCCTTGACAAAATTGAAGGAAAGTTGATAATGAGAAGATGTGGTTATGGCTCATGAATGGAACCCTGAAGAAGGAGACAGAAGGCCTGATTCTTGCAGCCCAAGAGCAAGGCATCAGAAAAAATGCCATTAAGACCAGGATTGAGAAATCAACTGATGACCCAAAATGCAGACTGTGCAAGGAAGCAGATGAAACTATTGATCATATCCTCAGCTGCTGCAAGAAAATCGCATAGACAGACTACAAACAGAGGCACAACTCTGTGGCCCAAATGATTAATTGGAACTTATGTCACAAGTACCACCTGCCAGCAGTAAAGAACTGGTGGGATCATAAACCTGCAAAGGCAGTGGAAAATGAACATACAAAAATACTGTGGGACTTTCGAATCCAGACTGGCAAAGTTTTGGAACAAAATTCATCACACATCATGATTGTGGAAAAGAAAAAAAGTTTGGATTATTGATGTCACCATACCAGGTGACAGCTGAATTGACGAAAAACAACAGGAAAAAATCAGCCGTTATCAAGATCTCAAAATCGAACTGCAAAGGCATAAACCAGTACAGGTGGTCCCAGTGGTAATCAGCACCCTGGGTGTCATGCCGAAAGATCTCAGCCAGCATTTGGAAACAATAAACATTGACAAAATCATGATTTGTCAACTGCAAAAGGCCACGTTACTTGAATCTGCGTGCATCATTCGAAAATACAACGCACAGTCTTAGATGCTTGGGAAATGTTCTGTTCGACTTGTGATTTTGTGATACGAAATCCAGCATATGTATCTCATATTATTATTATCTATCACTCATTAAGGTGCAAAAGTAGCTCAGGGTTCTTGAAGGCAATAACACTGGACCATAAGCTCTGGCACATTATGTGCGTGGGCAGTGGCGACCAACGTCCCTCTGCCAAGAACCTGCTAGAAAAGACAAATACAATGGTTTGGGATAACCAAAGGCCAGAACTTGTTCATTGGTTACAATGAAAACATGGTCGGCAGCCATGCATGGGTCCTGGATCAAGAATCGGACAGCCAGATGCTGACCGATGCCACTTCACAACAGTAGGGGTCCCTGGCAGTGAGCCGTCCAGTTCCGGACTGGGACACCAGTACTGCTGTACCCCTATGCCACCAGGACACTTCCCCCTCACCGATCAGGGGAGGAGGTGTGCACACTAGATCCAGGGCCAATGCCACTTGCCACAAAAAGGGGGACCACCCCTGCCACTAACCCTGAACCACTGCAGTCCAATAAATCCAAACCAGCAGCACCCCTGCCTTGCAAGGCCCAACACAACCATGGCCCACTGGTGACTGGTCTGCCATCCCACCGTTTGTGCTTTGCTTGACTGAGTTGTTTAGATGTCTCTCATCCTGTGCCATTTTTTCTGAGAAACCACTTGCCCTTCATGCCTGGACCGGTGCTTCATGTTTGGCATGGTGAGTGGAGTAGTACCTTGCTCCGCCAAGCCTGCCTCACTATCCCCTGCTCATACCTTCCGCCCTTTGCTGGAGCTGATATCAGTCAATGAGAACACAGAAAAGAATACCCAGCAGTCCCTGATTCTTGCAACAAGGGATTTGGCCAAATGAAAGAGGCATAGATGGAGAATTTCCACCACTTCAACTTTTTATGACATCCACCAGAGCCCATCCTATGGCGGCTGCTCCTGTACTAAATGAATGGCCTCAAAATTCCAGGTATGGCAAGCCCAGTTCTTAAGGGGCAGCTAACTTTGGCCATAACTGATATTAGGATAGGATTGAGACTATTCTAGAAATGCAATAGTCTCTGAACACATTTGTCCACCTGCAGACTGGCACCAGGATGGGGAATAACTCCAGAAAGGTGAGGCACAGAGCACATTGCCATCATACCAGTGGCCCCGGATTTGGACTCCATAACCGATGTCCACCCAGTGCTGGCCTTCTCCTCCTTTTGTCTGCGCCAGTGGAACAAAAATTGGGCCTTCGCAGCTGACCGGACGCAGGCTAGAGCAAGCCCTTGATTGACCAACCGAGTGTGCCAAAATGCACAGGGCTCTGGGACTTGTGGGAAGAACCCCTGATGAGAGGATGGTGGGTGGAGTGCACCAGCCACCACAACATCCCTGCCTGGTCAGTCAGTCAGGGCATTATATAGACTTGGCAATGCTTTGACTCTTATTATAAACTGCATGTCTACAACACAAGGTTCAGTCTAGCTAGGTGCAAAGAGGCTCATTGAAAGAAGGCTAGCCAGCAATAAATTAGGCACATGTACAGTATATGATCTCATGAGTTGCCTAAATAATGTGTTTGCAATAAACAAATTGTTGGCTGCACAAAGTTCAATCACTTGTTCATGCTTCATTTCTTGATCCTAGAGACCAAATTTTCCTACTACCTTTTATTTTGCTATTTCCTACTTTTGCACTAAGAAGTGCTGTTTTGAGGTCTAATCAATTTCCTGATGGACTCCAGTACAAAATCATCTTCTCCGTAGTTGGAATATAAAGTTATATTTGGTTTATATTGATGCGTTTTCCCAGAAGTCTTATTGATAGGATGTAGACAGACACCATAATCTAGTTTGGAAGTAGTTTAAAACAAGTCAGTGTTGCTATGCAGAGCCCACATGAGTGAGACGAAATGAGACGTACAGCGACCTTAGACACTGGAATAAATATGTGACACACACCTGTGCCTAAGTGATGCCGGCAGAAATCTCCAGGCAGGGGGGACCTTTACTTTATTATCCCACCGCTGTCACCAATTGAAATGAAAGGACGTAGCGCAACCACTTTGGCAGGGGGACCTTTATTTTGCTATCCCACGGCTGCCACCAATTGAAACGAAAAACGTAGAGTGACCACTTCAGCAGGTGGGACCTTTATTTTATTATCCCACTGCTGTTGCCGAAGTGTAAAGGTCGAGAGGGGTCAAGCTGCCAGCCTGTGTAGATATGCCACCAAAGAATAAAAGGTTGTTTCTGCCACCTTTTATGTTCTTTAAATTGGAGGTGAGAGATAGAGAGATAGATTTTGTTTAAAGTGTAACAGTAACAGTTTACTTGTATCGTTCTTGTGACAAAAACTTTATGGTTTCAAGAGTATAAATGCTTGGCGGTTACAACGATGTGACTATTCGCTTAGGAAGACGTTACAAAACAAAGTTTCAGAATAACTTTCATTCAAGCCTTTCCTCTTTCCTAAAAGGCTTTTTATTCTAACACACAAAACTGACTTCTAACTATCTTTAATCTGACATAGAGATCCTGACCACTTGATACTTTAAAAACCTGTCACTTTCCTCTTCTGTCTTCAATCCCAGCACCATAGAAAGGTAGTAAAATCAGAACATGTTTTGTTTGTACAGAAGACACCTCAGATGAACTCCTCTAGCTGAACCGATGCTGACAACCATCTCTTATCATAATGTACATATGGGATTGTGATGAGAACAAAATGGATTGAGCTCCTTGCCCCTGTGCTCACTGGAAGAAGAGGAGGGCACGCATGATAAATAGGCACTCTAGAGTTATCACCATCTGGGATACTTGTGACTTGATGGGGACAGGCAGATTGAAATGTAAAACCTGAAGAGAATTTGAGAGGGATCATTTGTCTGAGGTTGACAGAACCTTGTCAGAACTTGTCAGTATATTTCAAGGATTGCCTGATGTACTGTGTGATGTTATAGCTTCCATAACAATTGGAAGCTCAAATTATTTATATTTAATCCAAGGAAAAGAGAAGCATAAGGTAGAACCCAGAGTTCTGCATAGGCTCACTATACAGACTTTTACATTGGTCCAGTGGGATTTTGATCCCTTACCCCATTTAGCAGTCTGTACCTTTTACCAGGAGCCCCCGGTGGTACAGTGGGTTAAAGTGCTGAACTGATGAGCTTGTTGAATGAAAGGTCGCAGGCTTGAATCTGGGGAGCAGCGTGAGCTTCTGCTGTCAGCCCCAGCTTCTGCCAACCTAGCAGTTCAAAAACATGCAAATGTTAGTAGATCAATAGGTACTGCTCCATTGGGAAGGTAACAGCACTCCACGCAGGCATGCTGGCCACATGACCTTGGAGGTGTCTACGGACAATGCCAGCTCTTCATCTTAGAAATGGAAATGAGCACCACTCCCCAGAGTCGGACACTACTGACTTCATGCCAGGGGAAAACCTTTACCTACTTTTTACCAACTAACTCTTGTGACACATGAGAATTTTGTATTGTTATTCCCTCATTTGAAAACAATTAGTTGTGGATTGGATTCCGAGAAACTTCCTCCATTAGGAGAATGTTTTTCTGATGGAAAAGTCATAGCTGGATTCAACTCTGTGAGTCAAAGCAAAATTGTTCTTTATGGAAAAGGAGGAGGCAAAACATCCATAGTTCTGTCGTGTGTAAGTCCCATTAGTTGTTCGATCCTACTGGGAAATTATTAGGATGACTTGCTATGCATAGCCAATCTGCGTATGGTGGAAAAGTACTATAAGGTTTGTGTGTGCTGCAAGCTGTCTGTGTGTGTGTATGTGAGAGAGAAAACTTTCATCAGTTTGTTATAGTTTCACAGCCACAGTTCACAGCTTGCCACCATAAACTTTTAAAATTCATGTGTGTAGTATTTTGTCAGCTGCTCTGGAACATGGATTTATGTTGAAGGCAACAGATTAGAAGGCAAATAAACTAGACGATGAATTGCAACAGTATTTTTGACATTCTGCCCCTGAATGTTAGACCTACTGAGATGCATGGCATTTATTCCACCCTAATATTTTATGTCACTTTCACAGGGTGAGTTACTACCTGTATATGCTCTTGTATGAACTGACCACATACCGTATGTACTTGAGTATAAGCCAACCCGAATATAAGCCTAGGCACCTAATTTTACCACAAAAAACTGAGAAAATGTATTGATTTGAATATAAGCCAAGGGTGGGAAATGCAGCAGCTACTGGTAAAATAGATACCAATAAAATTACATTAATTGAGGCATCAGGAGGTTCAATATTTTTCATAGAATCATAGTTGGGAGAGACCCCATGGCCATCCAGTCCAACCCCCTGCCAAGAAGCAGGAAAATTGCATTCAAAGCACCCTCGACAGATGGCTGTCCAGCCTTTGTTTAAAAGCTTCCAAAGAAGGAGTCTCCACCACACTCCTGGGAAGAAAGTTCCACTGCTGAACAGCTCTCACAGTCAGGGAGTTCTTCCTAATGTTCAGATGGAATCTCCTTTCTTTTAGTTTGAAGCCATTCTCCACGGCAGCGGAAAACAAGCTTACTCCCTCCTCCCTATGATTTCCTCTCACATATTTATACATGGCTATCATGTCTCCTCTCAGCCTTCTCTTCTTCAGGCTTAACATGCCCAGCTCTTTAAGCCGCTCCTCATAGGGCTTGTTCTTCAGACCCTTGATCATTTTAGTTGCCCTTCTCTGGACACATTCCAACTTGTCAATATCTCTCTTCAATTGCGGTGCCCAGAATTGGACACAATATTCCAGGTGTGGTCTGACCAAGGCAGAATAGAGGGGTAGCATGACTTCCCTGGATCTAGACACTATACTCCTATTAGTGCAAAACTTTATTACATTATGCCGTGCGTATACGAATAAGGAAAAGTGGAAAAGATTGGCGCCAAGAGGGGAGGAGAGGAAGGAGAGCTGGGTTTGCTGTGCGCAGAGATGAGAGTCGTGGCAGGAAGGTGTGGGGCTGAAATAAGCCCTTCTTTCATTTCCACGCCTTCCCACCAGGACCCTCACCTGAGTATAAGCCAAGGGGAGCTTTTTCAGCCTAAAAAGGGTTGGAAAACTAGGCTTATACTCAAGTATATACAGTATATAAGTCAATGTCAGATTTGGGGCCAAAACTATGTATTTTGATATGAATTGTGGATATGTTGAGTGTCATTTCATAAAGAAAGGGGGTACCCCTATCAGCAAATCCTGCTCATCTCCCAACACTTTCCCCTTTCCTTTTCCCGCCTGGAAGACTTTTCTCTACATGCACCCCCTCAGAGAAACAGATGAGCATGTGTATACACACATATACATATATATCTATATCTATACTGGTTGTAAATGAATAGAGACTACTTCAAACTTGTGGCATCATGTGTACAAAGATGAAAGATAGTGGAAGGGGAGAAGTGCAAATATGAAACAATATTACTATTATTCCCTTTGTTCAGATGCTTCCTGTGTTACTTGTTCCTCCTGCTGCAGCTGCTTCTGCCACCCCACTTCTCGTGTTTATTTGATGAGGCTGAATGTGCTCCTCTCCTTCTGCTCCCAGGTACTAGAATGGTGACAGCAGGACCAAGGGCTGGTAGCCGCATCTCATAGCAACCATGGCAATGAATCCAGAGCAGCCTCATAATGTCATTGGCAACCTGGGAACTGGAGGAGAGGAATGTGGTAGAACCACAAGAGCCAGAGAAGGAGCTGGAACACGAGTGCAAGAAGGAAGGGGTGGAAGTGGCAGCAGTGACAACTGAAACAAGAGGTGATAATAATAATAATAATAATTATTATTATTCCAGGGGACTCAGGGTGGATTCCAACAAACTAAAAAAGGAAAACATTCAATGCCTCAGTACAACAGATACAAACATAATAGCCCAAAATAACCCCACTTATGACAATAATGTATAACAACAACTTATAACCTAGGTAAACAGAAGGATAATGATTTTTCCACTTGCTTATTCACAAGTAAACTCTCCTATTCTGTGGTCCAGAAGGAAATGAACAGGGATTGTGTTGCAGGAGGGGTCCCATGAGGTGACTGTATGTTTCCCATTTTTTTCTTGTAGGCACGAGAAAGCGCCATTAACAACTCCCTTTACCCATTTGGCCAGTCCATCTCCCTCTTGCCACTTTTATCAGCCAGGAAAAGTGGATGGATTATTTTCTGAGAAGTCTTGTTATCATCAGTAAACTGTTCAGGTGGAAAATAATCCATTATTATAAATCTAACAATTGGCAAGTTATATACAACCTTTTATCAAGCATTGCATCTAAATCATAATATGCCTGATTTCTTTTTTCTGCAAAGTGTTGCAAAAAACATGTACCTCATGAAAAGCAATAGAGTGATTTACATCAGTGTTTCTTCAGTTATGACCTGCAAATCTCATGTGCCAGGGGTTAGTATTGTACATTTGTACTCATAATTTGCCCACCATTTTTGTCTCTTCCCCTCAAATTTTCCAGGAACACGTCACAGATGGCTCTAAGACTGGACTTGGCACATGGATCAGAATTTTGAGTGTCAGTAATCTGCATTATTTTGGAAGAGACCTCGTGGGTCACCTAGTCCAACCCCCTGCCAAGAAGCAGGAAAATTGCATTCAAAGCACTTGCAGTAGGAGTTCTTATGAATAACTATGCAGACACAGGAATGGCAAAGGACAATCTCTCTCTCTCTCTCTCTCTCTCTCTCTCTCTCTCTCCTTCCTCCCTCGCTCCCTCCCTGCATGCATGCATGCATGCATGCATGGAGCATTTGGTTGGAATGGGATTTTGTGTCAGCAGCACTCTAGTTGCTGACCTATTTGTTTCATCATCTTTCCTTGAAAACCAGACTGTATTCAGCAAAATGGAATGTTAGTTACAAGCAAGGGAAAGTAGAGGTAGCAAACTTAACTTGGATGTAGAAGACTGAGGATCTCATAACATTAACAACTGGAAAGTGTTTTTAGTATAGGCCTATGTGATAGGTTTTATGACTATGTTTTAAGTGGCAATGAATCTTGCTGGAGTTATAAGCCGCCTCGAGTCCCCCTACAAGGGTGAGAAAGGCGAGGTATAAATGAAGCAAATAAATAATAAATAAATAAAGTGGAGGAACCATCTGAATTAGTTTCCTACTGTCTTTCACTGTCTTCTGGGATGGCCGGCTACCCCATGTCCTTTTCTGTCATTTCCCCGTTTCCTCTTCATTGTTAGAGTTTTTATCATTTCTTAAGTAACAGGTAGTGTAACGATCAGGGCAGCAAGCGGTAAGAGCAAAACCACCTGGCTAGCATTGTGTAATTACAGCCAGCGTGAGGTAACTGCTGCGGTAATATAGGATTTGGAAGGTTGGAGTTCTGAGAGGCTTGTGTTTTGAGGAGACTGAAAGCTGGAGTATCAAGAAGAGTTGGACTATAAAACCAGCCTGCTGCAAGTAAGAAGTTTCCAGTTATCTGGAAGTATCAGAAAAAGAAGGTTGGAAGAAGTATTCCAGTCTTCAGCGACTGTAAATGGACTCTCTCTCCCTCCCCCCCTCGAGTGTTCCCTTGCTGCTTTGCGGTTCGCTTTATGCGGACTCGTCATATCACGTTTTTTCCTCCCCCCAAGCCCCCCCCCTGGGAGGGGAGGAAGAGGAGGAGGGGAGGGGGAGTCAGGTGCTCCTCCTTGCTGCCTATGCTGCTCCTTGGAGGCCTCACCTCAGCCTGGCAGCGCCATCAACAGTGCCCAAGGGACCTCCGAGGCTGGGAGGTGGCAAGCAGGAGGAGGCCACCACCGAGTGGGCGGAGCATCCCTATTTCATGGATTTTCACTTATCGTGGGGGCTCCTGGAATGGAACCCCCGCAATAAGTGAGGGAACACTGTATGGGCTAACTTTGTTAATTCTGTTTTAATTGTGAATGTTGATATTGTGGTTTATGGTTTTAATGTTTTGGTCGATGTACTGTAAACCTTCCTGAGCCAAACCGGAAAGACGGTATACAAATCAAAACAATAAATAAATAAATAAAATATGTATATGTATAAAGTCTGCTGCAAAGACAAAGGTGTGAGTTTACTCCTTAATCAGAGAGGGAAAGCCTCTGTGGCTATTTGTGGCTACACATATTAATCTTCATCGCGATACTCATTTTATTGTCTCAGGAGTTGGGTAATACCCAACTCCTAAAAATAGAGTCTTCTCTTGGTTTTAACATGTGGACAATACAGATTCCCACAGGCAGCCATTGGAAGTGGTTATGCTTCATGAGTTGGCCTCTATGGTACTCCGTTTTGCCAGCATGTTAAAATGAAGTGAAGAGGAAGAGTTGACTATGTTGGACAAAATGGTAAGGCTTTGTAATATGATTTGGGTTTTTTTTGCGTTAACAGTTTAAGCCAGCTTTCCTTCTGGAAATTCTTTATTAAATGTTGTACTAAACGATTGCCTCTTATACATTGTAGTTAGTTATTATTTTTTCCTGGTGACTGTTTTTAATCATTCATAACATTTTTGATGGAGTTAATTAAAGGCATGAAAAAGAACACTTTTCTTCTTGTCGTCTCTCCCACCTTTCTCCTCCCGCCTTTCTTTTTTGGGCCTCTAATGCTGTTTACTGTCTGCCACAATGATAGTTCAATTTTCAGAGATGTTAGCCACCTTCTGCTGCTGATTAAATTCTTGTTTAGTTTCACTGCCAAGTCTGTTGGATTAAATTAACAAGCTCTGTTTGCTTTAGTGGGAATGACCTGCAACGACCTTCATCTTGTTCAAAATAATAATCTTTTCGGTGATTTATTGATTCAGTCCTCTTTATCTTCTCTTAACAAAATGTGTAATAGGAATGTTTGCTTTTAGTTTGCTTGAATTTACAGGCGGGCGTTGCTTTATTTCTACACACTGGAGACTGTATCTAATAGCTTTGCTCACTTTACTGTTATTAACACTCTTGTTCCTTCAGAAGATTTGTCAAAGCGTGATTCGGCTAAAGATAAAAAAGTTCACAAGATCTTTTAGACTATAAAAGATCCAACTTTAAAAATTAATGACTTCAAACAACCAAGATAAGAATATTAAAACTAGTTTCTTGATTTAATTTTTGTAGGGCATTTCTTTATATGTTCTTTTATTCACTTTTATATGAAAAAGCAGTAAAGAAATGGTTGTTTTTTTAAAAGTAAGTTAAGAAGGATAAGAATAGTTATTAAAAGGAAATAGTGCAGAAGATGGTTTAATTTAATAACTCTCAATAAGCTTTCAGTGTATTTTTCTCTCAGGTGGATAAATTTGTTTTGCTTATTGAATGATCCACCTGTTGAATGTTTTTCTCCTCTGGTCTAGAATTGCAGCTTGATTATTGAGTCAGAATTGATGATTTGGTAAAAGTGTGATAGCTGGGAGCCAGTGCTGTAGCACTACGCTGGTTGCGTAACGTGGCTCTGAATTAGAGACAGGAACACGTATGTGAGACAGCGCAGTGAGTGTGAGAGGCAGCTGTGGCAGGATACCAGTGAAGTAATGTAACACAGGTGGGACAGGATAACAGTGAGGTAATGTTACTGGATTTCATTCATTTTTCACCACTTCTCGTATTTATCCCCTCCTTTTTATCCTTCCTTTCAATGCAACAACGTTTGTGAACGTGTTTGGATAGGATCTCTGGATAGGCTACATGAGTATGCTTGGCTGTTTCCCCTCCCCCTTTCCATCAAACTACCTTGTCAACTCTGGCGCAGTTGTGTCTCTCACTGCATGCGGTCTCTTGTGCACGTGGTGCTATGTCTTGCACACGTGTTCCCTTCTCTAATTCAGAGCCATGTTACACAACCAGCGTAGCACTACCAGGACTGGGTCCCAGCTATCATACTTTTACCAATGTTTTTATATGAAGTATGTGCATATAGTATTGTATTTTATATTGTGTTTACTTTTATGTTTGTTTTTAGGCACTTTGTGCTGTCTGTATGCCATGCCGAGTCCCTTCGGGGAGATGGTGGAGGGATATAAGAATCAAAATTAGTACACAACAAACAAGATCACTATGCTGCCTGTTGTATTGGATCACACGTTGGACTCTTCCTAAGTGTCTAGGACTGGGTGATGTATTGGCAAATAATGCATGCAGATCCAAGGAGGATGGCCTTTTGCAGCTGACAGATGGTAATTTTGTCAGCGCCAATTGTGTTTAAATGCAGGCCAAGGTCTTTAGGCACTGTACCCCATGTGCTGATCACCACTGGTTTCACCTTTACTGGCTTGTGCCAGTCTTTGCAGTTCGATCTTTAAATCTTCGTATCATGCCAGCTTTTCCAGTTGTTTCTTGTCAATCCAGCTGTCACCTGGGATTGGAACATTGATGATCCATACTTTGTTTTTTAACATGATCGTGAGGTCAAGAGTAATGTCCTTCAAAACTCTGTCAATCTGAATTTGGAAGTTCCGAATAGTTTGACATGTTCATTTTCCATAACCTTTTCAGGCTTGGGATCCTACCAATTCTTTGTCACAGGCAGATGATATTTGTGGCACAAGTTCCAATTAATCAATTGGAGTTGGTTGAGGTAGGCAGGATTTCCCTGGGTACTGGTTGTGGGGGGTCGGGAGCAGGTCAGGGTTTTGCCCTCCCTTCTGCTCGAGATCCCCGTGTACAACTGGTGGGCCACTGTGTGATACAGAATGCTGGACTAGATGGGCTGAGGTCCGATTCAGCATGACTCTTCTTATGTTCTTATGTTAACTGAGCACGCTGTTATGCCTCTGCTTGTAGTCTGTCTGAACGGTCTTCTTGCAGCAGCCGAGGATGTGATCTATCAGAGTCTACACTTGGGACCTGTCATCGACTTTTCAATTCTGGTTTTGATGGCATTTGTTCTAATTGCTTGTTCTTGGGCTGCAAGAATGAGACCCTCGGTCTCCTTTTGCAAAGTTCCATTTGTGAGCCACATCGTTGTTGTTGTTGTTGTTGTTGTTAGAATTAGAATTTCATTTCTTGCCACCAATGTTTCCTCCAGACTTTCAGACTTTCTCCTGAAAATATTAGGAAGGCATCTGTCATGAAGAAATAATTCATTCTGTTTTTCAGCAGTCTTGTTATCTTTCTTTGGTCAACTTTGTCTCCTTGGCTCAGCCACTTCCCAGTGAACCATAAATTTGAATATCTCTGTTCCAAATGTGTCTTGAACAAAGGAACAAGGTTCATAAAACCAAGTGTAATTTTGTTTAGAATAGAATTGTACTTTTGTCGAGTAATAGTAAATAATACATTAAAAACCCGTTTTAAACAGTTGCAAATTACAATATGTTGGCAAGCTGGAATGTGTCCAGAGGAGGGTGACTAAAACGATCAAGGGCATGGAGAGCAAGCCCTATGAGGAGTGGCATTTTTATTAATATAGATGAATAGGGTGTTTGAGAGACTAAAATTCTCACTAAGCACTGAAATTCATTGGATGGTTTTGCATCATTTTTTCCTCGCTCAGCCTGATCTACCTTATAAGGTTGTGTGTTGCAAGGGAAAATATGATAAAAATTTCTGTTGCTCAATACGTTCACTGGAGTAAATGTGGGGTAATCAATTGATGAGCAAGTAAACATTTCTCTTTCCTGAAGATGACGCCCCCTCCCACTTGAAAATTAATGCCAGGAAGTTTTATTTTGGTGTATTGATTGTGTTATGCAAGTTTATTATTTTTAAAGGAAATAAATTCAAATTGAAACACTAACCAGCTTATCTATCATTTGCCAGATGCTGCTGCTGGAATTGTCCCTGATCTACATTCAAAGACATCATTACTGATATCAGAGGAGTATATGAAGATAGGGAGGGGCCAGCGACATCCATTCCTTTCAGCATAAACATAATTAATCCTTTTGTTTTTTAAAGAGATTAATGAAACATTAATTAATGAAACATTAATCGCTTTTCCACTAATGTTCCCATCTCTAGAGTACAAAACCAGTCCTCGGTATTAAAAGTAGAGTATAAACACTTTGTTGAAACTACTGAGATCTTAGGGCGTTGATAACAAGGTTTGGATATTAGATGTTTCTGTTTGTTTATGTTGCTCATTTCCTGAAAATCCCCTTTTAATTGAATCTTTAAAAAAGAGAGAACTGCTACATCTTGTTGTAGTTCTGTAACAAAAAAAAAACCAACCCCAAGATTGGAACTCAATCATCACTTTAAGATGACCAATTGATTTGACAGCGACACTGATAAAGGACAGAAATCACTTTTGGAAAAAAGGATAACTGAGATTATAGGGCCATCAGTGTTTTTGGATTATCACAGTCTGTGAACAGAGATAACAGGGTGGCAAGCCTCTCCGAATCACACTGTAGCTTTTCTACCAATTTCAGGGCCTAGAACCAGTTCTATTATGAAATGACCCTTTATCAAGACAGGGTCAACTTCACTCACCTTAGGCTCTTAACTGGAGCTTTTCAAGATAAAGAAATAGCATGTAAGATGTATAATCAAGTTAAAACTACAAGATGGAAGTGATCTTGCTTCCTTTTTAGATGGGGGAAGAGTTCCCTTTATATGAGAACACCAGAACACTAGGTCATATTGTTCGACAGTGTGTGTAATGCAGCATTGATTGTCTGTTCCCGTTGTGTCCATGGAAATGCTTTCCCCCATTGCAAATACATCTCAATGTCTATTTTACAGAACTTGACAGGGAAAAACCTTTAGGATTCTTTCCCCCCCAAATATTCAGCAATGCTAAGAGAAACCACCAAATTTAAATACCACAATTACATACACATATACATAATTCAAAGATTTTGTCAAGTGAGTACTTCAGAAACCACATATATCATATTCAAACTCATCATACGGGGCTAGATTTGGTGGCAAATGCCAATCTTGCCCCGGTCACACATAAAGCCAGCCGGCTCCCATCAAATGACATCATGCTGGTGTTGTGGGTGAAGACGGGCAGAAGCGGCATGCTGCCACTTCCCTGGCAACATGGGAGGCTCCACGCTTCCCCTATATGATCATTCTCCCTGCAAGGCAGGCGATGCGGGCAATGTTAGGTGTGGGGCACCAAATTCCCCACACTTATGTGAACTTTGTGAAAATGTCTGCTCGATTTCTACTGGCACAGCTGGCCCAAGACATTTTGCTATCTGATCCATCGTCATGGTACACATTTCTCCAAACTGATAAATCATTTTGGCACTAGAGGAAGAAAATTCCTGCAATAAAAAGGGGGCTGTCCAGACAATGTTCTGGGCAACTCAGAATTAATTTGCCACAAACCAGGAAAACCCTGTTTGTGGTGAATGAATTAGATAGTGGGTTTATTCCGCACCTTCTTGACACTACTCCCAGTGTCTGGACTGTAGTCTAGACACCATTTCCAGAATTTTATGGACTAATGGAGGCTGGTAAGTACTGTTATCTTTTAAAGGGGGTTATGGCTTTGGGGGAGGGGGTAGAGTCTCCAGGCGTTCTCCCGGGCTAGTCCTGGAAGAACATCTGGACACCCACCCCAGAAAGCGCGCACTTTCTGGGGTGAGTGTGGACAGGGACCCAGGAACATCCACATTTTTAAAACGCGGATGCTCCTGAGATAAATCCCTGTCTGGAAGGACCCAGAGATGCATCTTGAACAGATGGAGTTATACTCTCCATAAAATCTCAGACACATAACTTGGATGTATCTTTCACTATGAATGTCCAGATACTCATGTTGGTTAGCAGTAACACTAGTGTGCCAGATGTACCTGTTCCTGGACATGTCGATCTGGCTACAATGAACCATATCAGATTGCTGTAACATTTCTCTTTATGGGGCTCCCTTTAGTAACTGTAGTGAAATTTCATGAGGTCCAGCCAGAGTGCTGACTGGGGTTAATACAAGAATGTATAACTCCCTGGTTGAAATTGCTTCATTGCCACTTATTTGTTTTGGGGCACAATTCAAAGTGATTGATTATATGTTTGATTGATTATCTGGGTATCTGAAGAAACACATCTCTTTCCATCTCATCACACTCGGGCATATTGCCCCTTTGCAGCACTTTGGGGATGAGGCTTGCCAAGCGCCATCACATGACACTTGGTAGGCCCCACGCCATTGACCCTCCAAGTGCAGAGGAAGCATTGCAAGATGCTTCCTTGGCAACTATGGAGAGGTAAGTGTTTTGTGGGTAGCTCCAATGGGAGGAACCCACATTTTTGGGCCCCTTTCTCCATCCAATGGGGGCAGGGCATGTTCCCTCCTTGTGATGGGGGGAAGGAGGGATGAGGTACCGGTGAAACGGAGCAACTGAGTTAAGTGTGAAGAGGTTCATGTCTTCATTTGCCCAAGTCTATCATCCTAAATATTCCCACTATTCCCACAGAAAGGGGCCTTCCTACCAGGAATTATCTCCCATAAGAAGCCAGACTAGCCCCATGGCTGTTCTCCTTCCACTGACTAGAAGGTAAGGACCTGATTATTTAAACAGGTATTTTTAAAATTAATGTGATGGTGAAGAGTGGTCTTTTGATGCCTGTGTGTGGAGTTTTATTCTTATTGTTAATTGTTAATGTTTAAAAAATGATTTCATACCATTTTAAATTATTAGTGTTATAACATAAATAATTTATTTTAAACTTTTTAAACATTAAGACTTTTAGTTGTATCTTGTTTTAACCTTGTGATAAGTCACTGTGGGTCTGAGACCAGGGGAAAGTAGAGAGATGAGAATGAAAGAATGAAGGGATGCCTCGCCTGATAGGAAAGGCTGACTAGAGCCCCTGAAAGTAAGACCAGCTTTGGGATTGGACTAGTTGTTAGAATTCATTCCCACACTGCTCAAGTCTGCAGTCCTCAGCGAGGAGAAGTTAGTTAGCATTAGAATAGTCTAAGAGTTTCCATTCCCCCATGTCTCCTGTATGACAGTTGGGAATGTAACTTTTTGCTCTCATTCTGATTGGTTGTTTAAAATGAATATTTTTCTACTGCAAGCTTTGTGAATCTGCCTTTAGTATGGAGAGAATGTGCTGTGTGCTTTGAGATCTCTCTCTCTCTCTCTCTGCTTATGTGTCCTGAGAGATGTAGTGATTTGTGGTTTTCCCTCTCTTGAAGCCTTAGAAGAGATGGCTGTTAGAGTAGCTCAGACCCAGTTCTTGATTATTAAGAAATGCAATTATTTCTTATTATTGTAAATAAACCTTTTGTGATTTTTAAAGATTGGATCCTGCATGTTTGCCTCCTACGCTCTGAATTCTTTACAGCCACATCACACAGCACTTCATGCTCTGCTCGCTAATAAGCTGATTCTCAACTTTTTGTATCCTGTTTGATTTTTGAATGCTCTGCTTTATTTTAGAGTGGTTCCCCCTAACATCAGGTGTCCTGATTCAGGTTTTGGAACACTCACATGATTTTACTGCATGAGGTCCTAAAAGTGAGTTCTTGCATTGCAAAGAGAGCTGAAGCATGTCAGTATACCTCAGGCATGGGTAAAGTTTGGCTGTCAAGCCGGCAGGCTGTTAGGAATCGTAGGAGTTGAAGTCCAAAACACGTGGAGGGCTGAAGTTTATCCATATCTAGTATAGCTGCTCTTTCTATTGCATTGAAGTTTCCTGAAAGCACTTGCAATAAGCTCAAAGAGTGCTGCCAAAGAGTGCTGGCACCACATTCAAATACAGTGCCCTTGATTCTTTGTGTTTTCTCAAATACATCACAATTGTACCCTTGGTTCGCTCCCAACATGATAAATAAATACTGTATTAAGACTACTTTTTAACCCAGGAAAATCTTCTCAAAAGTCGGGGGTCATGTTATACGCTGGGTATCGTCTTATAGAGCGGGTGCTGAAACTTCCGAGCTGGACTGGAGAATCTGTGGATGCCGCATATGGTGGGGGGAACTAAAAAACAGTCGCGGCTGCATCCGCACCGTATGCAGCGACTGTAAGAAACCAGAAAGGGTGCTGCTGTACAAGCATGGTAGAAGAAAATCTACTCAATGGGATTCATGGAAATAAGTGACTTAATGTGGTCCCGATGAGGAGGTGAGGGGCGCCTTACCGGGAAGTGTAAGTAAACGGCGGGCGGAGCAAGCTGCAGGCATCCGGGACACGCGTGGTATGGAAGAAAGGGAAAGAGCAGTGCTGTGCCCAGAAAAACACGCTTCTTTCAACCATCTGGCCTGGGCTTGTATCCTGTTACCATACCTCCTTCTCTGCTTCTCAGATCTTGCTCCTGAGGAGTGCAGTGAACCAGCGTAGGTGCACATGTGTGAGATCTGAGAGCCAGAGAAGGCGGTGTGGTAAGAGGAAAATTACCGTATTGAAATCTGATGTTTTTTTAAAAAATTATTTTGTGTGTGTTGGAAGAGGAGTAGTCTTATCTGGTGAGTATATCCCAAACTCTATATTTTAATTGGAGAAGTTTGGAGTCGTCTTATATACCCAGTCATCTTATATGCTGGAAAATATGGTAAATATTCCATAGCATTGAGGCATGGCAGTTAAAATGATGTGAAACTGCATTAATTCTGCTGTGCACAGACACCCTTAATCATAGAATACTGAATTTCTTGAGAATCCTGTTCTGAATGGAAAAATCTTTTAGGTGTTGTATAGATAAAATCTCACCAATGAGAAAGTAGCGGAGTTCCCGGTGGCGCACTGGGTTAAACCCTTGTTCCGGCAGAATGGATGACTTGAAGGTTGGGTTGCTGACCTGAAGATTGCTGGTTCGAATACAACCCAGGTAGAGTGCAGATGAGCTCCCTCTTTCAGCTCTAGCTCCACGTGGGGGACATGAGAGAAGCCTCCCACAAGGATGGTAAAAACATCAGAAAACATCCGGGTATCACTTGAGCAATGTCCTTGCAGACGGCCAATTCTCTCACATCAGAAGCAACTTGCAGTTTCTCAAGTCGCTCTTGACATACAAAAAATAATAATGAAAAAGTAGAAACCTCAAGGAGTTAAGTTCCAGCCCTTGGCTTCCACTTCTTTGAGATTCCTCTGTTGTGGCTAAAGTGCGGTATTATTTTCAGTGCCTGAAGGTGAGCCAATTGCTCAACTCCTGTTTAGTTAACCTTTATTTTTTGTATGTGTACCATAGCTTTTGATTTGTTTGTTTTGGGGTCTCCTGAGGGAGAAATCCAAATATCACCTCAATGCCTGGCATATTTTGCTTTATCTGTTGCCCAAATTCACTGAAAGGTCAACCCCAGAAACATAAGCCAAGAGGGAATAACTGGAGATAGAGGCCTGATGTTAAAATGAGAGCTCCCTTGATTTGGCAGCTGCTTCCTTCCAGTACCTTTAAAGAAAACTTCCTAAAAAGAACATTTCCTCCCCCCCCTCCCAAATATAGCTCAGGATTACAAAGGAATGAACAGTAGTCAGTATGCTAAGTTGTCATTTGTCTTTCTAATACCAGGTGCTTGTTTTTCATTATCCTTTGTTGTGGTACAGCTTTTGTGACAAAAAAAAATCTCAAAGGCAGTGTTCATAAAACGTGGGAGAAATCCCCAAAGATTTCGACCCATTCAGTATTCACTTCTCGAAAGAGGCATTGCAGGGTTATAGGGAGACAATGGCCATTTGGCATTGCAGGGTTATAGGGAGACAATGGCTATATGTGCATTCTTTGTGTAGATTTTGTACATTTTCAGCTCCCATATTAAGCAATACCCCAAGCAAAGATCAAGTTTTTGAATCCCCTTGTCCTTTTAATAATGACTGTGACATTTTATGACCCCCCCCCCCCGGGTGTCAGGAGCAACTTGAGAAACTGCAGCTCGCTTCTGATGTGAGAGAATTGACTGCTTGCAAGGACGTTACCCTGGACGCTCAAGTGTTTGATGCTTTACCATCCTCTGGGAGTCTTCTCTCATGTCCCCGCATGGGAAGCTGAAGCTGACAGAGGGAGCTCAACCCATTCTTCCTGGATTCGAACCAATGACATGTTGGTCAGCTGTCTTGCCAGCACAAGGGTTTAACCCATTGTGTCACTGGGGTGCAATGGATTAACCCCATTATAAAATTCACAATTTTATGAATTAACTCAGTATCACACATAGGGACCCTATTCAGTGGCTGACTAGCCAAGCAATTCTTTGGCAGTGAGTAAGGGCCCTTCCACAGAGCCCTATATTCCAGAATATCAAGGTAGAAAATCCCACATTATCTGAGTGTGGATTCAGATAACCCAGTTCAAAGCAGATATTGTGGGATTTTCTGCCTTGATATTCTGGAATATAGTGCTCTGTGGAAGGCCCCCTAGGATTACATTTCGAAGTTCTGGTACTCATCAAGACAGTTCTTATGCGTGCACAGATGAAAGAGCAGCTTTAGCATGCTATGCAATTTGTTAGGATCAGCATGACTATACATTGGTCTTTGGCAACAGTACTATACGACTGGGTGGCACTTGTTCTGCATATCTAGGATCAAGCTGTAACAGGTACTAAACCTTTATCTTCCTCTAGCTGAAATGCAACCCTTAGCTTTTAATTAAAATTGTCAACATTCCTGTAAAGAAGAGCTAATTTGTTAGCGTGAATCTATGGAAGGAAGAAAGAAATATCCATGTTGTTTCATCTACCTGTAGTTTTTGAATTTTTAGGTAATTGATAAACAATACGTTTATCTTTATCCAAGACACTAGGGACCTCCTGGTCAGAGATATAGGGTGGCAACCTGTGCTCAACAGGGTTACATTCCCCCTGGGGACCCAGGTCCGCAGTGTGAGGGTCCTTCTGGACTCAGCGCTGATGATTGATGCTCAGGTATTGGCGGTGGGCTTTTGCACTGTTAAAGCTTGTGCACCAGCTGTGACCGTACCTTGAGGAGCCTGTTTTGGCCATGGTGGTCCATACCTGGATTATTGCAATGCACTCTATGTGGGGCTTCCTTTGAAGACGGCCCAGAAACTGCAACTGGTGCAAAGATGGCAGCCAGGCTTCAAACTAGAGCTAATTATAGAGAGTATACAACACTTCTGTTACAGCAGCTCCACTGGCTGCAGATCAGCTTCTGGTCCCAATTCAAAGTGCAAGTTATCACCTACAAAGCCCTACATGGTGACTGCATCTACCCCTATGAACTGTTGCGGGCTCTAAGATCTGCTTGGGAGGCCTTCCTCTCACTCCCACCACTGTCACAAGCACAACTCGTGGAGATGAGGGAGAGGGCCTTATCAGTGGTGGCCCCTTAACTTTGGAACCCCTCCCCCCAGAAAGGGAGATTAGGCAAGTCCCCATATTGTTCATCTTTCACAGGGAGCTGAAGACTTGGATGTTTCAGCAAGCATTTGAGAATTATTAGCTCCATTTATAAATGCTCAGTTCCTTGTTAACCAGATGGGCTTTGCTCTCTTTACCCTGCTGTTGCACTTTCCCATGGCCAGCCCTTTTGATGGCCAGGTTATGCCCATTTTAGTAGCCCTGGTTCCTGGATCTGGATTTGAGTATTGCTTGGACAGAGTTGCAATGCTACTGTTTTACACTTTTATGTCTACTTACAAATGCTCCATTGATCATGTTCTTATTTTAATTTGTGTTTTGTTTGATGGATTATTTTTTTTATAGTCTTATGGACATTTGTTCCCACGTAAACCACCCCAAGTCCCTTCGGGGAGATGGTGACAGGGTATAAGAATAAAGTTATTATTATTATTGGGCCCAAGTCTAAATTTAAAAAATATTTATGCATTTTATACACTTCATTATAAACATAGGGTGAAGGTAATTTTATCCACAATATTTTAATAATGTTGTGCATGAAACAAATTTTCTGAACATTGAAGCATTACAAACAAAGTAGCACTAGGTTGTCATTCATGTGAGCAATGTGGAATATTTTGGATTTTTTGAATTATGGATACGCTCAATCTGTAATAAAATTGGAAAGCTTCATTATTCCCACACTCTCTTATTAAAGCAAGGAGAGGTCAACAGGTGATAACACCACTGTCCCTGCTCTGAAAAATAAGTTTAAGAGCAGGTTTTCCTCTCCAAAATTTATCTTCTGCTACACCAGTGTTTCTCAACCTTCCTCATGCCGTGACCCCTTAATACAGTTCCTCATGTTGTGGTGACCCCAAACCATAACATTATTGTCATTGCTACTTCATAACTGTAATTTTGCTACTGTTATGAATCGTAATGTAAATATCTGATATGCAGAATGTGTTTTCATTCACTGGATCAAATTTGGCACAATTACCCGATACACTCAGATTTGAATACTGGTGAGGTTGAAAGAAGGGAGAAACAGGGAGGGGTAGAAGTAGAAAAAGAATTGAAAATCTAGAGTGGGTGACTCCCAGTCCAGTTGCAGAGTCAACAGTTGTTCTTGAAAATAAACATTTACGTACTGATGCTTAAATCGCCTCCTCCCTTTATACACAAAACAAGATTTCGGGCTCCTTTTCACTCGCTCAGTTGGTTTCTTCTTCCGTGCACGCTAGTTTTAAGTGAGTTATCACTTGGTTCCAATCGATCCATTTGTCCGGTTTCTGGTCGGATGCTCTATTTTTAAGCCTATCCAAGTCGATTATCTCCCTCAACCTTCCTATCCAGGCCTCAATCCTCGGGGTGTTATCAGTTTTCCAAATCCTAGCGATCTCTATCCTCGCTGCCGCGGCCAAACAAAAAAGAATCTTCTCATCATTACTTGAAATTTCAAAATCTATTAAGTTCAACAAATAATATTCCGGCTTCAGATCCATCTTTAAATTGAGGATTTTTGTCACGTGGGAATGGATTATTCTCCAGAAGGGCTTCACCTTCTTACAGGACCACCAACAGTGGAGGAAAGTTCCTCTGTGGACCTCACATTTCCAGCACTTGTCATTTTTACTCTTGTACCACTTTGCTAAACGCACTGGTGTATGGTACCAGTGGTGGAACATCTTATACCAGTTATCGCTTATGCTAGTGAACCCTGAATATTTTAATTTGACTTTCCAAATCTCTTCCCAGTCCCTATAAAGTATAGAGTGGCCTAATTCCTGGGCCCACCTCACCATGGTCTCTTTTATAATTTCCTCCTCTGTCTCCCACTCAAGTAGCTTTTTGTATAATATTGCTATCACCTTCTTCTCTGATGTCATTATTCTATCCCATGTTCCTCCCACGGTCTCAAAATCTTTTAGTAGATCTGATTTAAATTGTTCTTTCACTTGTGCATACTGAAACCAGGTGAGTTCCATTCCCATCTCATATAGTGATTCTTGTGATCTTAATTGCCAACCCATCGATGTTTTCTCTATGAGTTGCCTGTAGGTATACCACCTCTTAGCTGGGATCTCTCTAAAATGTTTAGCCTCCAGCGGTGATATCCACATTGGCGTCTTCGTATAAAAACGTGGTCTGTATTTCCTCCATACTTTAAGTAGGGATGCTCTGAGATAGTGATCCGTGAAGCTCTTCTCTATGGTTGCTTTGTCGTTCCAGAGGTAGGCATGCCATCCTCGCCGCGCATCCAGACCTTCCACTGCTAGGGCCCTTTTGTTTTTCAGGTTGGCCCAATCCCTCACCCAGCTTAATGTTGCAGCCTCATAATAAAGCTGCAGATTGGGAAGGGCCAATCCTCCTCTCTCTCTCTTATCACATAAAACTTTATATTTCACCCTTGGTTTTTGGCCTCCCCATACAAATTTTTGGATGTCCGTCTTCCACACTCTAAAGTAATAATTTGTTCGTAGTATCGGAATATTTTGGAACAAAAACATCATCCTGGGGAGAACCCCCATTTTGATAACTGAAATTCTTCCCATCAGGTTTAGGTTCAGGAGTCTCCAGTTCTCCAATTTCCCCTTGATGTTCTCCCAGGTTTTCCCATAGTTGTTTTTCAGAAGTTGATTATTATTTCCTGTTATAATAATTCCCAGATATTTTACCTTCTTTACTATTTGGTAGTTGGAGATTTCCTGGAGCTTTATCCTCCTCTCTTCACTGATGTTTTTCGTTATTATTTTTGTCTTTTCTTTGTTGATCTTTAGACCCGCCACTGCCCCGAATTCTGCTATCCTTTTTGACCACTTTGTAATTGTTTCAAGTGGGTCCTCCACTATACACGCAATGTCGTCGGCGAAGGCTTTTATCTTAAATTCTTCCTTCCTGGCTCGTAGCCCCCTTAGTTCTCCGTCCGCCCTAATTACTGCTAAAAGCATTTCCAAGGTCATAACAAATAAAAGCGGTGATAACGGACAGCCTTGCCTGGTTCCTTTTGCACTTTAATTTCACCTGCTGATTCTCCATTTATTAAAAGCTCCGCCGATTGTTCTGCGTATATTGCCTGAATAGTATTCTTGAAACAAAAGCCCATATCCTTCTCTACGCTCGTTTGTTTTTAAGAAGCCCCAGTTCATGTTGTCGAACGCTTTTTCAGCGTCGACAAACAATAACCCATATTCTGTCTGTGGATTCCTCTCACAAACCTCTATTACATTGACCATCGCCCTGATGTTGTCTTTTAGATATCTGCCCGGCAAGAAGCCAGCCTGATCTTCGTGTATAGTCTCCTTTAGCAGATTTTTCAACCTGTTGGCCATAACCGAAGCAAATAGCTTATAGTCATTATTCAGGAGCGATATTGGTCTATAGTTCTTGACCAAATGGGGATCAGTGCCTTCTTTATGTATAAAGGTTATGTACGCTTTATTCCAGGAGTCTGGTATTACTGCTTTATTCAGAACTTTATTCATTACTATTTTCAGATATGGGATAACTTCATCCTGGAACAACTTATAATATACTGCCGTTAGGCCATCGGGCCCTGGCGCTTTGTTACGGGCAGTTGC
Source organism: Anolis apletophallus (assembly GCA_030556195.1). Lineage (NCBI taxonomy): Eukaryota > Metazoa > Chordata > Lepidosauria > Squamata > Anolidae > Anolis > Anolis apletophallus. The sequence continues at coordinate 36,710,895 of JARBWK010000008.1, read as the reverse complement.
TTTATGGCTTTTCTTATCTCACTTTCGTTTATTTGGTGGTTGAGGTCCTCTCGGTGCGGGTCTGATAATTTCTCCCTATTGTACCTAGCTAGGTATTGCGCCACCGCGTTCATCTCAATTCTATCCTCCTGATACAGATTCGCATAGTAGTCTTGGAATTGCGCTGCAATTTCCTCCTGTTTATAAACTTGAGTATTTCCCTTCCAGACCGATGTTATGCAATGTTTCTGCTTCTTCCTACGGAGCATCTTAGCTAAGAGCTTCCTGGCTTATTTGCATTAACGAGGTACTGCATTTTGAGTCTTTTCATGTTCCTCGCCATTTGATCGATCTGGAGGGAATTTAACTCCCTTTAATCCCCGTCAACTCCCTAGCCAACTTTTGGTTTCCCAGGCAGTCTTTAAGCATTTTCTCCTTCTTCATAAGTTCTTCATGAGATTTTTCTCTTCCTCAAATCTTGCCTTATTCTTACGTACTCCCTGTTGAATAAAATATCCCCGACCACTGCCTTACTTGCATCCCACAAGGTCTCCGCACTGACTTGTTCCGTATTGTTTAAATCAAAATATTCTTTTATTAGCTCCTTATTATGTTTTATGTCCACCTCTGATCTGAAGAGGGCCTCATTTAATTTCCACCTCCTGCTTAGCCTCTTCTGACGAAAAGTCAGGGTAATTGGGCAGTGGTCCGTATTTAACCTTGGCATTATTTTTATTTTATCCATTTTTATGGCCACTGACTTAGAGGCCCATACCATGTCTATTCTGGACCATGTTTGATGGCGCCCAGAATAGAATGTGTAGTCCTTTTCCATGGGATTCCTTTCCCTCCAAACATCCACTAGACTATGCTCTGTTTTCAGGTTCAAGAATGAGATCGGGAGCTTGCCATTGTCTGGTCCTTTCCCCTTAACTTTCTTCTTTGATTTGTCCAAATTGGGGTCGAGGACCCCATTAAAATCTCCCATTATTACAAGTTCATCAAAATTCTCCTCCGAAATCAACCTTTTCAGCAATCTTATGAACTTGCCCTTGGGGCCTGTGGGGGCGTATATGTTGCAGATCAACATATCTCTTGTCTCAAATTTAATTTTTATTCCTATTATGCGTCCCTCTTCATCCTTGAAGGCCAAAGTGGAATTGACGATGGAATTGAACCAAACTTGGCACACAGGACTCCCATGACCAAGAGGAAATACTGGAAAGGTTTGGTGGGCATTGATCTTGAGTTTTGGAGTTGTAGTTCACCTACATCCAGAGAGCATTGTGGACTCAAACAATGATGGATCTGGACCAAACTTGGCACGAATACTCAATATGCCCAAATGAGAATGCTAGTGGAGTTTGGGGGAAATAGACCTTGACATTTGGGGGTTGTAGTTGCTGTGATTTATAGTTCACCATAATCAAAAAGCATTTTGAACCCCACCAACGATAGAATTGGGCCAAACTTCCCAGGCAGAATGTCCATGTCTTGAAGGGACTGGCTGGCGCAAGCCTCCCTCCAATCTCACACATTCTCTCTTGCCTACACATGCGCACCACACTGCCATGTGCTGAGCATGCCTGCTCTCTTCTCCCTAAATGGAGTCTCAGGAACAGCCCTCCTCTTGGCTGAGAAGCTGGCTGAGAGGCTGGCCAATCATAGCAGAGGAGAGCTTTTGGTGGGAGGATTCGCCGTCTGTTTCCATAATGGAACAGAAGGACAAACGGAGAGATCTTTAGCCTTCTCTGTCAGGGGGGTTCCTAAGACCCTCTGAATCCCCCTTGTGACCCCCCCCAGGGATCCCCCGACCCCCAGGTTGAAAAATGTTGCGCTACACCATTCCTACTTAGGATTAGCCGATCTAATAACGTATGACCTGAGTAGGGCTGCTGATAACTGGTAACTGGGTTACTTGGAGGCTTTCTTTTCGTAGCATCACTGCAAGCTGAAATTGACTTGATGACAATTATCTACAACAATTCTTGGACTTTTCTACTAGACCTTCAACCAGCATGACAGTTGTTATAGGAAATTTAGCCAGCGCAGTCTTTCCTTTTAATGCCTGCCTTTTTTACTCTCTTGTAATGTGAACATAATCAAATCATGTCCCATCTCTTCCCTTTCTTCTCTGTGTTGAAATCACAGCATGTAAGAATACATAGAAGTTCAACCTTTAGTGAACCATGTTAAAATTTCTCATTACTTTAAAATAGGATGATTAATAAATGCTGACAGCCAATTAAAAGGGGTATTAAAGCATACAATGAAAAAAAGTCAAGTGGAAGATGTGCAAGCTAGTCCAGCATGGATAACAGTGATTTAATCTATTTGGCTCACAGGTGAATGGTCCTTACTTCAGTTGGAGAGGGAGCCAGGTTCTAATATTATACTGGAAGAAAATAGAAAATTGATTTTTTTTGGACTGAGATCTACACATCGTTTTCAGTTTTATGAACTTTCAGATAATTTTCAGTCTATTTAAGGAGAAAAAATGTAAAACTGACACACACCCTCATCCATGGAAGCAATATCCATGATTCTATTTATGCAGAGTTTACTCTCTGAGGTAATGGGTGTATTCAGAGTTTACTAAAGAAGAATTTCACTCAGTATAATGAACAACAAGAACAAAACTTACTGTAGAATATCTTTGCAAAATAAAACAGAATTGTCTCTTAGTTGTCATAGATATGCACATTTATCACAATACTACTAGCAAATTCAGTGTGACTGGCCTTCTACAGTATTATTTATTACCTTTTATCATGTTCTCCTTCCAGGTACCCCAGGGCACCATGCGTAGAGTTTTCCTGCTGTGTAAGCAACACCAGGGAGGCAGCATATGCTGAGAAATAGTCAAGGCTGGAGGCAAAGATTGACATATTTGGCTGACTTCATAAATCCTACACCTCAACAGGAGGTCTTTTGATGAAGTCCCACTATATATGCTCCCCTATACCATGGCAACCTGTTGGTTCACCTTTCACTCACTGTTGCCTAGATAACAGATGGTCTGACAGTATAGGTATATTTTGCTATGCAAGTAGCAGCATCAATAAGGAAGATCAGAAGTAGCTGCTGCAACTAGTAACAATGCTGGACCAAAACTACACTCGCTGAGGGAAAGAGGTCTGACTGAGAAAGTCCTGCCCATAGGGTGCATGGCAGGCATGTAGCCAGGGGGGGGGGGGGGCTAAGGGGGCTTCAGCCCCCCGAAATTCTCAGGATGGTCCGCGAAAAGGCCTTACTGGTACATTATTTAAACTGTTATGTACATTTAAATCATGATCTGATCACCATGCTCATTATATCCCATATTAATGGGGTTATTGGGATAACAATACAAAAGGTTTGCTAGGGTAGACCCTCTTCCACCCAGTCTCAGCCCCCCCCCCGAACCAAACTCAGCCCCCCCGAATCAAAATCCTGGCTACGGCCCTGGTGCATGGTATTTGTTGTTGTGTGTCTTCAAACTGAATCTAACCCAGGCATGGGCAAACTTTATAACTTGGAGGCCGCATGATGGGCCGAAGTGGAGAGGGTGGATCAGGAGGGACAGGGTTCTCCCCAAGCCCCCTCCCGGCCCTTTCTTCCCCTTCCTCTTTTGGAGGCAGAATGTGAAGGAAAGACAGGAAACGTTGGAATCCCAAAAAGATTAGCCTTCGTCAGGATGAGATGGTGGATGGGACAGAAAAAGTGTACCCATTAGACCCCATATTACCTACTTCTGATATAGAATCCTAGAATCCTTGAGCTGGAAGAGACCCAAAGGGCCATCCAGTCCAACCCCCTGACATGCAGGAAGGCACAACCAAAGCACTCCCAATAGACAGCCACTGTGGAAAAGCCTCCAGAGAAGGAGACTCTACCACACTCACAGGCAGCCAATGCCAATCTCCAGGAAGTTGTCAATCTTTTCAGGCAATTTTATTTTCCTCCCATTTGAAACCATTGCTGTCATGTGCCCTGGTCTCTAGAACAGCAGAAAGTTAGTTCCCCCCCCCTCTCCTTCTTATCAATGGGACACTCTTTGAAATCTTGAAACATGGTTCTCATGTTCCCTCTCTACCTTCTCTTCTCCCAGCTAAACATCCCCAAGGAGGAAAGGAGGAAGGAAAAAGAGAAGTAAGGAATGGAGGAAGAGAAGGATGGAAGGAAGGGTGGAAGTGAAGGGAGCGAGGGAAAGGAGGAGGAAGGAAAGACAAAAGAGAAGAAAGGAAGGGGGAGAGGGGGAAGAAGGGGGGAAGGAAGGAAGGACGGAAGGGTGGAAGGGAAGGAAGGAGGGAAGGAGAAAAAGGGAGGTAAGGAAAGAAGGGAAGGAAGGAAGGAGAGGATGTTGTGAGAGTGGAGAGTCTGAGAAAAGAGCCCAAGGGGCCGCATCCACCCCCCTGGGCCTAGGTTTGCCCATGCCTGTTCTAACCTAAGGTGACCTTAAGCCAAACCTATCCCATGGTTTCCCATGCATACCCTCCAGTATTTCACAGATGAAAATAGGACTTGTAGTCCAACAACGTCAGAGAGTGATCAAAAGAGTGTGGCCAGGCAACAAGAGAGAAAAAGCTGTTTATAAATTAAAAACACACAACACAACTATTTCAAACAGAGAAACTCTGGAATGTATATACTGAATTTAGGAAAACCTGGGAAAAAAGGGGGAACCCATTTATCTTCTGCAGTAATTGTGGTATTCTGACAGATGCATGACATGAGTGGGCATGACTCTTTTCTTCACCAACTCCCCTCCTCACTCTTTCCCAGCAGGTGGGCTTTGCTTTTACTCAAGTTTTCTTTTTTAAAATGTTCATTTCTTTTTAATAAATAGATAAATAAATACATAAATAAATGTTTTATCATAATTGCACAATTTCAGGAAAAGTCAATTAAAAACTCATAAGATACATGTGTGCTGGTAAGGCATATGCGGGCAGGTTAGCATGCTGGGGTGGAAGAGTGATTGTGGGGCTATGCATTGCCATAACAGCATCATAATGTGATTGCAGAGAAGTGTGATAGCGATTGTTTTAATACTGGTATGTTTCCATTTGCTTCAAAAATATGATTGCTGCACAACAATGGGCTGGTGTGATAAAACCCGAAAGCCTTTTTATAGCTGCCTACACTGCCTTTCTCATTCATCTTTGTTTGGCTCGAAAGTGGGGTTTTTTTGGGAGGATGCTGAAGAAAGCCTGGAGAAACTCCATTTTCAGTGTTGGGTTGCAGCAATGTGTCTGCAATAAACAATGCAATCAAGCTTGTATTGGAAAGGAATGGGATTCTTCTCTAGTTGGCATAGCTGTACCTACAAGAGACAAAGTAAACAGTTGGTAGCTTCAAAATCCCTGAGCATTTTTGAGCAGGCAAAATAGAGAAATGGTAAAGGCAGATAAGACTGCTTCTCCAGTTACTCCCAGCAGGTTAAAAAAGAAGCAAGTATTTATAAGTTTGGCTGCTAAAATTGATATCCTAAGAATAGTAAAGACTGGTGAAGGGAAAAAAAACCACTCCTAAATGCATTTTGGAAGAAGCTTTTAAATGATTTCAAGAAGATACAAAATGTTGCTGGCTACTTATAAAAGGTTTAACTGAGTTATTTCATTTCACATGCACATATTATTAGTTTCAAATAAAAAGTTTGCTGTATGTCTGCACATACTTTGAACAAAGAAAACTCTATAATAGGTCTGTTTTAGGGTCTCCATAACTTGGAAGCTTGAAGCCACACAAAACAAAGTAATTGTGGTGAATGGATAACTGTAACACCTAAATTGTATGAAAGTTTCCCATATTGGTGGGTTGTTGTGAGTTTTCCAGGCTGTATGGCCATGTTCCAGAAGCATTCTTGCAGCTGATTCCTGCCTGGGAGAATCTTTTGTTGGGAGGTGTTAGCTGGCCCTGATTCATGTCAGGAATTCCCCTGTTGTTTGACTGTTCCTCTTTATTTACTGTCCTGATTTTAGAGGGTTTTAAAAAATACTATGAGCCAGATTTTGTTCATTTTCATGGTTTTCTCCTTTTTGTTGAAAATGCCTTCCCTGTGTAGTCTGAGACTGTTAGGAATTGTGCGAGTTCAAGTCCAAAACACCTGGAGGGCCAAAGTTTGCCCATGTCTGTTCTAAACCAGGGGTGCTCATTAGGTAGCTCGGGAGCTAAGGGTAGATCTTCGGCCCTCTTCCAGGTGATCTTTGGGCCTCACCAGCCGGATGGGGCGCACACCCTGCGCGCACACGCGCTCCTGCTGCTGGCTTCTGCTCTCGCGGTGCTTCTTTCACCTGCGGGGCATTGCAAGAAGAAGGAAGCACGAGGCGGGGCCTCTGGAGGGAGCCCCCTGCCTCTCTCTCGTCCAGAAGCAGCTGTGCAGCCTCCGTTGCCAGCGAGACAGGCAGGGCAGAGCGCTCCCTCTGGATGCCCCGCCTCGTGCTTTCTCCTTCTGCAGGCGGAAGAAGCGCTGCGCGGGCGGAAAACAGCAGCAGGAGCACCCGCAGCGGTGGGAGCACGCGGGAGCACACGGCGGCGGGGGCAGGTAGATCTTTTGGACTTGGTTGCTTCAAGAGTAGCTCGCATGCTGAAAAAGTGCGAGCACCCCTGTTCTAAACCATACCTCCAAATGTCTAGAAATAGTATCCATTCCCTTCCTGGAAGCTTTGAAAGATAATTTTTGAATTAAGTAGTTGTTATAGCTCTGCACACTTTAAAAAATAAAAGTTGTGATTATCATGTTTAAAAGAGAAAATCTCTCCTGCAAGGAGACATTAAAATACTTTTTAGTTGCTGAAAAAACAACAAAAATGTTCATGATTTCTTATTGTTCTGAAATACGCCAGGAAAGATTTCTGTCTTTGTTGCTAATACTATTGCCTGACCTACCTAGCCAGCCACAATCCTGTTATATCACAGATCCCACTCACTTCTCTGATTACACTCTCATTATTCTCTAATTTCATCTTAATTCTAAGTGACATAACTACATTCTCACTTTCCTTACTACCCTCATACAAACATTTCAGATTTTCAGCCTTCCAAGCATTCATCTGCTGCCCTCACCCCTCCCAGTAGATGACTTACCTTATTCTGATATCAACAATATGTAACAACACTCCTGTTGCACACAAAACATACAGGGTAGAATTTATGTAACTGCAGAAGATCTCAGCTACAGGTTACAGCAGGCATGGGCAAACATCAGGGCTTGTCCTTGTCTAGGTTACAGACTTCACAGACCAGAAGTTCAGATTCAACCTAGCCACTTCTACAGTAGAGTCTTGCTTATCCAACATAAATGGGCCGGCAGAATGTTGGATAAGTGAAAATGTTGGATAATAAGGAGGAATTCAGGGAAAGTCTATTGAATGTCAAATTACTTTATGATTTTACAAATTAAGCACCAAAGCATCACGTTTTACAACAAATTGACAGAAAAAGCAGTTCAATACATGGTTATGTTATATAGCAATTAATGTATTTACGAATTTAGAATCATAGAGTTGGAAGAGACCTCATGACCCATCCAGTCCAACCCCCTACCAAGAAGCAGGAAAATTGCATTCAAAGCACCCCCATCAGATAGCCATCCAGCCTCTGTTTAAAAGCTTCCAAAGAAGGAGCCTCCACCACACTCCAGGGCAGAGAGTTCCACTGCTGAACGGCTCTCACAGTCAGGAAGTTCTTCCTAATGGTCAGATGGAATCTCCTTTCTTGTAGTTTGAAGCCATTGTTCAGCGTCCTAGTCTCCAGGGCAGCAGAAATCAAGCTTGCTCCCTCCTCCCTATGACTTCCTCTCACATATTTATACATGGCTATCATGTCTCCTATCATCAAAACATTGCAATGTATTGAATCAGCTGTGGATTGGACAGGAGGCAGACTGAGTTGGATAATACAGAATGTTGGATGAGCGAAGGTTGGATAAGTGAGACTCTACTATACTTAAGAAAGGATTTCCGGTCATGGCAAAGACTATGCCCTGAGAACCTTGGAGAGCGCTTTCCAATCAGAGTAGACAATACTGGGATAGATAAATCATTCCACTGCCACCTTATCACATTGAGAAATTCTCCTCTTGATGGACACTTCAAACTCTTTTCAAGCATGGAGAGGCCCTGAGCTCATCACATGCTCCAGGGTTGAAAAGAGGCAGAAATCTCATGAAAAGAGGGAACTCTGAACACGGGCCAGCAATTGTGTTTAGAGCTCCAACCTCTTATCTTGCTTTTCAACTGGAACACCCATATAATGGGAACCATCAAAAGTTTCCTGTCCTGCTTCATTGTCCAACCGTCAGCAGTCTCTTGAATCCTATGGGGTTTTATGCAGAACCATAGGACCCCATGGAAAGAAATGATTGTAACCTGGAACACTGTCTCTTGTATCCCATGGGCTTTGATGCAGAACAGCGGAAAGGAATGGTTTTAAACTGGTGTCAATCTCCTTCAATGTAAAGGGCTTTGGGCAGGACAAGGGATCTCTTGGTATGTGGATTTTTTTCTTCTCCTGATTAAAAACAAAAAAGTAATACAGTGTTTCCTCACTTATTGCTGGGGTTAGGTTCCAGGACCTCCCGCAATAAGTGAAAAACCGTGATGTAAAGATTTATTTTAATATTTATACATTATTTTAGTAGTTATACACTATTTCAAGTCTTTATAAACTTAAAATAAAGTGAAGGATAGGAAGGAAAGGCCCTTCAAGGCTGGAGGGGAGGAGGACTGAGGAGGGAAAGCTCTTCAGAGAGTGAAGGCGGCAAAAACTTGCGAAACAGTGAAAATATTGCGATATATATTTAAAATTAATATTTTTTGAAATCCACAAAACAGCGAGTCCATAATAAGCGAACCGTGAAGTAATGAGGGAACACTGTACTGACCTTGTGATGAATTTAAGATGTATTGCCAGCTCTTAAGCTTCGACTTGTGAGTGTGAGCATGATGGGGAGGCAGAACTTGAAATGGGTCTGCTGATATGATGGGTGATTCCCAACTCTTAAAGGGACGGTCACCCATGCTTTCCCCTCTCAAAGTGATGAGGTGGCTGGTATAACGCAGCTTCCAATGTACCATGGAAATATGAGATGGCTGATATAATGTAGCTGCCAATGTACGAAGGAAAAGGAAACACTTCTTTATGAATCCTGGCATGACAGTATCATACCATTCTAGAAGGATGGACCTCCAGACACGAGCAGATCTTTGGCACTACTGTTAATGAGCCACTTTTTAGGGCGCCAATTTTAGTTTTGCATGATTGGCAATCCAAGTCTTTTAAATTAGTGTGAATGCTGGAAAGTCCCGCTAAGTATAGAAGAGTTAAGATTATATGCATTAAGGGTGGAGAGGGAAAACAATGCCCTTTGGTCTTTTCCCCTTCAGTGCAAAATCCTATAATGCATGTTAGCTATTAAAAACCTTGGTTTGAATAGTTGTAGGATACTAATAATTTGTTTGGTACAGCCGAAACTAGCACAGCTGGAAGATGAGTATTTTAATGTATTTCTAAATTAAGCCAGGCAGTTTAAAGAAACCATCGAGCATACATCCAATCTGTTAGAGGTTTACAATAAATCCTTTATCTGTGCTGAAGTAGAAGGAATAGCCACCTTTCAGTTTATCATACAGCAGTGGGTTATCTTTTCTAATGAAGTCTGAGTCCCCTAAAGCGTTTTAGAAATAGTTTGTGTTCTTGGTGGTCTATAACAATAATACTAATACACTGGTATAGATTTAATGGACTGAAGACTGCCATTTCTTTCCAGCAATAGTTTATTTTCACTTCCTTCCCAAAGAAATTAAAATTGTAAATGAAAGCAATTAATAGATATCCACAGCTTCCTTGGAAGAATGCTCTACTTCTATCTTTTAAGTTTTTAACCCATTCAAAACTCAAAACAAAGTGATGATATATTGTCGAAGGCTTTGTGGGCGAAACGTCAGGAGAGAATGCTTCTGGAACATGGCCATACAGCCCGGAAAATTACCACAACCCAAAAGTGATGACACAGCTTTTGTTTGAGAACACAGAAATGCTGGCCCACTCTAACAACTACCAAGTCAGACAACACAGGGAAGGTATTGAAATACATAGGCAGATGGAAAATTTCAACTGAAAGGAGAAAACCATGAAAATGAACAAAATCTGGCTACCAGCATTAAAAAAACCCTCTAAAATCAGGACAGTAAATGAAGAGTAACTCTCAAAAAACGGGAATTCTAGGCAAGAATCAATCAGGGCCAGCAAACCTCCCAACAAAGGATTCCCCAAGCAGCAGTCAGCTAGGCTTCGAAGCTACAAGGCAATTAAATGCTAATTTAATAGAGGGCCTTCTCGGCGGTGGCTCCCCGTCTGTGGAACGCACTTCCCAGCGACATACGATCAATACCATCCCTCCTGGCATTCAGGAAAAAAGTAAAATCCTGGCTATGGGACCAGGTGTTTGCACACTAGCACAAGGCAGCATTTTAGACTGGGTTTTAATGGAAAGTTGATGAATAGGGCTCAATGCTTTTTATGGACGGAACACTGTTTTTAACTTATATGAATGCGTATGATGTTTAATGTAACTGTATTTTAATGTATTTTAATGTTGAATGTTTCTGGGGTTTTATATTGTGTTTTACTGTGTGGGCATCGAATTGTGCCTTTGTGTAAGCCGCTCTGAGTCCCCCCTTGGGGGTTGAGAAGAGTGGGGTAAAATGCTGGAAATAAATAAATAAATAAAAATAAATAAGAAATAAATAATCAAGGTGGCCAATTGCAAGATTTCTTTCTCCCACCCTGGACCTTCCACAGATATATAAACCCCACTTGCCTAGTTTCCAACAGACCTCACAACCTCTGAGGATGCTTGCCATAGATGTGGGTGAAATGTCAGGAGAGAATCCTTCTGGAACATATTGGCTATACACCGCGGAAAACTCAACAGCAAAAAAGTGATGATGGTGCTATGGGTAAACCTCACTGTCAATATAGAACTTTGAGTAAGATATTGCTATGTTATGTGCACTTAATTGAATGATGAGTGAATCCCAATTTTATTAGATCCATAGCATATACATTGGTAGATGCATTGATCTTATATGTTGGTTTAAATTGATGTTTTAACTGAAGGTTCACGTTGTATTTAATATGTTGTTCCCTATCTTGATCCATGGGGAAAAGCAGTGAGAAATAATAATAATAACAATAATAATAATTTCTATTGTTTGTCTGTTTCTAGCTGCTCCTGTAGTCTTTCAGGGAAAGCAATTCACAATTTGGTGTCAGGCTAGTGCCTGGAGGAAAGCTTTGTTCACCCCTAAAGCTACATTTTCTCTATTCCTTTATTCCTGCTCTTTCTGGCCCAGTCTACACTGCCATGTAATTCAGTTTATGAATCCAGAATATCTCCTTTGAACTGGATTATATGGCAGTGTAGATCCAGTCTTAGATGCTGGAATTAGTTCCCTTGGCAAATACAAATTCAACATCCCTTATCTGGAATTTTGAAATCCGAAATACTCCAAAAATGGCACAGGGGACTATGACATATTTGTTTTCTGATGCTTCTGTCTCATGAAAAAAATATTTAAAATATTGTGTATAATATTACCTTCAGGCTATGTGTATATGCTATCCAAAGCTAAAAGGCATATGTGAATATTAGTAGAAGTACACTGGGGCCCCTGGTAGTGCAGCGGGTTAAACCGCTGTGCTGCTGAACTTACTGATTGAATCTGTGGAGTGGGGTGAGCTCCTGCTGTTAATCCCTGACTTCTGCCAACCTAGCAGTTCAAAAACATGCAAATGTGAGTAGATCAATAGGTACCGCTTCTGCAGGATGGTAATGGCGCCCCATGCAGTCATGCTGGCCACATGACCTTGGAGGTGTCTACGAACAATGCCAGCTCTTTGGCTTAGGAATGGAGATGAGCACCGCACCCCAGAATAGGACTTAATGTCAAGGAATATCTTTACCTTTTACATGAAAATAGAAATAAAAGGTACTTGAAGAGAGATATTAGATATTTAATAATATGATTTTGAGCAATGGTAAAAAAAAAGACGGAGATAAATCATACAGATGGGTTACAAGTGCCAATACAAAATTCCTAAACTGAAACATTGCTTTTACAATCCAATTAATGACCAATCTTTTTTTCCACCGGCAACTCATTAGACATAGCAGATGGTAAGTAGATTCTGTGGGCAGCTTTGCAGACTCGGGTTTTAAATGAGCAATTAGATATTTGAATACCGATAAGACCCAGGTTCAGACCCTCTGTTTAGCGATGATGTCTGAGGATGGCCTGAGGCAATTTCTTCTTGCTCCCATCTAACGAACCTTGCAGATGAAAGAAAATGAGTCATTTTCAAAATGATTTCTTTTTTTAAATTAAGGGATCCTTCTATGTGTATTCAATTAGATAGCCGAGTGAAGAGTCATAACTTCAGACTTAGGTTAGCAACGCCTCTGACATCAAGGAACAAGAGGGCAGAAACAGCATGCTATAAAACACGAGCCATGTACAGGCAGTCCCCGAGTTATAAACATCCTATTTGCAAATCACCCACAGTTAAAAATGGGGGATAGACAAGAGGAAACAAGATAAATCTACCTCTAGGAAGGGAAATTCATTCTTGAGGCTTTATCACCAGTACTTGTTGCCACAGCAAGACAAATTTTCCAAAATCCAATTATCACAAGGTCAGAAAGTGCAGTGAAATCTTCTGAACAGGGGCACAGGCAGAACCCCCCCCCCCCAACCTTCCCTATGCTATCCAAAGCATACTTCCTGCCTCCCTCCCTCCCTCTCTCTCTCACACACAGGCTGGAGTTACCCTTAAAATTTACCTGTCCTGACTTACATACAAATCCAATTTAAGAAAAACCCTACAGAAACTATGTTGTTCATAACTTGGGAACTATCCCATACCTTGAGAAGTCTGACTTGGCCATGGTAGTCCATGCTCTGGTTACATCCTGTATAGACTACTGCAACGTGCTCTATGTGGGGTTACCTTTGAAGACTGTTCAGAAGCTTCAATTGGTCCAATGAACGGCAGCCAGATTACTAACAGGAGAGGCGCTCAGGGAGCATACTACTCCTCTGCTATGCCAGCTCCACTGGATGCTAGTCTGCTACCGGGCACTCAAAATGCTGGCTTTAGCCTATAAAGCCCTAAACCCCTTATGAACCATCTAGGATGTTATGATCGTCTGGGGAGGCCCTGCTCTTGACTCCGTCTACATCACAAATACATTTGGCGGGGATGGGAGACAGCGCCTTCTCAGTGGTGGCCCCTCGGCTATGGAACACCCTTCCCAGGGACATTACATCAGCCCTCCCCAGCCCTCTGAAAAAAGTCAAAACCTGGCTATTCGAGCAGGCATTTGAAAAGGCTGTGTAACAGACATAGGATTATGGAACAATTGGACTACGAGATTGGATTATGTTTTTATATAGGAGACAAAATGATTTGCTTTTTACTACTGTTATGGTTTTAATTGATATATTAATGTTTTTAATTGTCTTAAAGGTTTTTTATGATGTTGTTGGCATTGAATTCTTGCTTTGTGAACTGCCCCAAGTCGCCTCCGGGCTGAGAGGGGTGGTATAAAAATGTACCAATTCCTAGGCTGTTAGGAATTGTGGGAGTTGGAATCCAAAACACATGGAAGACCAAAGTTTGCCCATGCCTGGTGTAGTTACACCCTCAGATCCATATATTGACTTTCCTATTTTTCATTCAACAGAGCTTTTTATCATTTCTGTTTAAGCCATCTATGGCTTTGCCCTCCCAACCTAATCCTTTTCTCCTTTTTTCCCTATTAAAGCCTTGCTTTTGACCTTCACTCTTCCAACTCTGACCCTTTCAATTGCTCTGTGCTCCCTTTATCTCTTTTCTTCAAAATTATACCTAAAAACCACATTTCTTTTAACCCAGCTTAACCTCATATAGCCTTAATTACTGGAAGACACAAATAATATTTCAAGGCACAAGCCTGCAATCTGCTCTTACTTCAGTTCCGTTTGCAATGTGATTGTGAAATTCACACATCCCAAAATGTGTATTCACATGATTTTTAAAAAAGTATTCTGTTTTCTCTTCTATGTGAGTATGGACAAGCTACAGACATACAAGATTTTAATTTAAACCACTGTTTCTCAACCTTGGGGTCGGGACCCGGGGGGAGGGGCTGCAAGGGGGACAGAGGGGTCACCAAAGACCATCAGAAAACACATGGGGTTGGTCATGGGATTCTATGTGGGAAGTTTGGCCCACTTCTCCCATTGGTGGGGTTCAGAAAACCATTTGATTGTAGGTGAACTATACATCCCAGCAACTACAACTCCCAAAAGTCATCAGGTCAAATCTATCTTCGAGGTAGCATCTCCTTCTATGAACTGGTGTGGGCACTAAGATCTACCAGGGAGGCCCTCCTCTTGGTCCCACCTCCGTCTAAAGTGTGATTGGTGAGTACGAGAGAGAGGGCCTTCTCAGTGGTGGCCCCCAGGCTTTGGAATACCCTCCCAAGGGAGGTGAGGCTAGCCCCCATTCTCCAAGCCTTCCATATACAACTGAAGACATGGATTTTTAGGCAAGCCTTTGACCATGTTTAGAAATTTGAGGACCCAGAGATTTTTCACTATGCACTTTATGAGACTGATATTGATCACAGTTTGTTTTATATTCTGCAGCTATTCTTGCATTTTACTGATATTAATCAGGGGTTTTAAAATTATGTTTATGTTTGTTCTTATTGCTTTGAGTTATTGTCATTGCCCTTTTTGTATTTTGCATATTTGCACCTCTGAGTGCTTTGTGAGCCGCCCCAAGTCCCTCTGGGAGATGGTAACGGGGTATAAATAAAGATGATGATGATGATGATTATTATTATTATAAAATAATGCCATGGATCTATTTCTCTGCCTCCATTCCCCTAGAACTGGACCCAAACCAGACCATGAAATAAGCAATTTTATTAACAACAGGACGAGAGCCAATGTGATGTAGTTGTTTGAGTAATGGATTTTGGATATTAGGAGACTAGAATGTGGAAAAATGGCCTCAAACTATAGGAAAAGAGATTCCACCTGAACATGAGGAAGAACTTCCTGACTGTGAGAGCTGTTCAGCAGTGGAACTCTCTGCCCCGGAGTGTGGTGGAGGTTGCTTATTTGGAGGCTTTCAAACAGATGCTGGATGGTCATCTATCGGGGGTGCTTTGAATGTGATTTTCCTGCTTCTTGGCAGGGCGTTGGACTGGATGGCCCATGAGGCCTCTTCCAACTCAAAGATTCTATGACACCAAAATCTGAATATCTATTTGATCGTCTTGACAATCCATTTTCTTGGCAGGTTTCAAAAATGCTAAAAAAAGGAAAATATTTCAAATAATGTTTTGGATGGAGATGATTCGAAGCAGCCTTCAGAACATCTGCATTCTCAAGCCCGCATTGCAATCACTTCTTCTTTTTATTTCCAATGGGAACATCTTAGAAGGGTGGCATAAAATTCCTTGCATAAATAAAAATAAATAAAATATAAATGGATGCTGCTGCAAATCACAAAAACACCAATTTTTGTCATATTCACTTTCTGTGAGCTCAAGAACTCAAGAAATGCTGAAAATTAAATTCTGTTTACTGGCATATCTGTGATCAAAGTTACGCATAAGGATTTAATGCTGACACCGAGAAAGAAACAACTTTCACAATTACATGCCCTTAAAAGCTGTGTGTGTTGACTTTTCTCCAAAGTAACTTGCTTTTCGCATTTTTTTAAAAAAAAGACTAAACCTGGTACCTTTATTTGAGAAAGAAGCTCATTTCTGTAAGTTGAATGACAGCATGAACTTAAGAGTCTTATTCTTCCAAAAGTAATGTTCTATCTTCTACTTTTTGATGTGTGCATTATCCATATATATCAAAATAGAAAAAAATGGTCTATAAAACTTAATATTTTAAATGGGTTATTAATTCCCAGCTGTACAAAAATATTCTCATGGCCTAAGGGGCTCCCAGTCTTAGCAGCTCTAGCTACTCAGGCTGGAACAATCAGAATTGATTAATGGGGCATTCATTGAGGAATGCATAGCGGATTATTGGAAGTTATTGGAAGTTATAAGGCTTTTAGACTCCCTGCCACGTGGCGCTGACAGTTCAAAGATAGATGTGGAAGCGGAGAGTGTGTTTACACTGTCGAAATAATGCAGTCTGACACCACTTACCTAACACGCCTCAATATGGAAGTTGTAGTTTTACCTGGTCTTTAGCTTTCTCTGTCGAAGAGTGCTGGCGTTTCACCAAACTGAAACTTCTATGATTCCATATCATGGCAGTTAAAGATCAGACATGGGTAAGCATTGGCATTTCAGGTGTTTTGGACTTTAATTCCCAGAATTCCTAACAGCTGATAATCAGCCTGAGATTTCTAGGAGTTGAAGTCCAAAACACCTGGAGGGCCTAAGTTTGCCTATGCTTGGTGTAGATGTCTCCAAAGATAAAAAGCAGCAAAGTTTAGACTCAGGAGAGCCAGCTCTATCATTAGGTAGAGTGAGGGCGCATCCAGACAGCCCCTTAGAAGTGAGAGTTCTTGCTTCTTTAAGTGGGGCATCTAAATGATGCCCCACATAAAAACGACTGCATTTGGCACAAAGCAAGAAAACCCTGCTTTGTGCCAAGGTAATTTACCACTTGGAAAGACCAGGTTTTTCAGAAGACTCGTGTCTTTCCAGGTGTGAGCGCTGTGTAGATGGGGACAGGGGATTGTGTTGTGTGACTTCCAGTGCCCATCTACACAGCTGTCTTGGGTTTTTTCAGCTCCTGGAGCCCAAGAAACTCAAGACAGCCCCCACCCACTCCCAAAACCCCTTAAAAGCTTTAAAAATAAAACAACTTACCTGGCCGCCATTAAACTGCTGCCAGAACTCTCCTGGTGGATAGGAATGATGCACCAGGAGAAGCGAGGGGAAGAGGAAAATAACTCCTGCCCGCCTTTCTCCTGGTGCATCATTTGTATGCCCCAAGAGAGCTCCGTCAGCAGTTTAATGGCAGCCGGGTAACTTATTTTATTTTTAAAAGAATTTCCTAGGGGGGTTTCTTTGGTGTCCCGGTGCCCTACTGGAAAATCCGGCAGGGCATCTGGACACTCCCCCACTCCCAGGAAAGCAGTGTAACCCAGGAGCAATCATGTTTAAGAAACACAATTGCTCCCGGGGTAAAGGGAGGCAACTGCTTCAGGAAGCAGCTTCTGGGGGGCTATTTGCGCATGCTCGAAGAGTAGCTGGACGCACCGAAAACTCCTCTCCCCGAAGAAGAGATTTATAGCTCACCCAAAGGGTAAGAAAACAAAACAACAAAGCCATTTTGCTATCCTCAAGTGTAGTGCACCAGAAGGCTAAAAATTCCTGGTTGAGAGTCTGTGTGAGACTGTCTCTGAGCCTGTAAAAGGAATATTGTTTGTTTGACCGGGTGCCTTGAGAAGACAGATAAGATGGCGCGCAACCTCTGCGAACTAAGTCAGCAGATTAATGACTCTCTGGCCTCAGTGGAGAGGAATATTAGGGGTGATTTACGTTCACTTCAGAAAGAAATGAAGGAGATAAAAGATGAAGTCAAAGTAGTAAAAAAAACTGCTTTGGAAGCTCAAAAGAAAGCAGAGGAAAACGAAAGCAAAGTCAGTCAGCTGATTCGCCGCGTGAGTCAACAGGAAGACCGGCTGAGAAGGCGTAATTTGAGACTAATGGGGATTCCTGAGAGTGAGTCGATGAACCCAAAGATATGGAAACACAGCTGGTGAACTGGCTCACAAACCTCAATATTTCAATTAAAGAGTCAGACATTGAGCGAGCCCACAGAATTTACAGACCGGGGGCGAGTTCTGGATTCCCAAAAGAGATAGTGGTCGCCTTTTCTACAGAAAAGATGAAGGAACAAGTCTATAAAGAGCTTAAAAAGATAAAGGATTTGAAATACAAGGACAATGCGGTCAGGGTGAAACAAGACTTTTCTACAGAGACTGTCCAGGAAATAAAAAAAATGGTTCCTTTTACTAAAAAACTATTTGAAAAGGGATCAGATTCTCCTGGGGATACCCTGCAACAATTATAATCTTCAAGGACGGGAGAAGATTTAGAGCAAAAAATTCTGATGAAGCCATGAAGTTAATGGAACAGCTGGGAATTGAAGGCTCCACCCACGAAGAATTAAGCAGTATTGAGGAGGACCCAGAAGATCCCGAAGAAAGCTCTTCGCAGAGTCTTGAAGGACTGGCTTTGCAAAAGAGAGGAAAAAGAAGCCGGAGAAATGAATCACAAGAGTTACTTAATGAGTAAAAAAAAAAAAAAAAGTCTGAATGTGATAGTAAGACTGTAATCTGTGCTAACCATTATAGCTGTATAGTAAGGATATGTTTTGTTGGATGAGCTAAAAAAAAAGATGTATAGAATGTTAAATATGGAGGGGAGGGGAATGGTGGTAACGCAATAAGCCAAATGTACAAGGAGAGACAGGGAGGATTTCTCCCATACGTAACGTCTCTACCTGATGGGGGAAGGGGAAACCACAAAAGCATAAGTAAAATTAATTTCCACGCACACAAAATGAGACTTGTTTTGAATATCTTGAATGACTATGGGATCTCCTAGGATTATTTGTATAAGTGTAAATGTAAATGGACTGTCAGGAAAAACCGGAAGGTTAAAAATTTAGACTACTAAATCTGGCCAGATCAGAAGGAGCCCACTTTCTCTGTTTACAAGAAGTTCACTGGGAAAATGATAAGCAACCCATTCTGAGCTCAGGTCTGTGGGAAACAGTTGCTTTGGCTAAAGGGACTAATAGATCAAGGGAACAGCGATTCTAATGAGGAAAAATACAGATATTCAGGTTCTAGATCAATTGGGAGATAGACAAGGGAGATACATATTCTTAAAAGTAAAAAATAAAGGACAAAAAAATTTACAATAGCAAATATTTACTGCCCAAATCAGGGTCAAAAACAATTCCTGGAAAAAGCTATGAAGAAACTGCAAAACTTCTACGAAGGAGAAACTATTTTAATGGGAGATTTCAATCTAGATATAACTCAACACAACTCAATCAAATTAAGTAAATGGGGATTGAGAGATGCTTTTGAGATAGCTAACAAAAGGCCCAACCTACATATTATTCTCACAGACATAAAAAAATACACACGCATAGACTTTATTATGTTGAGGGAATCCAATGAATTAAAGATAAAAAACATACAAACACATGGGATTTGGATTTCAGACCATGCCCCAATACAAATTGAGATAGAAATTAACTCAGAACCAAGAAATAAAACATGGAAATATAACAGTTCAATTCTATGGAGGAAAGAGGATAAAGAATACATAACTAAATAAATCCAAAACTATTTTAAAGAAAATAGTGGTTCAGCCCCAGGAAGCATAATAGGTAAAGCTGTAATAAGAGGCCACCTTATCATGCTAGGAAAATTAAGAAAAGGGGAATATTGTAGGAAGAGAAGGGAAAAGATTGAAGAATTGGAAGCTCTCCACAAACAACAACAGGTCCAATATAAGGGGCAGACCCAAGACAAAATAAGGAAGTTGAAAGAAGACCTAGATGAGTTAGACCTCTTTACAATGTGGAAAAGAGAGAGAAATTAGTTAAAAATGAATTCCAAAGACCTAATATAAAGTCACTGAAAAGGTTAGCAAAATATTTGAGGGATAAAAAGAAAAACAGAGGATTAAGGCCATAAGAATGCAAAATAATAAATTAACACACAATTCAACACGAATAAGAGAAGCTTTTGCCACATTTTACCAGGGGCTGTATAGTGAAGGTAATAAGGGCCAATTAGAAGAAGTAATAGATATAAAATTAGACGAGGAAGAGAAACAATTATTAAATTCAGAGATCTCAATAGAAGAAATAAAAGGAGTAATAAAAAAATTAAAGAAAGCAAAATCCCCAGGAATGGATGGATATACAGCTGAATACTACAAGGAATTCATAGAAATCCTGAGTCCTGAGCTACATACATTATTTAATAATATTCTGAAAGGAGGAAAAGCACCTGACACCTGGAGGAAAGCTGAAATTATAGTTATACTGAAACCACAGAAAGACCCAAAAGAGACAGGTTCTTACAGACCAATTAGTTTATTAAACCAGGACTATAAAATATTTGCAAAAATTTTATCTAACAGACTAGAAAAAGTATTACCAAAATTAATAAAAACAGACCAATATGGATTCATTAAAAACAGATATATTGGACATCCAATCAGAAATATTTTGAATATAATGGAACACAAGAAAAAGAAGAAACTAGCCCTTTTGAAACTAGACATACATAAGGCTTTTGACTCAATAAATCATGAATTTTTGTGGGAGGTCATGAAAAAATTTGGGGTAGGTGATTCATTTCTCATAGCAACTAAAGAACTATACAGAAAAGGACCGGCGGTAGTCAGAATAAATGAAGGAACATCAGAGGAATTCCCAATTCAGAGGGGAGTAAGACAAGGATGCCCCCTGTCACCGCTGCTCTTTGTTCTGGGAATGGAGGTGGTAGCTGACAGAATAAGAAACAGTGTAAGGATCGAGGGATGTAAAATGGGCAAGGAACTGGAGGCCAAATTAAACCTTTTTTTTTTTTATGATCTTTTGGTGATATTATCTAACCCCTTAGAAGGAATAAAGGAATTAAAAATTATACTAAGTGACTATGAAAGAAATACAGGACTAAGGGTCAATATAAAGAAATCAGAAATCATGTACTTTAAAGTAAGCAAATCCGAAAAAGAGGAAATAGATAGAATAACTGAAATTGGCATGGGAAAAGAAAAAAAATATTTGGGAGTGATATTGCAAAGAAATATAGATAAGATGAAGAAGAGTAACTATAAGGCGACATGGAAAAAAATTCTTAAGACCATGAAAAATGGAAGGAAAAAATCTAAGCATCTTTAGTAAAATAAAAGCAGCAAAAATGTTCTTAATCCCAAAAATAATGTATTTATTTCAGGTTCTCCCAATAGAAATTAATCCAAAACAAATAAAAACTTGGGACAAGACTATTAGAGAATGGATATTGAACGAAAAGAAACCCAGAATCTCAAACAAAGTATATTACACACACCAGAAAGAATTAGGATGGGGACTACCAAATTTGGAAATTTATTACAAAGCATTTCAACTAAAGGAAACAGTTTAAGGAGAGAAGAAAAATGGTGCAAAGTAGAAGACGCAGTTAATAATGGAGAGGGAAAATTTGGGATTTTTACAGGAAATATAGAGGCTACCATAAAAAAAACCAGAGGCCCTAGAAGACTGGCATTAAAAATATGGAAAAAATGGAAACCACTGTGGATGCCGGATATAATAAAGTGGACACCCCTAGAAAGTCTATACGGGAGTTTGGCCCCAGTTGGTGGAAAGATCTGAAAGACAAAGGATATTATTGCATTAAGGATATGTATGATATAAATGGACAGCTGACTCCTACAGACAGGTTAATAGAAAAAATGGGTAACAGAAACTGGATAAAAGTATTAGGCCTGTGCAATAAGGGGAGATATGGAGAATGTTTAGGTAAAGAAAATGTGGTTGAAAGTATATTGCTGAAAGGACAGAAGGCAGTGAAAGGCTTGGTAGGAGTAATATATAAAACAATGATAAAAGATGAGGAATATATAGTCAGATCATTACAAAATAAATGGCAGAAAGAGGGGACACTTACAAAACAAAATATTGAGGAATGGAAGAAGGGGGTAAATAAAATTAAAATGGAAAAATATAAAGAACTAGAAAGGAAATTTATTTGGAAATGGTACAGGACACCAGCTCAATTAGCAAATATGGGAACAGGATTAAGCCAATTGTGTTGGCACTGCAAAGCTGAGAAGGGCTGGTATGCACACATGTGGTGGGACTGTATAATTGCAAAAGATTTCTGGAATAAAATAATGAGGAAAATTGGGAAACTCTTCAAAATAACAACTCAAGCTAATATGGAATTTTTACTAATGGCAGTCACAGGGAATAAAAACATTGCTGCAAAGGACCAAGAGTTATTTAAAGCAATGATCCTAGCAGGAAAAGCAGTAATAGCATGGGGATGGAGAGATGAAAAAAAATGGAATCTGGAAAATTGGAATAACTACTTATTTGAACAAGTCCAATCTGATATCATTGCATGTATAAACCAAGAAGATTCACAGATAGATATAACAGAAGAAATTAAAGAGAAATGGGGGACTTATATGAAATGGTTAGAAGAAGGAGAAGCCAGTCCAGATATTGTACAGAGATTTCAAAGGTGGTGTTCGTGGTTAAAAATAAATATATAAAGAAGAAGTGGTGGGAGGGATAGGGAGGGGGGTGGGGGGGAGGTGGGAGAAAAATAAAAAAATGTAATTATGAATGTTCTGTAAAGAATGTGAATAGATAACACAGGAATTATGTTCATTATAATCTATGCCTACAATAGACTATTATAATCTGTTCAAATATATTATTTTCTTCCAATAAACAAACAAACAAACAAACAAAAAAGAAGGAAGCAGCTTCTGGGTGAAAGCCATCTGGGCTCTTCTTTCAGAGATTCCCAAGTGACATCATTTTGTTACTTGTTCAGAAAAATGCCTTGGCCAAACCTTGATAAAGAGTCGAGGATCAAGAAAACGTCATGTGAACAAATGCAATGACATGTTATTTTCAATCAGGGGTCCCCAAACTAAGGCCCGTTGGCCCATGTCTCTCTCTCATCGGTTAGATGATGGGATAATGGGACATGTAATCCTCTATATCCACAGTTGCAGAGAATCAGCAGAAGGTGGTTGATGGTTATTTGAGCAAACAGAAGCAAAAAGAAGAAAGTTTGGCTTCTTGTAAAAATATGCACAAACTTTAATTTTCAAATATAGTTTCAAATAAACAATAAAGCAGCAACATGCTCTTTCAATAAACAGTCCGTGTGGAGATAGAAAAACAAAACATATAACGCAGTTCTTCTTCAGCATACTCCCACACATTCTTCAGCAACAGGCTTCTGTGTTAACTCACACAGTATTGCAGCTCCCAGCATACCTGTCACCATTTCAGCATTCCAGTAGTTTATGAATGCATTTCTCCAAGCTTATGCATTTCTCCAAGCTTATGAATGAATTTCTCTCAGATATAAATGCATTTCTCCAAGCTACAGCATTCCAGCATTACAGCAGTATAGGAAACCATTTCTTCAAGCCAATAAATGCATTTCTCCAAAGCTTATCTTGAGGCTTTCCTTGCAGCTCCAACTCCAGCAGCTTTCCCAAAACTACTCTCGAGCCATTCAGCATATCAGCAAGGATGTCAGCTACAGCCAGTACATCAGCCAGAAACACCAGCCAGCAAAATAGCCAGCATAGACACAGTAAGAGCCTCCAGCATATCCAATAAAAGCCTGCAAAAGCCTAACCCAATCTGTAACATAGGAGATTTATACAAACACAGCTGCCACACCCTACTGGAGTCAGGTAAAACTCAGCTGCAGCTATTCAGACACACCTACAGTAGTACTACTACAGCACAAAAACCAAAAGAAATAGATACTCACAACTCAAACAATTGTTTTATATCAGTGCTGTCCAACATCTAACCGGCCAAGGGCCGGATTCCAGGTCACTGATGACCTGGGGGGCTGCCCGGCCCCGGCCCCGCCCCCCCCCCCCCCCCCCCCCCCGCCCCCACCCCCCCCCGCCCCCCCCCCCCCCCCCGGCCCCACCCCCCTGAAGCCGGCGCTGGCTTCAGCCGCTGCTGCGATCCCTTGCAAGGCACGGAGGCCCCGCCCGGGAACCCCCTCCCTTGCAGGGATCGCAGCAGCGGCTGAAGCGGCGCTGGCATCAGCCGCTGCTGCGATCCCTTGCAAGGCACGGGAGGCCCCGCCAGGGGACCCCCTCTCTTGCAAGGGATCGCGCAGCGGCTGAAGCCGACGCTGGCTTCAGCCGCTGCCGGGATGCCTGGCATGGCACGGTGGCCCCGCGGGGGGACCCCCCCCTCTTGCAAGGGATCGCAGCAGCGGCTGAAGCCGGCGCTGGCTTCAGCCGCTGCTGCGATCCCTTGCAAGGCACGGAGGCCCCGCCGGGGGACCCCCCTCCCTTGCAAGGCATCGGCGCCGGCGAGAGAGGGAAGAAGAGGGCGGTGCAGGGAGGAGGAGCTAGCCCTCTTCCTCCTCCTTGTACCACCCCTTGTCCCTCTCTCACCGGCGCCGATGCAATCGGCGGCACGGAGAGAGGGACGGAGGGGGCGGTGCAGGGAGGAGGAGCTGGCTCACTTCCTCCTCCCTGCCCCGCCTCCCCCTCCCCCTCGGCCGCCATTTTTTAAAAAAAAATTAGAATTTTTTTTTAAAAAAAATTAAAAATGGCGGCCGGGGGAATAGCGGGGGCCGTGCCCAACAGGCTGGGGGGCCGTGTACGGCCCCCGGGCCGCCAGTTGGACAGCCCTGTTTTATATCTTTACATTCTGACATCTCTCTCTCTCTCTCTCTCTCTCCTATCTGCACTTTAAAGTTACCTGAGCCAGCATGGTATAGAGATTTCAGCACTGGATTACAACTCTTGAGACCAGGATTGAAATCCCTGTTCAGCCATGAAACTCACTGGGTGACCTCAGCAAGACACATTATTAGCCCTTGGTATTCCACAGCTGACTGTTTTCCATTCATTTAAAATGTTATAGTTATACATTTCTTTTTTTTGTTGAAAGCCTGAATCATGAAATTGCTATAATTCTTTTATGTCAGGAGCGACTTGAGAAACTGCAAGTTGCTTCTGGTGTGAGAGAATTGGCCGTCTGTAAGGACATTGCCCAGGGGACGCCCAGATGTTTTGATTTTTTACCATCCTTTGGGAGGCTTCTCTCATGTCCCTGCATGGGGCTGGAGCTGACAGAGGGAGCTCATCCATGCTCTCCCTGGATTTGAACCTCTGACCTGTCGATCTTCAGTCCTGCCAGCACAAGGGTTTAACTCACTGCACCACTGGGAGCTCCATCTATAAAATAAAAAAAATAGTGTGGGAAAGTGAATTTGCAAGGTTATGGAGAAATACAAGTGTGGGACCATGAATTGACTATTTGGCACAACTGGAGAGAAGTGTGATATCAAAGATACCCAACCTGATATGCATTCACTATCAATGATGATGTGGGTTGCTGTGAGTTTTCCATGCTGGAACATGGCCAAACCATCCGGAAAACTCACAACAACCCAGCGATTCCAGCCACGACAGTCTTCAACAACACAATGATGATGTGACTTAACGAGTTCATGCAACTATCAGCAACTATTGTTTAAGCCTTGCTATAAATGAGATAAAATATAAAAATGGCTTAAATGTAGTTACAAATACTATAAGTAAGGATTTGTTTGGTTTTAAAAATGGATTTATTGGATATTTTTACAAAACAAAGCTTAGGCTGAAACCTGGAATGGATTCACTTCTCCACTGTTGTAGGAACTATGAGCTGCCACTGCCCTTTGCCAGCTACATTGCCAGGCAGTCCAATTATTTTATTTTTACCAAATTAGCACTCATATTCTACAATGCATTATAGGAGCATATTAAAATTAATGACCAAAGGCCTGGCACGCTATAAGCAAAAATCAACTGAAATGTACCTTGCTTTTTTGCCAGTTGTACATCAGTAATAAAAACATTATAGGGAATCTGTGAAGTTTCACATCAAACAAATTGAAAGTAAAAAAGATTAGTTAACAACAGAGATATAAAGTCATACCTTTAAGAAATGTGCAATTTTTTTCCAAAACCTCTTACCATGAATACTGGCATTTTAGAGGAGTGAAATAGAAATAAAATTCACGAGGACCACATCCCACCCCTCTCAGAATCTATTATGGCTGAATTACTTTATATCAATGGTTTAAAATGTGTATTAAAATGCAAGTCACTAGCTTTTCATTTGTGTACAGTACAATCTTTTTAGCCATAATGACTATGTAAATATTGTGGTGACTGCAATCACCCCGGAGTAATGGCTAGAGAGCAATCTTTCTGGAGGAAATACTAACTCAACCAAATTGAAAGGCTGTAAAGAACTGGGGATTTTCAACATCTCAATTGCAATGTGCAAACATATTTATTCTAGTGACACATGGTTAGCCTTCAGTCAGAGGCTCACACCTGTCAATGTGCCTGAGGATTGCTCCCTCTCTCGCCTCTGATCAGGATTGATCCATGTCAGCTTCAACATGATTATTTGGTACTATATCTGACTCCAGGGCATTGTATTCTGTCATGCTGGAAATGGGAGCTCCTTATGAGCAACTTTTGCATTCCCAGTAGGACCAGGATCTATTTATTTTGTTGTTATTGCTAAAACTAGATCTATACTTAGGAAAATGTATCCAAGTTGATACTTCTGACTTCTCTGCAACATCCTATATCATCAACTATGCTACCCTTTTGGAATGCCTGAAAGGTCCGGGTATTAGGGACATTGTAGATCATGGAAGAGACCACAAGGGCTTCCAGTACAATGCTCTACCATGTCCAATCAAAGCACCCCTGGCAGGTGACCATATGCTTAAAAATCTCCAGGGAAGGAGACTCCACCACCCTCCGAAGCAGCATATCCTGCTGTGTTTAAGTATTTCCAATACTATCTCTTGTCTAGGTTCCAGATGGTGGTGCTTGGAAATCGCTGTTCCTCCTAAAACAGAATTGTTACATAACATACCATTCTATTCACAATGCTATTTAACATTCACCATTGATATCCAACATTTGTGGTTCACTTTTGCAGATTTGATATTTTAGGCATCTGTAGGTCCTCCAACATGACACTATAGTTAACTTTCACCAGTGGTTGATTATAGGGTCACACTGCAGGATTTAGTGATTCCTCAACAGGTTATCTAGACATTTGTAGGCCTTCCAGCACTATTCTATAGTCAATATTCTATGGAAATTTATTTTGGACATTTATATCCCGTCCTATCTCGACCTCCGCAGAGGGACATAGAGACATGATGGGTGGCCTAGAGTTTCCTACAGAAGTGCAATACACACACACACACACACACACACACACACACACATACACACGCACACACACCCTAACCGCCGAGTCCCTTTGGGGAGACAGAGCGGTCAATAAATACATATTATTATTATTATTATTTCTGCGGGGTCTTGAGCTTCTGATCCCACTGAATGTGCATGGTTCACTGTATATCAGTGGTTTCCAATCTTTTTTTTTGACCAGGGACCACTCTCCAACATTAGTACCAAGGGGGTTACAGATCAGTTTTGGTCAACTTTAGATTCATTTTGGTTATTTGGGGTGCTGATTCAGAAAACTGCATTGGATAGCCCACATCAGCTCTAGTTTCTGATACCAAACATATGCCATCCAGTAGTCTCCATCCACTCGCCCACTGAATACCATATTTAATAATCTAGAGCTGATCTGGTAGTAGTAATCTTTCGTAGGTAGTCAGCCTCCCCCTCCCAACATCCCTGTTGCATAACACTCTAAGAGGGTTTCGCGAGACCAGTCGTTGCCTCGTCGTTTCAAGGCATTGGTGTAGTAATGAGGTCGTGGACCGTATTTTCATTCTTGGGGACCACTGGACCACAGATTGGGAACCACTGCTGTATATGAAGCCATTAGCAGAGATTGCCAAGTAGCAAGGGATATTGTTATGGTAATCACTAAGACCACTATCTCAGTGCACTGTATATTGGATTACCTCTGTACATAATTTGGAAACTTGGTTAATTAAAAACATGGTAGCCAGATTGGTCAAGTAGTAGTATATTACACCAATATTAATATCACTTGACTGGCTATCAATTAGTTTCTGAGTAAAGCACATGGTCTTGGATGTTATCTTTTAAGCCCTGTATGATTTGGGTCAAGCTTACTTATGAAATTGCCTTATTTTATTAAGAGCATGAGCAGGCAGGCAGAACAAGAACATATCTCATCTTCCACCTCTTCTTAAACCCAATTTTTACTCATTTTAGGCTCCGTAAAATGGTAATTTGTTGATAGATGGGGGGTGAAGGCAGTGGCCATATTTGGGGGTGTGGATGTGAGTGTTTCCTTTTGATCTGGTTATTTTTGAATGCTCTAAAAATTCACATTTCTTCCTATCATGCTAGCTAGCATTATGTCAGAAACATCTTTGCATATTTTCCCCTATTTAAGGTCTACCAAAAATACATTTAAGTAGATTAGAATTAGCCAGGATTTTATAAAAACGTAGAAACCTCTTTCTTTCCTTGCATCAAGTCTAGTTTACCTGAAATAGCTTCTCCTTTGAGAACTTCAACATTATCCCTTAATGGTTTCATTAAAAAATCTAATTAAATAACCAATTCCCGCATAATTTGGGCTGACTATATTGGTTGGTTTGTAGACTATTCCAGACAGTTGTCTGGAACTCTAAAAGAGCATTTGTCATTTTCACTTCTAAATACTGTTTGATCATCCCTTTCACTTTACTATCTCATTCGGACAATGTGGAACATTGCTGAGGCTTACAGTTCGAATTCATTTATAATGGATTTTAAACCAAATTCACATAAAATGTTACTTTCTATTTAACTGAAACCAAATATTTCCTACTTGATTTTGAAGAAGTTATGCCTTTTGACAGTGATTTTCATTAGATCTTTTATGGGTGTTTTAAATACCACTGATTATTGAAACATCATAGCTCTACCTGTGCTGAAATATGAAATCTGACCTAATGATTTACCCTACTTTAACTGCATGAAGTACCCACTGCCACATTTCCATCAAACTGAATTATATCTGTTTTTAAAAAAGGCTGAGCAAAGAATCAGCTGTCAAAGAATTTATTTATTTATTTATTCACTACTAGCTGTACCCGGCACGCGTTGCTGTGCCCTATTTAGGAGATGCAAGAAAGTCTGAGTATGTAAGGGTTGGAAATGATGTTACTTATGGTCTTGGTGGGGTCATGTAGGCATGAATTGCGCACTTTCTATGTGTCCTCCACATCTGTGGTTTACAGATAAGCAATAATTCAATGCCTTAACAACAATATACCATTTAAATAACATTTAAATTAAAATCAAAATAAAATTAAGTACATTAAAGCATTATAAAACATTACTATCACTATAAAACCACGCAATCCGCAATCATAATCCAGGTCATCCTGGTAGTCATGGCACATAATTCGAGTTAATCTATTGCACTATGGTTCTTCTCTGAAGGCTTGATCCCAGAGTCACGTTTTCACTTTTTCTGAAGCTCAGGAGGGAGGGGGCTGAACTGATCCAACATTGCTGGGGAGGGAGTTCCACAGCTGAGGAGCTACACCTGAGAAGGCCCTGTCTCCTGTTCCCACCAATTGTGCCTACGGAGGAGGTAGGACTGAGAGCAGGGCCTCCCTGGACAATCTAATCTCCAAGATGGTTCATAAGGGAGATACAGTATATTTGGACAGGTAAGCTTGGCCAGAACCATTTAGGGTTTTGTAGGCTAAAGTCAGCACTTTGAATTGTGCTTGACATAACAATGAGGTTGTATGCTCCTTGTATGCTACTCCGGTGAGCAATCTGGCTTCCGCCTGTTGCATCATTTGGAGCTTCCAAACAGTCTTCAAAGGCAATCCCACGTAGAGTGCATTGCAGTAATCTATTTCGGATGCAGCCAAAGCATGGATCACTGTGGCCAAGTCTGACTTCCCAAGAAGCTCAGAAAAGTTACTTTTTGAACTGAAACTAATTGATTCCCCAAGCTTCACCCCATGCAGTACTCCTCGGGACTTCTGGGACATGTAATTCAAAAAGTAACTTTTCTACGTTCTGGATCATAATAAATTGCCCTGGTTTAATTCCTGGAGTTTCCTATGTGCAACATTGTACAGTTAGCCCTTAGTATCCAATGAAATTTGGTGGGCAGCAAAATCCAAAGATACTCAAGTTCCATTGTATATAACAAAATAGTACAATTATGCCTCCTGTATAAAAAGGTAAAATCAAAGGGTTTTTTGTATTTTTATTGGGAATATTTTTAAACCATGGATTATTGAATCCATGATCACAGAGGGCCAACAGTATAACAAATGTGTGCGCACATGGAATGACAGAAACATAGGATTTTTACGTCAGCCTATTCCTCCACCAAATTTCTTCAGTTCTAAGATGCACCTTCCCTCGATATAAACATCTCTAAAATGGGATATGTCTTAGAATTGCAGGTGCTCTCGCCCATACATACACACACACACACACACACACACACACACACCTCTGTTGGTGGTACTGAAATTGGTGTTTGTGTTACAATTGATGGCATCTTACAATTGAAGAAATACAGTATTAAAAATTCTCGGCTTTTCTCACTGCTATGCAGTTGTATAAATGCTTGGTGCTGCTTTTCAACACATGCACTTGACATTGTTTTCTACTTCATCACACTGTATCAGGGAAGTGTTTGGTAGAGTAAAGTTTTGAAATGAAACTGATGATTTCCCTACCTTCATCACACTGTTAAATGTATCTGTGTTACTCAGTTGTACTCAACATTCTTTTAGTAGATTTGCCATCACACTGTAATCACTAGACACTATCCACCAACCCTCCCCTGTTTTCTTTGTGGGAAAAAACTCACCTCTCTTTGAAATGTCAGCGGCTACATGTCTTCAATTCTGGAAGGGAGGGAAAGTGACAATGCACTCTCCCCCTCCCTCCCCTCTCTCAGCTGCCCCATAGAGAAAGGTGTGGACCTTGTAAAACTATAATTCACAGGACTGCATAGTATGAAGTTATGGTATTTAAAGTAAGGTCCAGCTGCATTCATTTCACATTGTAGATGCACCCAGAGAATGTTAATGGACCTTGGCAAATGGCAATTCCCAAGACCATCTCATGGAGACATGGCATTTACAGTAAGGCCCGACTGCATTCATTCCACAGTGTAGATGCACCCAGAGAAGGGTATGGACTTTGGAAAACTACAACTCCCAGGAGGACTCCATCACATGGAGCAATGACATTTAAAATGAGGTGCAAGGACATTCATTTCATACTGTAAATGAACAAAGAAAAAGGTATGGACTTTGGAAAACTATAACTCTCTGGACTGCACAGCATGGAGCTATGGCATAATCATCATCATCATCATCCTTCTCTCCCAGCTTTCCCATGCAACACAAAACGCAGAAATATCACGGAGTGTGAGAAGACAATCTCCGAGATAATTTTGGCCCCAACCAGCACCCAAAATCTCGTCCTCGCACTTTACTACTGTCCTGTACCCAAAGTTATAATGCTCAATTTTATATTGCCCTTTATCCCTAATGTTGCCATTTGACTTGCACACTTTATCCATCCGCCCTATCCTCACAATGGATTTGCATCAGTCTGCCCACCCATGCCCAGAAATTGATTGTTATTATGTCAGGTTCATTGGTTGTTGGTTTCATGATTGCTCTTATATTCTGTTATAATGTTGTTTTTATTCTCTTTTAAGCTGTTGTTTTTGTATTTTAGTGCGTTATATTTTAACTATGTTTGTTTGGACTCGTCCCCATGTAAGCTACCCCAAATCAATCCGTGGAGATGGAGGCAGGGTATAAAAATAGTTATTATTATTATGAGAGAATTGGCTGTCTGCAGAGACGTTGTCCAGAGGACACCTGTGGGAAGCTTCTCTAATGTCTCTGCGTGGGAAGCTGGAGCTGACAGATTCAAACTGCTGACCTTCAGGTTAGCAGTTCAGCCGGCACAAGGGTTTAACCTATTGCGCCACCACTTGAGTCAATGAAGCCCCATGTTTGAGTTTGCAAGTCCCAAGCAGGATAGTTGATGAAGCGAGCCCTTGAAGATTTCTCATTCATAGCATTGGCATACATTGAAGCTGATTCTATAGTAAATAACATGAATGCAAGCTAGGATGTGAGTTCTCCAAGTCATACTTGTAACTTTGCTTGCCTAATATTCTTTTGTTGTAATTAATGCCCAGGTGGTTCCATACAGCCATAATTTCATTTTATCGGCCTTTGTTCCATATGGGAAACCATAAGAAGAGGAATTAAAAGGAGCTCAGATTCCTGAGTAGAAGGGATCAAAGGGTTGCCAAGCTTTGTTTCTCTTTTTGCAGTTTGCTGGGATGGCCTCTTTGCCTGTGAAGAAGCATCTGTTCTTTTTGAGCAAATCCATTTTCCATTGAAGTTGGCATTTGAGAAAATCTGGCAATTTTAAAGGGGAGCTAAAATGCTGTATTTGTTTAGGGTGTCCTTGCTGAACTTTGAAATGCCGCTGTTTTTCTTCATTAAAGTACTTTCAGCTCCGCAGATGCATCTCCACAGAGCTGGCATAATAAATGAACCCACACCCAAGCATGGGATTCTGGCGAACAGCACGAGTCGTACATCACACTTATTCCCTGCTGTAGTTTCAAATAGCAAATGGCAGCCCTCTTAAGGATTTTCCCCATGGTTCAGCTAGCAGGAGACTCCTTGATTATATAGCAATCTGATCTGACCAGATGGTGATGAATCCCAGTATCGACTCAGAAGGGATGCTTTCATATATCTCCTGCTAGGTTTCTTCATTTCCAAGGAGGAACAATTCTGCCGTAGACTTATCAAAGCTGAACTCTTTTGTTGCTATTCGATGCACAAAAATGCACATTTCCGAAGATGGCTAGCAATATTTTCAGCTCTCTCCAAGTGTTTACTCAAATGTGAGCTTCGAGTTTGTAAAATATGTTACTCTTCAATTGAAAACAAAACAAAACAAAGCACTGGCGTTTTAGATCTGCTTGAGAGGAAATGGAATACAAGTGTAAATATTATGACATACTCCTGACTTAAAATGTGGCACTGTTGGCACCATTTTGTTGAGTTTAAGGAGTTTATCACACGAGGCTGGTAAATTAAAATTACAGCAGGGTAATAGTTTCTATGGACAGTACTTATCTCTGATGTGCCCCTCCTACTGCTGCATTGTAATTAAATTATTGGTGGAGTGCATCTTTTCATTGATGGAAAGAAAACCCTGCCTATGGCTCCCAGTATCATTTCTTGACTGAATGAGCATAATTTTGTATGGTTTTTAATTATGTATTAACTTTGATATGTTTTTATTTGTGATTTTATTATTGTATCATGTGCAATAGCCTCTTGATGGGGCTTATTGTAAGCCATCCTGAGTCCCCCTTCGGTGGTTGAGAGGTTGATGGGGTATAAATATGGTAAATAAATAATAATTCTCCACATCTCCCTCCCCTTCTCCCTCTTAGTATTACTTATTTATTTATTTATTTGCTTACAGTATTTATATTCTGGCCATCACACCTCAAAGGGGATTGAGGGAAGATCACAATGCACACATACACAGCAAACATTCAATGCCATTTTTAGACATACAAGACCTACAGATAGAGGTATTTTGGCATTTTCCAATTTTGATGCCTGGAGGTTATGCTCGATTCCAACTATTACTCAGAAACAACGAGTATTTCAGTATCAAAATTCATGTAATAAGTAGGTATACACATTTATACATAAGTATCATCATTAATCAGTGATATACAGAAAGCTCCTACCCTTGACCCTGGTTATCCATATATAAGCAAGCAAGTTTGGACAAAGTCAATAAGAGGTGTAGTTCACAAGGGTTTTTTAAAGGATAGAAGTCCAGGGGATGAGGTCGAAAAATGCCCGTGATGAAGGATGGTAAGGAGAGTGGAGTTAGGGTGCTGTGGTGGTTAGAGTCAAAGCGGTGGTCAGGAGACGGAAGGTCTGAGTAGACAATAACCGATCCGATTTAGAGGGCCAACGAGGTGAACTCTGTACGATGGCACCAACTCTCGTTTCGACCCGACAGAAAAGGGGTCTTTATCAAGGCCAGTAGTAACAAATTAACTCCAGTAGTAAGGATAAGGAGGGTGTGTTTTCTGGGAAAATAAACAATAATAACTATAGCAATGCGTTCCAAAACAACCCCGAAGGTGTAGTGAAATTATACATTTCTAGCACAATGGGCAATAATACAGAATGTAAAAATTCAACAATATTTCCAGAACAAAGTGTAGCCATACAACAGTGTTACAATAACAATAATATAGTAATAAGGTTACATACCAGAGCCATGGAGGTAAAGTCATACATCCATGGTAAGACCAGCGGCCGAAGCAAAGTAAGGTTTCAAAGGGAGAGGCTAAATACCAAAACAAACCCGGGGACAGGTGAAGCCTATCTCAGTAAGTCGGTGATAGTTAGCTTGTCGTTTAATCCGTTTGGAATTTCAGTTTTTAGAATTTGGATCCACCGGGTTTTGGCCTTTAAAAGGCACTTGTCCACATCACTGTGGGGTGGTATATAGACCCTCTGTATGCCAAAGAAACGCAGATCATTCGGACCATGTTTGTGTGATTTGAAGTGTACATAAAGTGGGGAGTCCTCAGATATTGTTCGGATTTTAGAACGATGTTCCGAGATTCTAACCTTCAAAATCCTTTTAGTTTTTCACAGATAAAGTTTGCCACAAGGACAACAAATTCCATAAATACAGAGACTACTCTTGCAGGAAAAGAACTCCTTAAAAGTAAATTCCCTTCCCGTGCCTGGGTTAAATATCTGTTTCTCAGGGTAAACAAACTCACATTGAGCACAGTTGCCGCACTTGTGCATTTTAGGGGTTAAGTTGCTTTTCTTTTAAAAATATATTTTATTGACTGTTTTCAAGAATAAAAACAAAACACTTACATCATTCCACTTGACCCAACACATAACTACCCTCCCCCTACAGAACAAACACCTACATACAGAAACACAGATTGTCTTAGACTCCCCCTCTGAGTCCCACCTTCCGAGACCTTCACATGGTCTATCTGTATCTTGATTTTCAACCATAAAAAGAAAGCAAATCCTCTTAGCCGGACCTGGCGATATTTCAGTATGAATAAACATTTTCATTAATTTTTATATTTCCTTGTTTTTCCAAGTATTCAAGTATTAGTGACCAGTCTGTAGATTCCATATTTTGGGACATTGCCCTTGTCAGGCCGTCCATGTTCATAATGTCCATCAACTTAAGCACCCATTCATCCGTCTTGGGTAGAATCTTTTCCTTCCAATGTCTTCCCATCACCAGTCTCGCTGCTGTGATACAATAAATGAAAAGTTTTTTCCTTATTCTTATCAATTGGAAAATCCAATAGGCCTAACAGCATATATTCTGCCTTGAAATTAAACTCCATTTTTAACGCCTTTTTCATTTCTCTATACACACTTTTCCAGAAGCTTCTTACCCGGTTACACCCCCACCACATATGAAAAAATTTCCCTTCTACTGCTCCACATTTCCAGCATTTATTGCAATATCTGGAATTATACTTGGCAATTTTACTTGGTGTCAAGTACCACCTGTAAAATATTTTGATACCGTTCTCTTCTAAATCATTAGCATAGGTATATTTATGGTGTTTTTTCCAAATCCTTTCCCATTGTCTGAGAGGAACTTCATGGCCTAGGTCCTGGGCCCACCTTACCATACACACTTTTATGGTTTCTTCCTCTGTGTTCCATTGCAATAGTTTTTTATATAGGGCTGAGACTTTCCCTTTCTTTTTTTGTATTAGTCCATCCCAAAATGTTTTGGGTTTTCGAAACCTCGGGCTTTGTCCTTTCGATATATTTCAACAATTTGCCTATACTGGAGCCAGTCTATAGTACTATCCAACTCTCTTAGTTCTTCTATGTCTTTCAGTGGCTGCTCCATACCTCGGCTCTTTAATAACATGTCGTAACTTAGCCAGTTATTTTTCCCATATTGTCTTCTATGGTAGGCCTCTTGGGGCGATAGCCAAGTCGGTGTTTTATCAAAGAGCCTCTCTCTATATTTCTGCCATATTCTCAGTTTCTAGCTTTGCCCTACTGTACCATAGGTACCCGTGCCAGCCGGCTCTTAAATCAAAACCCTCCAGGGATAACAACATATTGTCTTTTAGAGTGGTCCAGTCTATGACCCATTCCAGGGCACAAGCCTCATAGTATGATTTTAGGTCTGGCATCCCCAATCCCTCCCTCTCATCTATCATATTTTTCCAGTTGATTCTGGCTCTTTTTCCTTGCCATATGAAATTCCTGAGATCTTTCTCCCATATGTTTAATAGCTTATCGTTTACTAATACTGGTATACTTTGGAAAAGGAACAACATCCTTGGTAGGACGTTCATTTTTATTAATGATATTCTGCCCAATAGTGACAGATTCAGGGACTTCCAGTTAGCTAGATCTTTTTTTACTTTCAGCCAGGTGGATTCATAGTTATTCTTGATTAAATCTATATTCTTCGGTGTTATGGTGATTCCTAAGTATTTTATTTTATTCGTGGAGCAAATTCCCACCTTTTTTTTCCAGCTCTTCTTTTTCTTTCTGATTTAAATTCTTGGCTATCATTTTAGTTTTTCCTTTATTTATTTTAAACCCGGACACCTTACCGAATTCCTCTAATTTGTTGATCCATAGTTCCATAGTCTCACCTGGGTTCTCAACGAAGCATACTAGATCATCTGCGTATGCTCGGATTTTTAGATTGTTTTTGAAAATCGAGAGTCCCTTCAAGTTTTTATCTCTTCTTATATTTTCCAAAAGCGTTTCTAACACCAAGATGAAAAGGAGGGGGGAGAGGGGGCAGCCTTTCTGAATCTGGAATTTTTGCGTATATGTGCCATTTATCATTATGGTTGCCGACTGTTGGGAGTATATGGCTTCCACTGCATTGAAAAAGTGGTATCCTATGTCTATTTCTTTCAGTAATAATGATAAGAAGTTCCAGCTCACCCTATCAAATGCCTTCTCTGCATCTACAAAGAGTAAGGCTACTTTCTTTTGTATATTTATTCTATAATACTCAAGAGAGTCGACTACTATCCTCACATTTTCTTTGAGATATCTACCGGGTAAAAAACCCTTCTGGTCTTGTTTTATCCATTCTTTGAGAAATGTTTTTAATCTCTCACACAGTATCGCTGCGAAGATCTTATAATCTATGTTTAGGAGAGAAATGGGCCTATAATTGCCCACTTCTGTCCTACACCCTCCATCCTTGGCTATCATAGTGATATTGGCCATTGACCAGGTTTCCGGAAAGGTTTTATTTTCCATAATCTCATTCATTGTCTCGATCAGATAGGTGGCGAGTTGCTTTTCTTGAGGGGAGTGCGCAAACTGGAATGTATGAGAATGTCCCTGATACTCTTAGAGCGCTTATTAGCAATAGTAGGCATGCTCTCCAGGCCTGGAATGTCACATACCAGAGGCCAGTATTTGGATACAATTCTACGTAAGGCTGGGGTGTCAGTGGTAAGAGTAAGGGGCCAGACGACTCTGTTGGGTGATGGGCGCCCATGTGCGCACACATTTGTTATACCGTTGGCCCTCTGATTAATGATGATACTTATGTATAAATGTGTATACCTACTTATTACATGAATTTTGATACTGCAATACTCGTTGTTTCTGAGTAATAGTTGCTGTTTGCAACCCCTCCTTTTGTGTATTGTATGCTCGATTCCAACCACAGGGGGTGCTGTCGCTTCATCTGCTGTGACAATGAGTCCTTTATGATCATAGAATTTCCCTCCTTGTTCTTTGATTGCTGGCTTTTAAAAAATGATGTTGTAAAATACTTCCCTGCTAAAGTGGTACTTAATTTCTGTACTCAAAGCGTAGCTGTTTTCAAACTGCTTAGGTGGACAGTGAATTTAGGCTAACGGTCAGATGCTCAATCCAATTTGGGCTTTGAACTTGCCACTTTCCGGTCAGCAGTGGTCTATTGCTGCTGGCGATTAACCAGCTGTGTTACAGCCCGGCCCTTGGCAGATTGGCTTTACATTTGGAAAAGTTGGTCCTGGGAAAGGGTGAGGAAGACTTAACAAGGTCAACTCCAATTTAATACCCCCTATAGATAACATTCCTCTCCTTAACCCATTACCCCACATGTATCAAACTCAAGGTCCGCAGCCTGCCATGTCATTTTTGTGACCCTCCAGATGCTGGACTACAATTTTTGTATTCCTTATCTTTAGACAACATTAGATATCATGACTAGAGCTTATGGTACAGTAACATACAGTAGACTGCAGTTTGCTCTGTTTAGTCAATAGAGTGGGGTTTTAATTTAGATACAACACTTGTCTGGCTTTAAAATTGTCCTTTCCCCAACCACAGAGCCACAAGTGCTATTGGGTTGCAATTCCCTTTATCCTCACTCTGCATGGCAGATAATCAAAAGTGATGGGAATTATCATTCAATGACATTTGGGGACATAACTTTTTTAAAAACCAAAAAGCACTGACCACCATGTAAAAGCTATAGTTGGCCCTATGTATCCACCGATTCTGCATCTATAGATTCAACAGCTCTTTGAAGGCAACCATAAGGTTGTTGTGGCCCTCAATAAAAATGAGTTTACATTACATTTTCCTTTCCACCAGCAGAGTTGAAGGGGGATTCAGAGGGAAAAGGACTGGTGCTTAATTCTCCAATGCTTTTTTAAACAACTATTTTGCAAAGCCTATGGAAAAGGGATAGAGACGGGACTGGAAAAGCAGGAAAGGGAAAAAGAGAACTGGGAGTGGATAGGAGAACCAAGGATGGAGGCATAATAGTGCAATTGTGTTGCTAGTAACTTCTCATTTGCCACAACAATGTAATTGCTGTGAAACAACAGATTCCCAGATTTGTGCTGCATAGAAATTTGGCATTTTGGAGTATTTTAAACCAGAAAATGCCTGTTTTCATCAATTTTGTCAATTAAATTTGCAACCTTCACACCTTCAGGGATGCATCTCTAGTCCCCCCCTCTTAATAATAATAATAATAATAATAATAATACTTTATTTGTGTTCTGCCCAATCTCCCTGAGGGGAGTCAGGGCAGATTCCAGCATATACAGCCATATACAGACATAATACTAACATTCAGTGCCTCGAAACAATGAAACACAAATACACAGATAAAGGTAAAGACCTCACAACCTCTGAGGATGCCTGCCATAGATGCAGGCGAGACGTCAGGAGAGAATGCTTCTAGAACATGGCCATACAGCCCGAAAAACCTACAACAACCCAGTGATTCCGGCCAAGAAAGTCTTCAACAATATGCTTCACCTTCAATTCTGGCTTTGGGGGTGGTGCTCATCTCCATTTCTAAGTTGAAGAGCCTGCGTTGTCTGTAGACAACTCCTAGGTCATGTGGCCAGTATGACTGCATGGAGCACTGTTTAGTTTCCCACTGAGGCAGTAGCTATTGATCTACTCACACTTGCATGTTTTCGAACTGCTAGGTTGGCAGAAGCTGGGGCTAACAGTGGGAGCTCACCCCATCCTGCTGATTCAAATCGCCAACCTTCCAGACAGTATGTTCAGCAGCTCAACGATTTAACCTGTTGTGCCACTGTGGCCGTCTTTTTCTCATTTTCAGACTTAATGTTTAATATTATGTTCCCATAATATTGTTACTTCTTTTTATTCAACACAAATTATTAAAGTGATAAAAAAGAATTCTAACATCAAGCCAGTTCTCCCATTGTTTCAAAACAGAGCATATTCTTCTATCAAGCATTCCAAGGTGAATAATTTGTGACGTCCTTACTGTTGTCGTTGTGTTTTCTTCAGATTCCTTCAAATTCTAAGATGTTGTTGGACTTTTGCAGACTTTTGATTAGGATTTCTTAGTCACGCATTTCAACGTGTACTGATATTTCTTAAGAACTCCAGGTGGGATTTTAACACGCTAACTTTCCTTCCTGTAGGGTTTTGATTCTCCTGTCCCACTTTTTAAGTCTCTGTTACTGAACTTGAATATTTGCCAGGGGTTG
Source organism: Anolis apletophallus (assembly GCA_030556195.1). Classification (NCBI taxonomy): domain Eukaryota; kingdom Metazoa; phylum Chordata; class Lepidosauria; order Squamata; family Anolidae; genus Anolis; species Anolis apletophallus. The sequence continues at coordinate 36,671,065 of JARBWK010000008.1, read as the reverse complement.
TTGCTTTGCAGTATATTATTCCAGAGACAGGCAGTTGCAAACATTATTGAACAAAAAATGGCAAATCCGTTCCCACGTGAGCTTTGCAAAAGCTGGAACATATTTGTAACAATTAGACACAGTGATCAGTGTGAGATAAAATGCTAATAGCACTTTCATCTTTCTACAACCCATGGATTGACCAGTTACACAGATCATTAGGAATCTTAATTAGTAAGTGTGCAATGGAGTATGAAGTTAGCATACAAGAACAGATGGGAGAGTTGGGCTTAAAAACAATAAAAATAATCGCTTCCAATCACCCAATATACTCAAAATGTTCCGATTCTAATCATGTGCTCTATAAAATTGACTCACATTAGCTTTATATTCTTCAAAATCATCAAAACTGCATAAGCATTTTCTGTTGTTGCTAAAACATTTACTTTATAAATCCTTTAAAACAGATTCTTCAAATGGTAAATTGGATTTAAAATTTGCATTTTAAAATCTCACAAAGTGAAGGTGCTTTGTCTCTGTGTTTTGAAAAGATTTGTGGAATCAGGAAAGAATGCTTCTAGAACAGGGGTGCTCACACTTTTTCAGCATGGGAGCTACTGATTAAAAAACCAAGTCCTAAAGATCACCTACCCAGAAATGTAAAACATATAACTATTTTCTTATTTATTTATTTATATTTATTATTCATTTTTATGTACCGCTCCTTCCAGCAGGCTCTGGGCAGTTTACATAAAATGAAGTTATAAAACATCAACATTTCAATTTAATAACAACAATATAAAACAGAGCATAAAAATACATCCAACCACCCCATTTCTCCCACACTGCCATATTACCACACATATTATCAGCCAGAAAGTAAGAGAGGCTTTTGAACTGCAAGGCCATTTAATACTCAGCAAGGTAAACAAAGGGGCATGCAAAAATACATCCAACCACCCCATTTCTCCCACATTTCCATATTCCCCAACAGATATTTCTCAAGGAACAAAGCAAGCAAAGAGACTTTGGAGCTAAAAAGCCATTTTTAAAAATAAAAAGGAAACAAAGAGACATGCCACAGTACAATCAAGCACCCACCCCAAAGTAAAAAGACGACCTTTGAGATGCGGTAAGGAAATGACCCCAAAGCATCCTTCTCCTCCTCCGTCGTTGCTCCTATTTCACGCCGCCAGCATGCGTGCCGCCTCCAAGAGCTCACGAGAAGTCCGAGAGGCAAAATGGGCGCTTCTGCGCATGCGCCAAGGCCAGCCATGCATCACGTCATCCAGGCCCGCCCCTTTGGTCTCCTACAACTCTGAGTGGCTGGAGAAGGATGGAGGGAGTAGGAGTAATCCAAAATAGGTGGCCCATTCTGCCTCTTGGACTCTGGAGATTTTTTAGGCGGCGCGAGAGCAGGGAGGAGCAATGACGGAGGACTTCTTTGCAGCGTGCAGGGGCACGTGAAGAGGACCAACAGCAAAAAACCTGGTCAGGGGCCTGAAGATCACCAGGATGAGGCCCGAAGATCACCCTGGTGATCCCAATCACCATTCTGAGCACCCCTGTTCTAGAACATGGCCATATAGCCCGAAAAGCCTACAACAACCCAGTTGAATATATTGTTTTGGAGATGTAGTAGGAGGATTTTTTTTCTGTGTTAGGAGTGACTTGAGTTGCTTTTGGTGTGAGAGAATTGGTGAAACGTCTGCGAGGACATTGCCCAGGGATTGCTTGGATGCTTTGATGTTTTACCATCCTTGGGGTAGGCTTCTCTCATGTCCCTGCCTTGGGAACTGGAGCTGACAGAGGGAGCTTATCCGTGCTCTCCCCGGATTCGAATATCTGACCTGTTGGTCTTCAGTCCTATCAGCACAAGAGATCCCATGACTCCTGCCATCTTTTTCAATTCTGTCAAAAAAACCACAACATCTAATAAGTGTCCTTATAATTTCTTTCTTGCCCATACCATTTATATCATTCCTTCTTCGAAAGACTTCAAGCTAATGCTATTTGATAACATCATATCCTAGTCTTCTTGATGCTTTTCTACTCATATGATTGCTGGGAAATTTGCTAACAAGTAATAAAGAGAGTGTTTTTTGTTGTTCAATCCCAAGAAAAGTCAGTAACAGATCAAGCTGATTGATTTGAACCAATACAGAAACATGCTTGTAGTACTCGGCAGAGTTTGCTTTCCTCTTCTTCTCACTAAAGGTCAAATTACTCTACAGGAGTGCAACATCAGATGAATGTGAAATTATGCTGTCTTGAGGTACTATGCAATATTAATATACAGCTGTCCATCAAGGTTTGGCATACTGACCACCTGCTTGGGTTGGTTCCCTTTCTTCCTGAAAGACCAGGAGTGCACAGGCTTGACATTTTCTTCTTTTTAATAATACAACTTACACTACAAAAGAAGATTAAAATAGACTTCTTATCAAATTATGCCCAATTTTTTTCAGGCACCTAAAGGCACTCCCCACAATGTTAACACAGAATGTTACTGTTGTACGTAACTTACACTTTGATATAACGGGAGAGGATGGGTGAGAATTCCAAAAGTACAATTATTGCTGTGATAATTATCAATCATAATGAGAGGCCATTGCACCCGACTCCTTAATAATGGAAAAGGAATGGTTTCATTAGAAGTATCTTTGCTCCCTGAAACAATGCTGCAGCCTCCATTGTACTATAACCCTTGACCAATGGCTCTTAGAGGTGTTAGTTTAAGAGCAAACTAATGAAATTTTGCATTTAGTGCTTCTCATGCAGTTTCACCTAGCTCCAGGTTTGTGGTTCCCATATAAGAGAAGTATGTATGCAAAGGAGACATATGGCTTCCAGTCATAGGTATGAAGGGGTTACATCATTATATTCAGGATACTGCTTAAGCCAAAGAACTACTCATTTTGTGGCTGAGCATTTCCAAAAAGATGCTGAGTTGTGGAAATTATCCTCTTCAAAAACTGCCATGGAAGGAGGAAGTTTGCTTTATCTGTTCTGCTTCTTTATGCTTAGATTTTCTAGAAAGGCCAACAGAATGTAAAAAAGTACAATTCGGAGGGCCATATACTGGCATTCCTTTGAGAGTAAGGAAGCTGTTAATGTGATTAGGGAATGTTTCTGGCTTTGAACAGTCTATCTCACCATGAGACAGCAGTGTTCATGGTAGATGGAGACTGGGGACAAGCTTTTCCATGAAGTCATTTGTGCTTGTTAATTTATATCCAATAAAATATTATTTTATTGGGCTGGAGAGATAGCACAGTGGTAAGAACAGCTGTGCTTGTAATCTGAAGGTTGCAAGTTCGATTCCCAAGCTGGCTTGGACACCCAGCTGTGAGCCCTGTCCACTGTTCACCCAGCAGTTCGAAAACAGCTGTGATTAGATAAACTGGGAACCTGCCAAAAGCGGGGGAGGATTCTTTTCAGTAAGGACTTTACAACACCTGAATAAATAAAGATCGGCTGTCGGAAGGTGGAATGCGGAACAGAGGAACAGAGGCCCTCTGTCATGAGGATGAAGCAACAGCACCCCCTTGTGACGTAATGATGCACCCTGTGACACAGCCAGAAGAAATCCTTCAAAAATGGTATGTGTTGTATTGTAACTGTACGTCTTCCGGCAGGGATTGTCTGCCGTATGTGTGATGTAATCCGCTCTGAGTCCCCTTCCGGGTGAAAAGAGCAGAATATAAATAGTGTATTATTATTATTATTAATAATATTATTATTGAGGAAGCCAAATTATCCTAGGTCTCCAAATCCTGAAGAGTTGACAAGATGTCTTGAGTCGCCCTGAGTCGCCCCTGGGCTGAGAAAGGTGGAATATAAATGTTGTAAATAAATAATAATAATTAAATAATGTCCATTGATGGGTCTTCCATTGACTTGACCATCCTGTCAGTGTGGGCTTATCTGGGAGCAGCTACCCGGTCTGTGAATTTATGTAGCGATTTTGGGTGCTTTGGATCACTATCAGATGTGGGTACTGTCGTCGTTTGCAACTGGGAAAACAAGTGGGCATGAGGGTCAAGCAAGAATCAGTGCCAGTAGGCACTGGCACCTTTCAAGAGCACCACTCTTGAGAAGACCAATAGTCCGCCATTTAGAAACATGGGAGGATCTAGAGATTCCTTCCCAGCTAGAAAAGTGTTGTGTTCACATGGGGTTTTCTCACTTTCATGGGAGTTCTGATCCTGTGACCTTGTGAAAAAGAAAGGCCTGCTGTAATGTTCTAGAATAAACTTTAATAAGCCATGTCATTGTGGGAAACTGTATATGCTTTATCTAATCCTGATTTTTGTAACTTTGGGAAAGTCTGAGTGGATTGTTCAGCTTCAAATACCTTGATGCTTATCAACAAGATTCTCTTTGGAGGTGTTTTGTTTCATTCCCCACCCAAAGGGCTCTTCTGTGCTTTCATGCTCATTGTCCTATTGAAATTGATGAATTTCAGTTGATTAAGAATTTATCACAAACTCTGAAGTCCTGTGGGCACTTTTTATACCACACAAATGTATTATCAATGAATCTGGAAGACTCAACTCTCTACACCCCCTCCTGTTTTATATTGAAAAGCCAGAGGCTACTTTTTTTGTGTGTGCTGATAACAGAAGGCCTGCAAGGACAATTTCAACAAGGACATGGAAACATGGATTTTACAGAGCAATATGATGACACATTAAGCACTTTAAAATATATCTTGGACTACTTGGAACCAGGGAATACCCAGTTCAGATAATATTAGAGCTTGGATTGGAAATTAATCTTCTCTTTAGCCTAATTTACTATATGAGCATGCAACTCCAGTTTGCAGAGTTTGACCAGGGAAATGCAAGGACAGTATCAAAGTTATACCAGAATCCATAGAAGCTGAAGTGCAAACCAGGCAGTCTGGTCAAATGAAACAAACAGTCCTGAGCCAAATCTGAAATCAAGAAGGGAGAATTAGTCTAGATTCAATCCAAACATCAGTGATGTATGAAGTCAGGGATATCACCCAAGGTTTCCAAGAAGCATTGATTCTATTGTCTGCAGCACCAGATTGGTTCTCGCTGAGCTAATTTCTAACTGGCAGTAAATCAGTATAGTTCTCATATTCCTCAGGGATTGGGGTGAACAAAATGATCTTGTCATCTAACATGTCTGAGAATTTAGTCCAATCTGCCTTTCTGAAGCTGAATCTTCATTTAAATTGAACTTCCTGAGGTGTTATAGTTGGGAACATTTGGCACACTATAGGCCGATGCTGTGTGTTTGGTACTGGTGGTCCCACTGATTTAGTGCATTGCTGCACAATACTCTCACTCACAAATAGGAGGTCTTGGTTATATCCTCAGTGCCTTCTCCCACTTTTGTAGGATAGTGGGAGCTTACTATCATGAATAAGCAATAGTTTGTGCAGTTCAACCTAGGAGAGGACAGCCACTCCATTTTTATTCTCTTGCAGTGCATCTGGGCGTCCCCTGAGCAAAGTATTTTATAGGTGGCTGATTCGTTCACACCAGAAGCAACCAGAAGCAACTTGCAGCATGCAACCAAACCAACCAACCATAGGATCAGCATAGTTTATTTAAGGTGAGGAGCAGCAGTCTCTGCTCTCTATGTTTTAGCTGTTGCCACATAGCAAGGTGCAGAGCCTCCTCCTCCAAATCAGCAGGTGCTGCCTGGGATGGGCTGGGCTCTGTTTTTGTTACATTAGAGCTGTCAGTCTCTTCTGGCATTCTCTGTGGACTATCATCCTTGCATTTGTGTCTCCTTCTTCATCCAAGGAGTTAATATACAAGGATCCATTTCCACTGAGGATCTTTTAGGCCTTTGGAGCTTTGACCATATGGCTCACAATTCCTTTTGCATACAAAAAAGTTAAGGTGACATTTTGGTAATTTTGCGGATGGAACAGTACGGGGCTACCATGGAGAGTGACCAAGGGTTTCCACTTGGGTGACATCGTTTTTATGCCTACCCAGCAGTCCCCAGAGATAGGGCAGAAAGCTGTGCCCTTACTCATGATTGACTTGTTAATATGGGAATGTTCATCATTCTACATTTTTATGAGATCAAGTATAGGGAGTGCCATGTTTGGAAAGGAAATAGTTCTCAGCAGCCTCCAGGAACAGCAGAAATGCCACTGTACCATCATAACAGTAGTAAACGTACATCTGTAGCAACAGCATAAAAAGTGATTCTCCTTTTTGCTACAGCATCAAGGAGGAGGAGGAGGAGGAGGAGGAGGAGGAGGAGGAGGAGGAGGTTTCACAAAACATTTAGTTCTACCTTATTTTTATTCCTGCATGGCAGGGGGTTGGAGTGAGTGGCCCTTGTGCTCCCTTCCACTTCTGATTCTATGAATCTATGATTCCTAAAAGAACTTTAAGTTCAAGACCGTACTTAGATTTCCAAATATAACTTCAAAGATTCAGCGGAAAGCCAAGAATTTAGAAAGGTGTTTCAAGTGAACTAAAACCACCAGCAGAATTTTTCACAATAGTTTTAGCTCCTGCCTGCAAGCAATAATGATAGACTTTTTTGGTGTAAAGATTCCTACATGTATGCATCTTTTACCTTAAGACACGTATTGGAAAGCTTGTGTGCCTTGTATCAGTGACTAAAAAACCAATCCGGATTATTTGGTATTCACTACTATAGGCTAGCCAACAAGAAGGGACCTTCAAGAAAAGTGCAGCTTCAAGGTTTTTCTTTCCCTGTTTAAAAACTAGTAAATCACAGAGTGTTCTCATTCTGCTTTGTTTTGAAAGAATAATTTTGAAGGCAGCAGCAATGAATCAATGTCTCCAGGCTGAGAACTCTCAAAGGCCATGACATGTCTGCATATTTAAGTTTGTGTTGCAATGCCAAAAATTAAACCAGGTCCATTAAAATAACCATTAACCTTTCAAAATGTCTTAAGAACTTCAGCCCCAGGAAAAACGAAGGGAGAAGGCGGAGCAGGTAGAAAGGGCAGTAAAAAGTCAGTAGACACTGCCAAATATAAAGAATATAAGGCAATCTGCATTATTCCTGTGGGACTTCATGTAAACATACTTATTAAGGGGCAGGGGCTTGGAAAGTACTTTCTTATAGTTTGAGGTAAATGTACTTACCACGACAGTTACAATTTTAGAAGGAACTACAGGCAGTTCTCTGTATCCAGGTACTCAATCATTCATTGCTTGAAAATAGCAAAAATAAAAAATCCAAAAAGCAAATATTTATTCAGCCATTTTATATAGGGATACTATTCTACTGAACTATAGTATAAAATGAGAGGTGAACATTCACAGATTTTAGTATCCACAAGGGGTCTTGGATCCAAAGCCCAGTGGATACCAAGAACTCATGGGGTATAGGGTGGCAACCTCTGCTCATTGGGGTTACACTCTCCCTGAGGACACAGGTTCGCTGTCTCAAGGTCCACCTGGATTCAGCGCTAACGCTTGAGGCTCAGGTGTTGATGGTGGCCGGGAGGGCCTTTGCACAGTTAAAACTTGTGTGTCAGCTGTGACCGTACCTCGAAAAGCCTGACTTGGCCATGGTGGTCTACGCCTTAGTTATATCCAGAATGGACTACAGTAATGCACTCTACATGGGGCTCTCTTTTAAGATAGTTCAGGAAATGCAGCTAGTGCAAAGGTCGGCTGCCAGCTATACTGGTTTCCAACAAGTTTCTGGGCTCAATTCAAGGTACAGATTATTACCTATTAAGCCCTATATGCTTTGGGTCCAACCTATCTTCGAGACCGCATCTCTTTCTACAAACCGGCGCGGGCTCTGAGATTGACAGGGGAGGCCCTCCTCTCAGTCCCATCATCGTGTCAATCATGGTTGGTGGGGACGAGAGAGAGGGCCTTCTCTGTGGTGGCCCTCCAGTTCTGGAATACCCTCCCAAGAGAGATTATATTAGCCCCCACCCTTCAATCCTTCCATTCCAACCTGGAAACATGGATGTTTAAACAGGCCTTTGACCTTGAGTAGGCTGAAAGGCCCATATGTAGCTGACAATTGGCACCTCATGAATGGACAGTAGTTTTATTTACTGTGGTTTTAAAATTGTATTGAGGGAGGTGATTTTTGTTATAATTTTATATGACTTGTTTTATAGTTTTGTACTGTTTTTACCGGTTGTATGTTATATGTGCACCCTGAAGTGCTTTGTAAGCCACCCGGAGTCCCTTCGGAGAGGTGGTGGCGGGATATAAATAAAGTATTATTATTATTATCATTATTACTTTTTGTTTTCTCAAAAGTCACTAAAGGTAATATTCAGTGGCTTCCCTCCACTTTCTGTCTAACATGAGAAGTGGAACTGCCCTGTTCTCAGTCTTGCTCTTGCTCCGTACAACATGTCCCTTGGGCTGATAGTCTCGTATGCTGTGTGTGTAGCTTCTCCCTTCTTGTTCAGAGCAGCAGCCTTGTGGGAGTGTGAAAGAGAGTGCACTGCAGTCTCTGTCCCTTCAAGGAGGAGGCCTGGTCGAATGTGCAAGGCATAGGCTGACGATTTCCAGTGCCCCATCTTTTTAATGATGTCCACCATGACGGCACCTACAGCAGCTGTGGTAGCTGCTCTGATCCTGAAGGAGTGCCCCCCAAATTTAGCATATTGGAGGCCAAGTCCATAAGTAATCTATGGAAAATGGCCATTAACTGGAACCTAATGAGGGAGCTACCAAAAGATAGACTGTGTCCCACCTCCTGCAGAAAGTAAACAAACTTTCCAACTTGGCAGACAGGAAAAGCCGCGGCTTTGCCGCTTTACATCTTCAGGCAAACCACTCGGTTTGCAAAAAACACACCCAGGGACTCCAACATATGCATTTACAGTGCTAGACAGCATTCAACTGTTGACTTAGTGATTTTCCAACAACAAATGTGCATATTCTATGTACCCCATTGTAATGTGTGATGCATATATGTTTATTCAGTGACTTTATATCCATTATTGTGATTGTAATTCATGTGCCCTGCATTTACCTTACTAATCTGTGCCTAAACCCATGTATAATGTACTGTGCCTCTGCTTTGCACCCTGTGTTATAATCTCACTATATGTGTAAGTCAATGTGTGTTTTTGATAAATGATTGGGATAATATCTCATTGGCTTTTCCTTATTCATTCATGCTGTTTATGATACTCATTATCCTCATGCACACTGGGGATTTCTAGCATCCTTGTTCATACAGGAACCACAGCATTGCTCCTATTGAGGTGCACTCACCCAGATCCAATTGTAGGTTATCTGTGAACCTTGTGGATTGCTTTTACTATTTGTTTTTGTATACTGTGCAAGCACCCCTGCCTTGTGCTTTTGTGTATTCATAAGAACTGGACCAGGTCCCGGACTGGGGAAAGAGACACTGACTCCAACCCATGGATGGTGAGCAGAACTCCTTTCCCACCTTGGTTTGTCTTGGATTTCCTGACATGGAGGTCCAGTGTGTTACCTTGCACGGAAACATCCCTATCTGGCCTGACTGACTTGGAGCTGGTTACCACCTCCCTCCGCCTGAGGGCCTTGAAAAAAGCAGTTGTAAAGGCTGCATTGTAAAGGCAGAGATGAAAGGAAGAAAGAAGTTCAAAAGCCTTCACTGTAATACATTATAATGCTTTCCCTAATCCAAAAAGAGAGGAATTTATATCTCCAGGTCACCTCACTGTTTCTGTGTTGGAATCTTTCCCCAAATTTGATGGTCATTTTTTTAAAAATTAAACCTATTATATCTCCATTTCTATGTTACATATGTGACCTTATAGATCTCATTAAAAAAAAGAACAGCTTTGTCACAACACCCCTATTAAAGCAGCTCCACTGGCTGCCGATAAGTGTCTGATCCCAATTCAAGGTGCAGGTTATGACCTACAAAGCCCTGAACAGTTTGAGTCCCACCTATCTTGTGACCACATCTTTTCCTATGAACGGGTGTGGCTCAAAGATTTGCCTGGGAGGCCCTCCTCTTGCTCCCACCATTGTCACATGGATGGCTGGTGGGGACGAGGGAGAGAGCTTTCTCGGTGGTGGCCTCCAGACTTTGGAACACACTCCCCAAGGAGATTAAACAAGCCCCTACACTGTCCTCCTTTTGTAGAGATCTGAAAACCTGGATGTTCCAACAAGCACTTGAGAATGACTAGTCCCTACTTATAAATGCCCAGTCCCTAGTTCGCCAGATAATACGTACTATGTTCTCTGCACTTCTTCCAATTTCCCAGCCCTATAGTACGCTGTGCCCAGTCCTTTTTATAGCCTGATCATGCCCATCTTAATATTTCTGGTTATTGGTTTTTTTTACATGAAGTGTTTGAGCAAGTCTTAAGGCTGTTGTTTTATACCCTTATGTTTACTTAATTGTGTTTTTATCTGATTGTTATGTTTTGCCATGTTTTTTTTAAATTTTAATAACTTTTTTTTAAAAAATGTATTCAAATAGACATAAATTTGTAAGACATAAAGTGTTTGTTGCATACAGTACAATACTTTCCAGCTATTAGTGTTCCATAATCATTTCTCAGATAATATATTTTCTTAAAAGGGTCACAATCTTCTATGTAAATAGTACATATAAAGGTATAAAAGGCTCTTACTTAGCATCCGCTTCCTCCTTGTTTACAGTCTTATAGGATCCTCTGTATACATTTTTAGTTTAATTTTACATTGATATGTTGAATCATTGCTTGCCATTCATGAACAAAGTTATCTAATAGTTCTCCTCTTAATAATACAGTTTTCTTTTGTTTTACTGGATTGTTTTGCTTTGTTGTTCCGTGGACATTTTGTCCCATGTGTATGCCACCCTGAATCCCTTTGCGGAGGTGGAGACGAGGTATACAAATAAAGTTGTTGTTGTTGTTATTATATTATTATTATTATTATGGATATCAGATCATTATATACAGTACAAATATTCCATGAGATCAAGCTTTACAAACAATAACACAAGCATTAAAAAGGAGAACGGATAGAGATCTTCCCACATAATTATGAGCGCACTGGCTTTATACAGAATCTACTTCAGATTTAATAATGACGTTAATTAAAAGGAGTGGCTCTGGAGTGACCTATGGCTTCAGAAGTAGCCAAGCTGTAAAGTTTTGAGAGAAACAGGATTTCTCCCACCAGCCCTTATAAACAGAATAAAGGGAGCTGGTGCAGGTCTATCAATTATATCTTCCTTATCTGGACAGGAGTCAGGAGGTTTTTAAAGAATTTTTTTCAGTTAGACCAACTCTATAAATAACAACATTCAGTTCCACTCTAATGAGATCTATTTTTTTGACATCACTATTAGGAAGGAAGGAGCAAAACTATGAACCATTCTCTAAAAAAATCCCGACTGACCAGAATACTCATTTAAGGTTTGACAGATCACATCCTAAGTTTTTGAGAAATAGTCTACCATATAGAGAGTTCTTGAGCATTAAAAGAAACTGTACAAGGGAGGAAGACTTTTTAGATGAATTAAGGTCATTCAGCTGCCAGCTGCAGGATTGAAGCTATATAGAGTCTATCATTAACAATCTTTTTGGGGCAGCAGAGAGAACACAGGTTCATCCTTAAAAAAAAAAATCCAGAAAGAAAAATGAATTTCAGAATAAACCACAGATAGCATAACCCAGAAATTCCAGAGTAGCATTAGAAAATATTGAACATGTTGTTGGACATATTTTTAAAAGAAGACATAGCATTTGTGTTGTATTAATAAGAAGAGATTTTAGAACATATTAACATGCCCATCCTAACATTTTACCATCAGAAACAGCTATCTTCTATATGGACATTGTACATATTATAAGTATACATTCAAGATAACAGAGTTTGTGAACCATAGTGAAAAAAACATAAACCCTAAAACATTTTCAGCTTGTAGTACTCCATATGTAATTTATGCCATCAATTATAAAGGTAAAGGTTTCCCCTTGATGTTAAATCTAGTCATGTCTGACTCTGGTGGTGCTTATCTCCATTTCTAAGGCAAAGAGTCTGCATTGTCTGTAGATGCCTCCAAGGTCATGAGGCCAGCATGACTGCATGGAGCACCTTCCCGCCAGAGCGGCATCTACTCACATTTTGCATGTTTTTGAACTGCTATGTTGGCAGAAGCTGGAGGTAACAGCGGGAGCTCATCCTGCTCTCTGGATAATAATAATAACTCAATTTTTATACCCCACCAACCATCTCCCCTTGGGGACTCGGAGCGGCTTACAAGGGACAAGCCCAAAAGACAATTAAAACACACACACACACACACAAACCCATCGAACCACAGACCTTTCGGCCAGCAAGTTCAGCAGCTCAGTGGTTTAACCCACTGTGCCACCAGGGACTCAAGTATACCTGCAACAAATAATGCATAGGAAAAACAGCTAGAGTCTTAATTTTTTTAATATAGAGGAACATCTTAGTAATATCAGGAATAGAAGTTCAGGCAATCCTTTGGTTGGAATATGAAAAGGGTCTACAACTTGCGACTTTGTCTTGTCTCTACATCCTTTCTGGATTTTCTTTTTGCCTTAAAGTTTTTATGAACTTTTTATTAGGCTCAAAGGCTACAAAATGCTAGGGATTGGGGATTAGGGAACAGAGGGTAAAGTCCAAATATTTGGCCAGATGAAGTCAGCCTGGGTAGATAGACTGTTTTACAAGATGGAGTCTGAAGATTCAATGAAGGAGAAGGGTTTAAGATATCAGCCTAAATCTTTTTGTTAGTTCCAAGTAGATGTCGTCCTCTAAGCAGAACCACCTCTGACTTTAAACACCACACCAGCTGGGTAAAATCAGCATAATCCACAGTAAAAAGTAATCCAATGGCTAAAAAGGAAGACAGGTACAAAGAGTGTAAGGAAATCCATGAAACTAGACACTTGAATCCATGAACAATACAGAAGCATACTTCATAGGCTAAATAGACCTTGGTGCTGACCTTGGTGCTGGAACCTTGGCATTAATCCGACGTTGCTTCAACTAGCAATAGTTCCTCACAAGTCATTTATAAACCCTTCCCTGACTCAAAAACTTCTAGGAATTGATTCTTTTTCAGTTTTGGTTTGCTATCTAACTTCTGTTGAACTCAAGTTGTGTCTTAATTGCTGCACGGAGAGTCTCTGTTTACTGAAACTTCTTTTCCTATTTAAGGTCTCACTCCCCTCATTAACTCCTGCATCTGGTACCTCAGAATCAACTTCATTCTGAGATAACTGATAAAGGAACTGTGGCGAAAAGCCTTTCCCAAGTCCGGGACCTTGAAAATCCTCTTGCAGAAATTCAGGCCTCTCTGGTCTCTCTTTTAAACTCCATTTAGGCCCTTGCAACTACTCAGACCTCTCTGGCCAAATCAACATCCCCATTCTCTTTGGGAACATCAACATGAACATCATCCCCATTCCCATCAGAAATATCAAAATGAACATCAGACAAAATCACAGGCTGAACAGGCTGACATACAGCACTAGAATACAGAGATTGGATCCATTGGACCTACCAATTATTGTAAGAGGTATTTATGTATTGATTCACCACATATGTGTTGTCTTGTCATTCCACAATTGATTGTATGGGTCAACTTCAATTGCAACTATCATATTGAGTGCCAGCCATTAATTGTACAATTTCTGTCTTCTCTGTAAACTAAACTCTTATTATAAGGCTAGCTTGGAGACTATTTGAACGAGACTCCCCAAAAGTAACTTTTCAAAGCTCTGAGCAAAATGACCTTTAGTCATGTAGCAAGGGGTGCTGTTGTAGATAACATCAAAAATCACATTCTGCCTTTTGGCTGTCACATGTGCTGAGACCAGTGTGTTTGTGTGTGTATCTCTCACACACAAACACAGGCACACACAGGCCAACTCTAGTAGAAACTTTTAAGTATGAACCTGACAGCTGACATTTGCTTCTTCCATCAGGCTTGATTAATCATTGTTAAGGTTCATCTTCATAATTCCCCTTCAACCTTATTGGTCAAGTCCGAATAGATTCAAGATTGACAGTGAAAACAGTTACCATCCCTGTAATTACAGCCCACTAACACTGACCTAATTTTTGTTTAAAACATGTTTTTTCTGACAAGTTATATTACCCTTACAATCACAGTGGGATCTTTTATTTTATGTTAAAATTGTTCCGTTGCGATGATCAACAGTGTGAAAATGTACTTGCCCACGACGGCATGTTATGAAAAGGAAAGGATTAGAATAGGAATTGCAGATAAAAATCTCCAACTCTTGGATTTGCATTTTAATCATAAATTCCTTTGGCTTATCAAGTACTTATTTCAGCAGAAAGAGAGGGGTCCCCACTCCATTCTAGTAGATGATTTAAAATATTTAAAGTCACACATGGGAATGCAAAGTGCATGTCTCAAAGTGGAAAAAAAGTTGGCTGTTCAAATATGGAAGTGATTGCCTGAGGTTGCACTAAGTCTCTCCTTGTCATCATTCAGCACTGTCAAAGGCGGCATCAACATGACAAAAGACTCCAAACGCAGATCCAGCAGCTGACTGCCTTTGCCTCAATAGACCTGCCCTATTTAGCAGAAAGAGGAACTGTTGTTCCATGCAGAGCAATACTTTTGCATTGCTCTGCCAGGAAGCGGATGCTTGATTGCGGTCTCTTATGTTTCTGTTGCTATCCCTGCCAGGGCAGAAGTGGCACTTTCTCCGATTAATTGTAGGTGTCCTTCCCCTTTGGTGTTTGACTGCCAAAAAACAAGACCACATTTAATAATAATAATAATAATCCTTATTTATACCCCGCCATCATCTCCCCAAAGGGGACTCGGAGCAGCATACATGAGGCCAGGCACGCTAAAACAATATAGAAAAATAAATACAGAACAACAAAATAGCATCACAATAAAATAAGTAAAACATACAAATAAAATAAACAGTGCAAAATAACATAATGGAAAATCAGACACAGTGGGCGGGCCAAATGCACAATATAAAATGATAAAACTCTGGATTAGATAACAATAAAAAAGTATATTTGTGAGGGAGGAGCTCGTAGGGAATGGAACAGAGGAATTAACTACATAATTAGTTTGAATTAACTGCAGAGACATTTAGGCTGGTAAGTTATTTTACATGGTTATTTATTAATTATTTATTTCGGGATTTTACCCCGCTCTTCTCAACCCCCAAGGGGGGACTCAGAGCGGCTTACAGTACGGCACAATTCGATGCCCACATAATAACAATATAAACCCCAAAACACTTCAACAATTAAAATACATTAAAAATACATTAAAATACAACTACATTAGGGATCCATAAAAACATTGGCCATAATTAGGATATTTAGGATAATGGTAGTCTAAAACAAAAGTAGTTTCTTCAGACTCTGCATCTATACATAGTACAGTGCTGGAGAGGGATAGCACCATAGGAGAGTCTCTCATGGGGAAAAAAGGCTATTCACAGATTAAGAGTGACTAGATGAGGTCAAAACAAAAGGAGCAAGAAAATATCAATTTTGGTGGAAGGGAGGTGATGCCATTCAAAGGCCTCTTCAGAGGACCATTGTGGCTCCTTAATTTTGAAGAGTTGTCCATTCCTATTACAGTGTCATTTCTCAAGCTGGGGATCAGGACCCTGGGGGGGGGGGGGGTCATGAGAGTTTCAAAGGGGCCACCAAAGATCACCAGAAAACACGGTATTTTCTGTTGGTAATGGGAGTGCTGTGTGGGAAGTTAGGCCCAATTCTATCATTGGTGGGATTCAGAATGTTCTTTGATTTCAGGTGAACTATAAATGCCAGCAACTACAACTCCAAAATGTCAAGGTCTATTTCTCCTAAACTCCACCAGTGTTCACATTTGGGCATATTGAGTATTTGTGCCAAGTTTGTTCCAGATCCATCAATGTTTGAGTCCACGCTGCTCTCTGGATGTAGGTGAACTACAACTCCAAAACTCACAGTCAATGCCCACCAAACCCTTCTAGTATTTTATCTGGGTCATGAGAGTTCTGTGTGTCGAGTTTGGTTCAATTCCATCATTGGTGGAATTCAGAATGGTCTTTGATTGTAGGTTATCTATAAATTACAACTCCCAAATGACAAAATCCCACCAGTATTTGTGCCAAATTTTGTCCAATGAATAAAAATACATCCTGCATATCAGATTCATAACACAAATAGTAACACAAATCGTAACACAAATCATTTTATGGTTGGGTGTCACCACAACATGAGGAACTGTCTTAAGGGGTCACGGCATTAGGAAGGTTGAGAACCCCTGTATTACAGCGATAAAGAATGAGGCATGGAAAGGCAAGGTGAGTGAAGAATAGTCCATTTTGACCTTGGAAACCATAGATAAAGGTAAAATTGTACTGTGAGCCACCTGTCTGTATAAGATGTTCAGGTTGACAGCCATCATTGCAGATAACTGCAAAAAGACCCTTTGGATAACTTCAAGACTAGAATATTTTTCAGTGGAAAGAGCTGAGATCGGACTCTGGTGAGGAGGCTTTGCAGAACTAGACAACTCCAGACCTGCATTTGAAGCTATACACTTCTATAGAGCTCTTGGTGGAGTTTTTTTGGTAGTTATGGCCACTGGAGAAGAATTTATGGGGACTCTGCTTGACAGCTTGGCATAGGCAGTCTGCTAGGTTTGGGTTTTCTCTAGTTTGTTAGTTCAGCTGTGCACTATGGGTCCTTCTTGGGCTGGTATCAATCCAGACTAGACAATCTCTCATTGACAAGGGAAGGATAACTCTTTGGAAGTGGAGCTGCTCCCTTGTTCTCCATCTACCAACAGCAACAAATATTGGCTTATGGCGAGTGATGGCAACAGGGAATAGAGAGTTACTTTTTTTCCTCCTTGCCTCTTTTTCAGCCTCAAACTCCTATTGCGTGCATTAGTCTCCCTCACAGAGACAAGTGACTTCTGGGGGTCTCTGTTCCTAGATTTAGTAGAGTATTGATTGACTTGTACTTAGAAATGTGGATAGTCTTTCAAAACCTCACCTCGTCAGGATATGCATTTCCATCCCTGTTGACATATTCATAAAGTGTGAAATAGCATTGTACCAAAGGAGGACTTGAAAGGAGGAGCTGAATAATGGAGGTCAGCCGGCGGCCACCATTTGATGAATACTTCGCTGCCAACAAGGTTTCCATGGCAAAAATCAATCTAGAAACCTGCTCTGCTGTGTTCCTATTCCATGCCTCTGCAACAGAGGAATTCATTATGCACTGGCTTTGTAACACTGGCCATCGCAAGAAAGGTGAATTTCCTTACAACACCAGGACTACAAATATAAGAAGAAGACAACTGTGTTCTTTCATGGTACAAGCAACCTTTTACCTCCCAAGGAAATTGTTACTCTAATTCACCGAGGGGCAAGGGTAAGTCCTGAAGGGCCAGCTGGCTCATTATACATAGTGTTGAACTTGCACTAACTCCCTTGTTTTCACCAGGAGGGTTCTTTGTTTTGCACACGATTGACCCACACTTTCCCTCTGCTCTTTCTCCGCTGAAGTGGCATTTCAAAACCGACAGCACCAGCTGTCCACCTGTCACCGCCTAGCTGATTCCTATGTGACAGATGGCATAATAGCCTGGCATGCATCCGTTGGATCAGAACAAGCAGTGGATTGTCTGCCAGGTTTCTGATGACTTAGATTTTTACACATCCTGGTTTGCTGAATAGTTAATAGAGAAGCATTGCTTTTGACAAGGAATGAAACCTTTTCATTTTGGGGACAGTGCCAGAGAAAAACTGAATGAGGTATAACTTTTTTTCTCACTTTTCAGGCTTTGACTAAAAAGTGTCTTCTTAAACAAATGGAGATATTATGAGAATGTATCTCATTCTTATTTAAACTATAACTCTTTTCAAACAAACTTGGATATATTTTTCCTAGTGTGTGGTTTATTATTACTATTATTACTATTATTATTATTATTATTTTCATAGTGTGTGGTTTATTATTATTAATAATAATATGTTTATGTTTATTTATACCTTGCTTTTTCTCTTTACAAGTAGACTCAAAGCAGCTCAACCCCATGAGCAATAAGCAGAGCTGAGAACAGGAGCCAAATACTCAATGCATATCCAAAAGAACCAAAGGAAAGACCCGTTAGACCAGACCAAAGGCTTATTGAGTTCAACATTCTGTTCACACAGTTACCAATCAGTTGTAGATGTGAAGTCCATTAGAAGCCCACACATTCAACTGCACTATTTTATGACCCCCAACAAAAAACAACCAAAAAACCCTCTGTTTCTCATGCTGCATTACAGTGTTCCCTCGATACTTCGCAGTTCGCTTATTGTGGACTTGCTGTTTTGCAGATTTCAATTTTTTAAAAATTTAAAATATATATCATGGTATTTTCATTGTTTCGTGGGTTTTTGTCGCCCTCCTCAGTCCTCCCTCCAGCCTTGAAGGGCCTTTCTTTCCTTTCCTTCACTTTATTTTAAGTTTATAAAGACTTAAAATAGTGTATAACTACTAAAATAATGTATACATATTAAAATAAATAGAGCATCCCTACATCGCGGTTTTTCACTTATTGCAGGAGGTCCTGAAATGAAACCCCAGCAATAAGTGAAGGAACACTGTGTGTGTGTGTGTGTGTGTGTGTGTGTGTATATATAACTTAGGTGACTTAGGCGTTCTCTTGTTGTCCAAAGATGATGGTCCTCCAAGTAAAGTGTCTTGGTGGTGGCCCGTAGGTGGCTGTGGAGCCCTATTCTTGATCTGCATGTTCTTGATCTTCATGTCCTCTCGCAGTGAGGACATCAGTTTTATCATTTGGGAGTTGTAGTTGCTGGGACTTATAGTTCACCTACAATCAAATAGCATTCTGAATTCCACCAATTATGGAACTGAACCAAACTTGGCACACAGAACTCCCATGACCAAGAGAAAATACTGGAAGGGTTTGGTGGGCATTGACCTTGAGATTTGGAGTTGTAGTTCACCTACATCCAGAGAGCACTGTGGAATCAAACATTGATAGATCTGGACCAAATTTGGCATGAATACTCAATATGCACAAATGTGAACACCTATGGTGTTTGAAGAAAACACACCTAGATATTTGAGAATTGTAGTTGCTGGGATTTATCATTCACCTACAATCAAAGAGCCAAACTTCCCACACAGAACCCCATGACCAACAGAAAATATGTTTTCTGATGGTCTTTGGTGACCCCCCTGACCCCCCCTCCATGACTCCCCCAGGTTGAAGCATTGCGATAGTATCATGGGGCCTGTAGTTTTACAAGGTATTTAGCCTTTTAAATTGACCATTAAAGGTATCACTCTTCTGTGAATGTTGTATTTTATTCTATTGCTGAAACTGTTCCCCTTGACTACTTTATGGAGTATCAGAATATTTAGTAAGTAATATCCTTACTCACCTATTACAGAAAATAGCTTGCTGAATTCTTGGGTACTTCATTGACATTAATGTCTGAGGAAATTAAAAATAGCAACATTATTCCCCTCTGTTTCCATGCAGTAGTGGAAATGAAAGGTTTAGGTTGTACTTCTCTGTACTAAGTGCCCTGAAGTCTGGATCTTGGACAGAGACGAACAGGTTATTTAACAAAGTAAGGTTCACATCACGCTCAAGATACATCAGAGCATGGGAATGGGGAAAAAACACCTCTATTCCAAAAGCAAGCAAGCAAGAAAAATGAAAAGAAATGGCAAAATTAGATTGAACTTTAAAAAAAGAATTCATGAATATTTTGATGAAAGCACCGCAGCAATGTGGGAAGCAATGTATTAAATGGAAATAACTCATCTGTCACTGTGTGTTTTCCCAAAGCATGAGTTTGAATTTGTGCTTTTCAGATTTTCATATGGCTCATGTCAAACAAAAGATTTTGAGCCCAGAAGTTGCATCTATGAAAATGAAACAATTTTCTTCTCTTTGCGGAACTCGTCTTCCTTTTATTTCCCAGGTGTTCCAACAGGTAAAGTGTAAGACGCAATCGTCTACTCTGCCTTTGTTGTCTGAGTTGTCTGTTTGTGAGATGACTATGCAAGTGGAGAAAGGGAATTCTCCATTGACCCGCATATTATACCATGTAATACTATGAAGACAAAGGCAAAGAGATATATCCACTGAGTCATTTCCCTACTGTTTCTTTGGGTTCACATATTTCTGTCTGTCTGTCTCTTCTTTTCTCCATCCCTGGAGATTTTGATCTCAGTGGTGTCTGTTTTGTATGGTGGCTTCATGTGCCTTGGTCCATGACTGACTTTGTTATACAGTAAATAAAAGACATCTGGCTGCGCTCCTCTCTGACATTCAAGACTGCATGTCCCCTTGGTCTTATTGTACATCTCTGAAGTGCTCTCTTACTTATATAGTTCTTGTTTTGCACGCAGTTGGTTTGCATGCAGTTTCACAGATGCTACCCCATCTCTGTTCTTTCTTTTACAGAGCTAGTCCTAATACGTGGGGCTGCTGATAAGTCTTTGGCTTTACCCAGAAAGAAAGGAGATATGAAGATGGAACTTTACATTTATTCCATATACTCTCCATTGATATCAACACACTTCTTACATTGGTATTCCAATTTCTGTAAGCCTTGCAAACAGAAGGATTTCAGTTGTGCCTCACACCAGTCATCCCTAGCAGCCATGGCATCAGAAATGGTGTGAAATTTGGTACTCTTGAGGTGTTTCCTCAGGTTTGGAAACAGATGATAGTCGGAGGGAGCTAGATCCGATGAATAAGGCAGGTGGTCAACCAGCTGGAAGCCTAGCTCCACCAGTTTTGCCATGGTCGCTTGTGCAGTGGGAGTGGAGGCGTTGTCTTGCAGGTACAAGATACCTTTGGACAGCTTGCTGCACCTTTTGGCCTTCAGAGCTGCCTTCAATTGGTCCAAAAGTTCAATGTAATACCTTGCATTGATGGCGGAACCATTTTGAAGGTAGTCCACTAGCAGCATGTCCTCCTTATCCCAGAACACAGACGCCATCACCTTAGTGGCTGATTTTTGCACCCTGAACCGGCATAGTCAATTGTAAGGAATACTAATAGTAGAACTCTAGCAACAGCTGGAGCACTGTATGATCCCTGTTTTCACTATGCAAACTTATATAAATTTACGTCAATGATGATGATAATGATGACGATGTCAACTATTACATCTATGTGAAAAGCCCTCTATTCATCATCCCCAGAAGCAGATGAAAAGTTCTCCCTCTACCCCAATTGCCACTGCCCTCACCTGAGAGAGAGAGGAAGGCATGGTTCTACCATGTCTAGGCCCAGAAGCAAATGAAAGCCTTCTTCTATCCCAACTGCCACTGTCCTGGTCATAAAGAGAAAGAAGAGCAGGCAGAGTTCCAGCATGCTTAGGTCTAGAAGCAAATGAAGGGTGCTCCCTGCAACTCTACTGCCACTGCCCCGGCTTTGGAGGGAGTGGAGAAGAAAAGGTAGACACAGTTCCATCATGCTTAGGCTCAGAAGCAGAAAGGTCCTCCCTTCATCCCAACTGCCTCTGCCCTGGCCTTAGAGGGAGAGAAGAGGACAATCCCCTCACACACTACCACCTCCTTTTTCTTTTGTGTCACAATTCCTTGCTCAAATGGATTCCTCTGTTACTTGGCCGCCTTCTTTTGCAATAGCAAACACAGAGGACTCACACATATATGTCTTCTATGCCTTAAAGCAAACAACACACCAGTCCAAAATGCAGCTTCCAAAAGGTTCTGCTTTGATCTCAATTGCAACTAGTGTTCACTGCATGCAGTTCTTGACACTTATGAGCTTCACAAAAGAATAGCACACTCCAAAAAGCATGTGGCCAGACTGCTTGAAACTTGTGATACTAGTGTTAGTTATAAGTCTCTTTCTAGACAAGATGATTAAAAATGAAAAGCATCACTAATGCATAATAAGGTGTCTGTGCTCTTCAGCATTTTCCCTTAAGGCAATTAAGTGTGACTATATTTAATCTTATTTTTTCTTAGTAGTTAAGAGTGATCTGGCATCTCTGTGAAGGAAAATCTAACAAATACATGGAGATTTAAACTAAAACATATTTATTTTGGCCTATATATGATCGCAGTGATGCTGAGTGGGTAAAATCCACAGGTTTAGAAGTATCATGTGCACAAACCCTCATGCAATATTGGAGACATATATGTCTCAGTTTTTTTTCAACCCTCCGATTAATGGAGCAAACTCAGCTTATAATAAGAAGCACTTTAAATTCCTCTGATGTTTTTTTATTATGCTTCTCTTTGTGCCAGACCTCATTTGCAATAATGTATATGTAATTTTAGAAAGCAAGACAAAATCCTGTTGCCTTCAGGTTATGATTAACCTGCAGAAATGCTGAGGCACACATATAATATGGATATGCAAACACTACCAACCTTGGGAAGCATTTTAAAATTGTGAAGTAGAAGGCCAATCTGCATTTTTACTACTAAAATGTCAGATTGGATTACAGGACGTTAAACAGATTATTCAGTCATTCTTCAGATCTACTACTAGAAGAATATTTAAGCAGTATCAAAGAAAACTTATTATTGCCAAATGTGATCTAATGTTGAGCAGGAAACACTCATGTTTGTCCCCTTTCTACACTGCCATATAACCCAGATTATTAAAGCAGATAATCCACATTATATAAATTTATACTGCCATATAATAATAATATAATAATAATAATAATGGTTTCCCCTTGACATTAAGTCTCTGGGAGCTGGTGAACATCCTGTGGCTCCTCCATGATGACATGATGGCAACAGTCTTGGACAGAAATGGCTCCCAAAGTGACTGATTTAAGGTGGAATCAGGTGTCAAACAGGGATGTGTTAATGCCCCAACCTTATTTTCTATTTTCATTGCTATGATACTTCATCTTGTTGATTGGAAGCTGCCCATCAGAGTAGAAATCTTCTATCGGATGGATGGCAAGCTATTTAACCTCAGCAGTCTGAAAGCCAAAACCAAGGTTACAACAACATCTGTTATAGAACTCCAGTATGCTGATGACAACGTCATCTGTGCGCATTCAGAAGAAGACCTACAAGCCACTCTAAACACTTTCGCAGAAGCATACGAGAAGCTCGGCCTGGAGGTCAGCTGTGACCAGCAGTGCTGTAGAATTTGAAGAGGCACGAATGGAGGGTGAAAGAGAGAAATGTGCCAAGAGGAAGGTGCATAAAGCAAACACCAAACCCTAACCAGGACTGCCTTCCACCTGGAAACCAATGCCCTCACTGTGGGAGAAGATGCAGATCAAGAATAGGCTCCACAATCACCTAAGGATCCAATGCCAGTACACCGATCTTGGAGGACCATCATCCTCGGACAACGAGGGATCGCCTAAGTAAGTAAGTAAGGTGCTCATCTCCATTTCTAAGCCACAGAGCTAGCATTGTCCATAGATACCTCTAAGGTCATATGGCCAGCATGACTGCATGGAGCGCTGTTACCTTCCCGCTGGAGCAGTACTTACTGATCTACTGACATTTGCATATTTTTGAACTGCTAGGTTGGCAAAAGCTGGGGCTAACAGTAGGAGCTCACCTCGCTCCCCGGGTTCAAACTGCCAACCTTTTGGTCAGCAAGTTCAGCAGCTCAGTGATTTAACCTTCTGTGCCAGCGGGGGCTCTGATAATAATAGTAATAATAATAATAATTTTATTTCTTACCTGCCTTTCCTCATGACTCAAGGCAGGTTACAAAACAATTATAAACATCAGCACAGCAAATGAGTATTTGTGGTGTTTTGCTGTGCCTACGTGTTTTAATTGTTCTGTAACCCGCCTCTATCCATGAGAAGAGATGTAATAAATGTGACCCTTAAATGTGACCCATTTATGCATGGAATTGGTGCTTAACATTGATCTGCATTTGATCAGGTAGGTGTTTGGTGAGGAGTCGGTGACTGCTAAGATCTAGAAAAGCCTTTGATCTGTAGCAAAAAAGCAGCAATAATGAGAATGAACTCATCATATTATCTGGTATAGCAAAGCTCTCAGTATTTCCTGGAATGCCGGAGCCATTAACGGAAGCTATAATTTTGTTCATTAAAACAATTGTTCTTATCAGTTTCACCACCACTCTTCTCCATAAGCTGTGATAATGGACTCCTTAGCATTTGAAAGAGTGGACTTGCCTTGTAGCACATCTGAATTCAGGATCCAATTAAATATCTCTGTTTCACAGCCGGATAGTAGAATAATATGCCATCTATGGAGTGAAAGGCATACAGGGCACAACCCTGCAGTACCTAATTTGTAAAATGTGAGGTTAAAAGACACACATTTGTCTAGAAGTCTCTGGCCTTTAGGAACCTCTTACTATACGATATATGAATGGTTAGGGATGCGTATCTATTGCAATATTTGGTTTGGTGGTGTGAAAACTGATCAACTTTGGATTGGACCTGTTCATAGCCAATTTTCTATTATTTACAGTATTTTAGTAGGTTTTGAATTTTTTGAATTGAGATTCAGAAAGCCAAAGATTTGTGCCACTCTTTGGAAGTCTCACCCCCCCTCCCCCTCCCGGCCCTCTCTGGGCATGTTTATACAAATAAAAAAATGTGGACTCACTTTGAATCCAGCTCTGGCTGTCTCCAAGATAAACGGTAACTTCTGGTAAATAACTCAGGATTTTTTAAACCTTGTCTTTGCTCTGCGTTAAACAGAGTTAGGGGATATTGCAGAGTTTGTGAACATCTGTACAGCTGGATTGGGTCCATGTCAGCCTGGTTTACTGACCAATTGGATATTGCTGCCATACTTCATTCTATTAACATATTTATATACTTTAGGTTTTAATTTATACATTGTGAAGTTTTAATTGCTAGCTGCTTTGAGTCTCCTTTGTGGCGTAATGTAAAATAAACCACGTGTAGTTCATGTTTGATCAGCCCACACACTGCTGTGCCAGAGAAAGAGAATATGCCACGCAGGGGAACAGGAAAGAACAAGTAGTTTACTCTTCTGAATTCAGAACAACATATGTACAATATGATTAGACAGTTGGATACCAAGGGAATCAACTCAAATGGAATGTCCACCTCTGTGTTGATGGGGCAGGCATTTAAAATGGGGTTCTGCCCTTTTCTGCTAGAGACCTGTCTTCCACTGTGTGACACAGAATGCTGGACTAGATGGGCTGAGGCCCGATTCAGCATGGCTCTTCTTATGTTCTTATGTTCTTAATGTCTTTTTTGGGAGATTTAAAATGGTCATTTCTGCTGAGACCTTTTTCAGCAGCCAAGAAGCAAAACAAACAGTCCCCCCCTCTCTCTCCCTCTCCCTCTCCCTCTCCCTCCCTCCCTCTCTCTCCCTCTCCCTCCCTCCCTCTCTCTCTCCCCCTCTCTCTTCATCTCTCTGCACCTGCATAGCTTGAGCCTGAACACAAATGCAACAGTATCCAAAAGTTCTAGGCTCAGCCATCACCCTGGGCATCGCCTAACCAATCAGCTTCATGCATCTTATTTTACTGTTGACACACACACACACACACACACACACACACACACGGTTGCTTGCATGCTCCAACATCCTTGAGAGGGAGAAAGCAGGATACAAATACTATAAAGAAAATAAAATCAGCCATTGATTGTGCTGATCCACACAGGAGAAGGGGATGGATTGTTCCCATGTTGCCTGTCTTGCTTTATCTTTTCTTTGTTGGGCATGCAGGCACCCCATTCTGACATCAGTAGATGCAACAGGCAATGGCCAGATGTTTGCAGAGAGGTCAATGGTTGGCGAAGAGTTCCAGAGGTGCTATGGAAACAAGGGGATGATCCAGCATAGGGATGGACTGGACCAGCTGGATATCAGCCCCATTTTCAGCAAACATGTGCAGGATCCAGGGACCACTGTCTGAATTGTGCTACCCTCCACCTGCAGCAGAAATCCATTCCTGTGTTTGACAGAAGACACGGAACTGTGTGGTTTCCCCTTCTCATCACAGGATCTTGGCTACTGAGCTCTCTTGTATCAGAGCAGACTGAAAATTGTGTTATTGGGTTCTTATCTGCCCATTCAAAAAAGCTTTTTGGGCTTTCAGGAAATATTGCTTCAAAGACACCCTTGTTTCCTGACTTCATTTATGTTATAAAAGAGTGTTGAAAAGTGCCTATGGACACACACACATCTATTGCCAGGTTGTCATTTCAAGGCTCACCTGTAATTTTTTCTGAAATGGAGCAGGTGCCCTCTTACCTGACAGCACATAACCTCATTAGTTTGCTGTTTGTTGACAAAATCAACCAACTGAAACTACCATCTAACTTCAGAGTTGACCCTAACATTAGGAAGAATGAAGTAGTTGCCTCAGGCAGCAGATGTTGAAAAGGGGAGAGAATGGTTTGAGCCTGTCCCAAGCTCCCTAACACAGCTTATTGTTCTCAAGTACAGTGTGGGAAGATGCTGCTCTTTATTACAAGTGAAACACTAAGATTCAGATGCAATCTGTTCAGATTCTATGTGTGGAATTGTGGGAAGGCAAGTGTCTGGACTATTTCTTTGGGCAGCAAAAGGTTTCTTGGGTGAGTTCTGCCTAATTGGTAAACCTGGTCCTACCTCACCCTTTAGTCCCCACTCATATTCCACATATATCCTCATGAAATCATTACTGATAAGATGTTGGAAAAACAACATTGTGGGATCCCCAATCCAGTAACGCAGATCCCATAGCTTGCACAACTATTGAGAATTATGGCTAACCCCCCTCCCCCCAAAGGAGAAAAAAAGTGTAGATAAATAGGTACGGCACTGGCAGGGAGGTAATAAAAGGCGCCCATTTATTTATTATTTTTAAATAAATAATAAATAAAATAAATAATCCGCCCCGAGTCCCCTCAGGGAGATAGGGCAGAATATAAATAAAGTATATCATTAACTGTCCTAGATTCTGCCATTACGAGCCTCTTTTTGGCATAGGGATGGCAAATAAATGCTAGATCCAACCTAAATGGGTCAGTAATCATCTTTCATTGTGCCCTTTCTATTTGGATGGGCAATTTATCCAATAATGGAACCTAAACAAAAAAAAATAAGTCCATCATTGGCAATAAGCTATTACATAACAATTCCCCTTTCAAGGGAATGTACAGCAAATAATCTCAGTTTAAAGTTTTTCTAACCCGCTTTGTGATGTGTATGATATATGAAAGCAATATAGGGGAACTGGGGGAAAAGGGGTTTATGCATTCATGACCAACTCCACTGGAGAAGTCTTCAGAGATTGCAATACTTTTCCAAAATGCAATCTATCTTTTTGCTTCCTTCTCTTTGCCAGATTACTGGCTGTTTTTGACAGTATATGTTCAAAGGCTAAAATTGCTCTAGAATTCCCACATGGTCAGAGCTTCATGGCACATGTGTTACAAGCAATCCCCTTCATTAAATATGAGGTTGGGTGAATATCACAATCAGCATTGTTTTTCTACACCTAACCATTCTTGAAATCAGCAGTAAACATATTGAATTAACAACTGAATCCAAATGCCATGGATCCACTGATTTAATGAAATGTAGATAAATGTCAATTTACATAATTGCAAGTGATTCAATAGATCTGCTCTCACACTTTAATTTAAGTCATTGGTTAACTAGTTTTTTCTGACCCTAGGTGGGACCCTGTGAACTATACAGAAAATGGCTAATAGTTAATGGCATATCAGAAGTCCAGTAAACTAAATGTTGGGAACTGTGTTGCTTTGGAGGTGTTGAAATCAATCAATTAGATGGTGGAATATGGAGGGGACCCAGATGGAATGCAGAGGCTGCAACAAGTTTACAAAGCACAAACAACAGGTTTACAAAGCCGGGCTTTAGCAGAAAATCTTGCCAATCGAAAGGTCGACAGTTCAAGCCCAGGCTGAGGTGACTGCCCAAGCATCAGCTCAGCTTCTGCTCATCTAGCAGTTCGAAAACAGTAATTGTGAATAGATAAATAGGTACAGTTTTGGCGGGGAGGTAATAGAAAGCACCCATGCGGACAAACCCGGGAGAGAGAGATTAAAGACAACAAACTGCTTTGAGTCCCCCCAGGGGTGAGAAAGGCGGTATATACTGTAAATACTGTAAATAAATAAATAGGCATGGAAGATGGAATGACAGCACCTCCCTGTGGCCAGAGTTGAGAACATCCTCCAGATGCTGGAGATGGAAAAAGATGGGAAGCCTTTAGCTCTGTTTATGTACTGTCTGTCTTTGTTAATTATATAATCGGCTTTGAATGTTTGCCATAGCTGTGTACTGTAATCGCCCTGAGTCCCTTCGGGGAGATAGTGTGGAATATAAATAAAGTATATTATTTTTTATTATGGGCTATACTTTGCTTGCGTTGTGTGTGTGTGTGTGTGTGTGTGTTACATGCCTTTAAGTCAACTCTAGTTTATGGTGATTATGGGATCATCTACACTGGCTGTCTATTCTTGGAAGTGGACAAAACACTCAACTCCCAACTCACTGCAGCAGCTTGGTGGAGTCTACATGATCCAGGTGGGCCAAGATCACTTTGTTGGAGGGGGGGGGCATCTCCTTACTGATCTCCCCTCCTGGCTGCAACACTGATGACATGGGTCCATTCCAGCCCCTTTTCCTTGTGCTGATAAGTGCAGGGAAAGGGGTTCGATGTGGCGACCAGTGTGGGCAGCAGACTGGTCCTCATCCGACCTGGTCCTGGTGTCCACACTGTTTCCAACTTGTGAAGTTTCTCAACATGGGGCTAAACTGGATTAACCCAGTTTTCCCCACAATAAGGACAAACACAAATGACTTTCCATTGAATGCGAGTTATTGAATTTGTGTAGACAAGCCCCATTATAGAATTTTCTATGCAAGATTTAATTAAAGGTGGTTTGCCATAACCTTCCTCTGATACAAGTTGCCCAAATTGATACAAGTTGCCCAAATTGATTCAGAGAGAATACACGTTGCCCAAATACAAGAGAATACAAGTTGCCCAAATTGATTCAGGCATATTTTGTGGCTTGGTGAGGATGTGAAGCCTGGTGTTCAATTTAAAAACACATCATATCCTGTTACATCTGGTGATATCACATCACATATCATAGGGTTACAACTCAGGGAATATGAATGTAGTTTTCTTTCTAGTGTTGCATTTCATTCTTTTCACTAAGCTGATATATCAAAATGTAAGCCTTTGTACTTTAGCACTCCGCAGGATAGTCTTTAGAATGCCTATAAAATGCAAGTGTGCACAAACTTTATATTCTAAGCCACTTTAGCTCTTTTCATTAGTAATTCTGTCGTATTGTGTGTTTATCTACCATTGACATTCAGATTAGAAACAACGAAAGAAGGACTAACTCCTTGGGAGCAAAGAGACAAAATTGTGAGATTATTGACTATTCTTATTCTAAAGTCTGTATTTATCATGGAAAGCTTACTTTAATCACATGCCTTCCAAGCTAGAAATGATACCAACATCTTTTGTTTCAGCTTGTTTGCAGTTGTATTGAATTTGTGACTTTTTCTTATATCTAACTATGTGTTTTCTAGTTTACTATGGAGTTTGCAGTGAAAGAATAGCAAAAATCAGAAAACAGCTAGATCAGTGTTTCTCAACCTGGGGGTCAGGACTTCTGGGGAGTGTCACGAGGGGGTTTCAGCGGGATCACCATAGACTGTCAAAAACATATCTCTAGGTACAACTTTGGCAGAGAAGGCTGTAGATCTCTCCACCTGTCCTTCTTTTAATGTTTGGAAACAGACAAATCCTCCCACCAAAAGCCCTCCTGGCTGTGATTGGCTGACCTCTCAGCCAAGGGAAGGGCTGTTCTGAGACTCCAAGTGAGGAGGGGAGATCAGACGTGCATGGTGCATGGCAGCATGATGCTCATGTGTGAGCAAGGCAGAGCATACAAGGTTGAATAGAGGCTGGCACCAACGAGTCCCTTCAAGGCATGAAGGTTCAGTGTGGGAAGTTTGGTTCAATTCTATTGTTCATAGGGTGCAGAATGCTCTTTTATTGTATGTGAACTATAAATCCCAGCAACTACAATTCTCAAATGTCAAGGTCCACCAGTATTCCATTTTGGGCGTATCGGGTGGTTCAGAACCACTGAGCTAGATAGATGCTAAATGAAATTGTTTGGGCCAGATTCAGTTTGCAAGCATATTTTCCAGCTTGGTAAAGTAATGGCAGCATGAAGGGATGGCAAGTCTTTTGTTTGACTCTTGTTAGAGAAGTGTGTGCAGATATATAGGTGTGTGTGTTAAGGCGCAAAAGCAGAACTTTAGGATACATCTACACTGTAGAATTAATGCAGTGTATCACTTTTACTGCCATGGCTCAATGCTATGGAATCTTGGGACTTGTAGTTTGGTGAGGTACCAGTACTCTTTGGCAGAGAAGGTAAAGACCTTGTAAAACTGCAGCTTGCAGGATTCTATAGCATTGAAACACCATGAGTGACTTAGGCCATTTACCCACTCCCAGCCTTTGAAAAAGTCCATTGCAAATCTCTTAATCCCAAGAAAAGCTGTATTATCATCATTAAGACATAAACAACTAGAAGAAATTCAAGAAAAAATATTACCTTTCTAGCCAAGTCCTTTCCTTTTTAGTACTATCCTATTTTTTTATATTCGACCTTTTGACTCCAGTTTTTGACTCTCTGAGGCATTTTTTGACTCATCTTCGCAAACACTGCTTTCCTATAGTCACTGTTTTGTGCAGTTTGTTGTTGTCTGATGCACCCTAGGAATGCATTCCACAAGTAGGCATCACTACCTTGCTTTTGCCTCAACAAGTTAGTTTTGAGCTATAACTCTCAGATGTCATCAAAGGTTCAGGGAATTGTAATACAAAAATAACTTCTCCAAGCTCTGTTCTGTCTCCAGAGCTAGACATTTGATGCAGTAGGAAATAACACTTATGAAAGGACATGCTCTAGAGTCTAGATATCCAGGCTGTTAGTTGGTAGGGCACCGAATACTGAAAACAACGCTTTTAAGTGAGCTTGAAAATAACTTGATTGTGCAGATTGAACACAGTGGGTGTGTTCTGAACTCTTTGCTCAGGCAACATCCTGGCGGCAGTATTTTGCACAGGTTGTGGTTTATGAATGTTTCTCAAAAACATCTCCATAAAGAGCACATTCCAGCAGTCTGGAGATAACTAGAGCATGAAAAAGTGGCAATGTCTGATTTCATCAAGATGGGTTATAGTTTGGTACACCAGCCAAAGCTGAGAAAAGGGACTGTATGCCACCACCAACACCAATTCATCTTAGAAGAGTGCCCAGCCAAAGAAGATACTCACACAATGACTTCTGATCTTTGGGATAGAATGCTATTCTATCCAAAATAGACACCTTTCCACAATTGAAACTGAGTGGTTCACCCACTTAGCAGTATTTCCACCTTGTTTCAAATACCTTTCAATTCATTACCTGTCAGCAACTCCTTCACACTGATGGTCAGTTGTCTGTGTCCGCTCTGTAAATGAGATGGGATGCAATTGAGAGCAACATTTGGGGATCAAATTGCATCTTTATGATCTTTCAACCAACATCTCCACATGCCTTCCAGCTTTGTTGGGTGTATTTTCATCCTGAAATATAAGAACTTACAAAAGCAGCCCCCATAGCTATATCCTCAGAGTCAAACCCATAGTTGCTAAGGGGTAATCCTGAATCCCCTTCGGGGTTGGGAAGGGTGGTATACAAATACTACAAATAAATAAATAAATTTTAAAAATCATTTTATTTTTATTGATTAATTAAAGCATTTCATAACCTACAGTATATCTCAGAAAAGTGTGAGATCAGTGAAAAGCCACTTTAAAATGATCTAAAATAATGCAAACATTTAAAAACAATTTAGCAACCCAGGTCAAACAAAAACTGAAATGATAAAAGAGGACACAGGCCACGATCTTTCTAGAACCCAATGCTTGGGTATGTTTTATCATAGCAGTGATATAATAGCAAAGTTAGTGTTGGTCAAACTCTAAGCAGAGGTCATTCTCCTGCTGAGAAAGTTCTCTGGTATACTAGTCACAAGGAAGGCAACCTCCCAGTTGCAGCTCAGAACAGTTATACTGGACTCCACAGTTGCACAAGCAATTGCAGAAGTGGGAACAAAAATGTAAATACCAAGTCAGAAGTGGATCAGAGGGCTGTAAATGCCCTTGCTGAATAGCTGGCAACACTAAAGAACAACCTTATATGTAACTTCTGAAAAATAGCAACTATTTGGACAATTTAGACTGATGTCCTATCAATGTGACTACTAACTCCACATTACACCTTACACCTGGATGAATCATTTTTGCTGTTGCAGAGGACAGAATTCCCTAATGATATTGTGCAACAATCAAACTCCAAAACTCATCTGATGCATCTTTCCCATTCAGGCTATCCATTTTCAACCTGAATTAGGAATACTGGAAAAGTGCTCAGCTATAATCTTATCGCTGGATACACACAATTGAAATAATATTTTAGAACCTCCAAAAGGTCCCTGGATGACGATTCCAAGGTAAATCTATTATGGGGGTTTCTAGGCGAGATTTGTATCTGCTTTTGCTTTCTTCAGATAAGGGTGTGACTTGCTCAAGATTACCCAGTGGGTCACCCTGTGGGTTTTCATGGTTGACCAGAGATGTAAACCCTGGTCTCCAGAATACTAAGATCCACAGCTGGGTAGCCGCTGGAAAATGCAACCCTATTATCCATTCCAGTGAAATCTGCTCATGAGCATATCCATCTTTGTTTGAAATCACCCCAGTTTTGAGCCCTGCATGGCATATACTCTGATTGGCTGCAATGGATTATCAGGCTTCTTCTGAACTTTCTAATGAGTTTTTTATTCACTGTTTCAGGCTTGATGTGCAGCACACAGTACAAACCCAGCCCTCAAGCCAGTTTTTAAGTGCATTATGTATATTGTGTACACCTACCCCCAATCCAGTGCTCAAATTTCTACACCATGTTGGCTTTATGCTACAGTTCCTTCAATCAAGATCTCAGCCACAGCATTTTAATTTTGAGCCTCATAAATGTTGCAGATATTTGTTGACTGCTTAGAGATCTTGGGCTTGGATAAAACTAAAAACTTCCTCAAAGAACTAAAGAGTCCCTTTCTAGTTTGTCCATCTCTGAAGTGTTAAGTCTTTGGTGCCTTATAGCTGTCTAACTTTTAATATAAGATATGACATTAGTGTCATACATTTTCTGAATGACATTTTGAAATAACGCATGCTGGTAATAAATGCCATTTGTTGACACATATACCCACAGGCACCTGGAGCCTTTACAGAATGTAATTACAAAGAAAATTACATGAAATAAAGTGACATGTCTACCACAAATCAAAGATTACTCATTGTGTCCTACCCAACAGCAAACAATCAATATAAAATCCTTGACTAAACTGGAAACAAAGTTAACATTTTCCTTAAGGGAGATTCATAGATGCAAATGGTAAGACAGGAGGGATTTGGAACTAACCAAAAGACATTTCTAAATTAATTGGGAAAATTATCATCAAAGCTGGCAT
This sequence comes from Anolis apletophallus, assembly GCA_030556195.1. Classification (NCBI taxonomy): domain Eukaryota; kingdom Metazoa; phylum Chordata; class Lepidosauria; order Squamata; family Anolidae; genus Anolis; species Anolis apletophallus. Next base: position 36,637,586 of record JARBWK010000008.1, on the reverse strand, counting down.
ATTACCATAAAATGTGATTCTAGAGATTTGCCACTCTAGTTCGAAAACAAAACATAAAATTGTTACTTTGAGGGACAGAATTGCCTTGCAAAACTGACCAGCAGCTATGCCAGCCAGGGAATTCTGAGAATTGTGGTTCAAAAAATAACTTTTTCAAACTGTAACCCTACAGTGTATTGGCTGAAGTTTGTGAGCATGAACAGACCCAGTTTTGCCTATGGAATCAGGGGACAAAAGGCATACCTTCTTTCCACATTCAGCATGTGCACATGGCTTCTTTGCAGGATAAGGCTTGTTAACATGGTTCTGTATTTTATCATGCTGAAAAGAAGCACACACTTGGTATCTGCTGTTTTTATTTATCAATATCCACAAAATATGTCCTTTCTCAGCGTCTTCTAGGTCTTTCAGCATGATGACATGATATTCTAGGGTCAGAAGATCTCCATTTCAACGGAGCAAGGTCGTTTCTGCTGCCCTGGAGACTAGGACGTGGAACAATGGCTTCAAACTACAGGAAATGAGATTCCACCTGAACATTAGGAAGAACTTCCTGACTGTGAGAGCTGTTCAGCAGTGGAACTCTCTGCCCTGGAGTGTGGTGGAGGCTCCTTCCTTGGGGGCTTTTAAGTGGAGGCTGGATGGCCATCCCGTTGGGGGTGCTTTGAATGAGATTTTCCTGCTTCTTGGAAGGGGGCTGGACTGGATGGCTCACAAGGTCTCTTCCAACTCAATGATTCCATGATTCCATGGTTCACTACTATCCATGATTAAGTGTGTGAATGTATTCTCCATAGATCCAGAAGTTTTGCTATACTTACATGATGCTTGAGGCTCCTCCTATACAACCTAAATCTGGTACCACTCTGGAGTATTGTTGCTTTGGATTGGCCCCAAATTCAGCGGTGTTTACACGTTCAGCTCTTGAACTATAGCAGCTGGTTCAGCAGAGTCCAGACTGTCCAGCTGGAATAAACTCAGTTTGGGCTTGTTGGATGGCCACCCTTACCTTTGCAGCTTTTTTTACACTTCAGCAGTTGGACATGGAGCTCTGGAAAGATCCTGAATGTTGCTGAGTGCTCTTTCTGGCCACTGTAGACAGGTTCTTAGCAAGTGCAAAGATTACCCCTATTCTTCTATTCACTTTCCATGGGTTTGAGTTCATTTTTATTTTTAAAAGTTCATTTCTACCACCTTTTTCATTGGTTTCCTCTCTAAACCCAGGACACTAGGTGAGCAACCTCTTCCTGACACATTGGTGTTTTCTATCTTAATTTGGGAGTATTCAGATCCCACATATAGCATCAGAACTGTTACATGTTTTAATTTGTCAACATTTTGGACAGTCTCCACATTGTTTAAGGCAGGCCTGCCCAACAGGCGGCCCGCGGGCAGTACACGGCCCGCCAGCCCCTTGGATGCGGCCCCCTACCCTCCTACAAGATACCTGCTTTTTAAAATTTTTAAAAATATTTATTATTATTTTTTTGAATATTTTTTTGAATATTTGTATTTTTTTTTCATGGCGGGGAGTGAGAGGCGGGGCAGGGAGGAGGAGAAGGCTCCCTTCCTCCTCCTCTGCCTCCTACTTCCCTCCCCTCCTCCGCCTCCCACACAGGCCCAGCCACAGCCGGCCATCCCCGGCCGCTGAGGCCTTACCTTTCGCGGCGCTCCCGCTGCTCAGCAAGGCCAGGCGTGGTGGCGGCGGCTGCTGAGGCGGCAGTTGGGGCTGCTGCGGTGGTGGTGGCGGAGGAGGTTGGTCTCGCTGCGCCTCCCGGAAGAGTAAAAAAGCGGCAAGGATGAGCTGTGTCGCCAGGAAAGTTGAAGCCGGGAATAATGTAAACACTGGGATTTAAAGGGGAAGTAGCAAGGGAGGGTGTAATCCTTTCACCTTGGATTACACCCTCCCTTGCTACTTCCCCTTTAAATCCCAGTGTTTACATTATTCCTGGCTTCAACTTTCCTGGCAGTTAACAGCCTCTCCCACCCGGCCCATGAAGGCGCGCAGCGGGGGCCTCCCGGCCAGCCTCCAGAGGCCTCTCCTCGCCCCTCCGCCATGCCCGGAATGGTAAGAGAGGAGGAAGAGACAGAGAGAGAGAGGCAGAGAGACAGAGAGAGAGAGGCAGAGAGAGAGAGAGAGAGAGAGGCAGAGAGAAAGAGAGAGAGAGGCAGAGAGAGAGAGAGAGAGGCAGAGAGAAAGAGAGAAAGAGAGAGAGGCAGAGAGAGAGAGAGAGAGAGAGAGAGAGAGGCAGAGAGAGAGAGGCAAAGAGAGAGAGAGAGAAAGAGAGAGAAAGCGAGAGAAAGAGAGAGAAAGCGAGAGGCAGAGAGAAAGAGGCAGAGAGAAAGAGAGAGAGAGAAAGAGAGAGGCAGAGAGAAAGAGAGAGAGAGAGACAGAGAGAAAGAGAGAGAGAGAAAGAGAGAGAAAGAGAGAGGCAGAGAGAAAGAGAGAGAGAGAGAGAGAGAGAAGGCCAGGCAGCCCAGGAAACTCACAGCCACCCATTATTGTTGTTATTATTATTATTATTATTATTAAACTCACATAATAAGATATTATAATAATGTGAGTTTAATAATAATAATAACTATAATGGGTGGCTGTGAGTTTCCGTATGGCTGCCTGGCCCTGTTCCAGAAGCACTCTCTCCTGACGTTTCACCCACATCTAGCCATCCTCAGAGGTCTTTTCACATTGCGGCCCTTAGGGCTTTCCTTCCTCCTCCTCGCCGCACCAGCGGGGGTGGAGCCGGGGGCGGGGGCGGGGAGGGGGCAGGGAGGGGGAGGAGCCGGGGGCTTAGCCCCCCAGGTGATCAGTGACCGGAATTCTGGCCCTTGGGCCGGTAGAAGTTGGACAGCCCTGGTTTAAGGAGTGAAGCTTTACAACTAATTCCCCCACAACTTGTTCTATAATTTGATCAATTTGTTTGATTTAGTCAAAATTAGAATAGGCACCTCTTCACATGGGCATTTTTGCCCCATTTTGCCACTTTTATGCACAGCTTGGACGGGTACTCCCATGCACCATCACATGATGCACAGAAGGCCCTGCCCACATTCCTTCCAAAGTGGAGTGGAAGCATCAAAAAGCATTTCCTCCACCATTATGGGAAGGAAAGTGTTGTTTGCACTTTCCTCTCCTTTTTGCTGTGTGATGGCAGAAAGGGTGGTAGGGCAATGCACGTTGCTGCCCTTTCTGCCATCTTTCTGCCTTTCTACCATGTGATAAAGGAAGGAGGGATGGCATGCAGGGTGCCATGAGCCACCCTGTGCACCTTCCCTTTAGCAGCACAATGGCATGGCCCAAAAGGGCCATGTGAAGTGGTGGTAGATCAAGGGTGGGCAACAATTACAGGTGCCTCAGCAACATATAAATGTTTAGAAAATCAAAAAACTTTTTTTTAGAATTTCCTGTGCAATTACTGCTTTTGTGATGTTTTGCAAATGGATTCCAATAGATTACTGATGGAATGGAGAAAATAAAATCTAACACGACCTGTCTGGAATCATGTTCAAAGAGTCTCGGAAATGGAGTATATCCAAATGTGATAAAGTTCTGAATATGTATCCAAAAAAAACATTAAAATAATCTATATAAATAAAAATGTAATGTTCGTTTGTGGGATTAATTTAACTCAAAAACCACTAAATGCATTGACACCAAATTGAGACACAATACACCTATCAGGCCAACGAGTAACCATCTGTATACTTTAATAAAGCGGAATGTTTGTATGTATGTATGTGTGTGGAGGGCAGAAGGGCGGATATGTGGCAGCTATTTGCATAAAGTCCTTTGATTGGCCAGCCTCGCCACTCCAAAATTCTAAGGCACCAGACAGAGGGCACTGATTGCCACTGATTAGCCAGCATCCCAGAATCCAGGCCTCTACATTCAAACAACAGGATTTGGATATGTGGCAGCTATTTGCATAAAGTCCTTTGATTGGCCAGCCTCGCCACTCCAAAATTCTAAGGCACCAGACAGGGCATTGATTGCCACTGATTAGCCAGCATCCCAGAATCCAGGCCTCTACATTCAAACAACAGGATTTCTTCCCACTGAGGGGAAAAAAGGCACCATCAACATTCCCTCCCCACTTGGCTCTGTGAAAACAAAATGGATTCTTGTTTTCTCCTCCCCCTCAGCTTTTAGAAAATGGCTGCCTGCCATTCGGCCTTTTAAAGTTACCAATTACCAGCAGAGCAGGCCAGAACATTACAGGCCCCAAAAGAGCGTTTAGGACAGGATGGGCCACGAATGATGGGATTTGCACTACCTTCACCCAATTCACTTCCCAGAAAACACTGTAGCCCCTACAAATCACAAACCAGGCCCAAAATTTACAGTAAGGCTTCATTAACTTGATTTTCATGACTAGGCCTCAGTTAATGGGACATTGTGGATGGCCAGACCCCAAAAGAGAGTTTAGGACAGGATGGGCCACGAATGATGGGATTTGCAGTACCTTCACCCAATTAACTTCCCAGAAAACACTGTAGCCCCTACAAATCACAAACCAGGCCCAAAATTTACGGCTTCATTAACTTGATTTCCCTGACTAGGCCTCAGTTAATGGGACATTGTGTATGGCCTGAATTAACAGTAACCAACCTTGGCACACTGAGCCCCTATGACCCATGATTCATTCTACTGCAGTTTGGAGTAGGGAGGACCATGGATGATAGGACTTGAAGTCCCATCATAGGTTATGAGATTTGTAGTACTTTCAAACTCTTCATTCTCTACAGACCAAGGCGGCCCTGAACCACAAGACCAAACTTGGCACACAGTACCCCCATGACCCACACTCCATCCTACTGCAGTTTAGAGGAGGATGGACCATGAAGGATGGGATTTCAAGTACCTCCATTCACTTCCCAAGCCCGCTGTGACCCTCATCCAGTGCATAATCATGACCACACTTGGCACAAAAAGCCCCCATGACCCAGTGGACGTCCTGATGCAGTTTGGAGGGCAGACCATGGATGATGGGACTTGAAGTACCTCCACTCATTTCACCAGACCATTGCCAACCTCCATCCAAACACTGATCAAGACCAAACTTGGCACACAGAGCCCCCATGACTCATTCTACATTCTGGTGCAGTATTGAGGAGGATGCACCATGAATGATGGGACTTGACGTCCCTCCACTCATTTCCCAAGACTGCTGCGGCCCTCATTCAATGACTAATGAAGACCAAACTTGGCACACAAAGCCCTCATGACCCACTCTACATCCTGGTGCTGTTTGGAGGGGGATGGACCATGGATCACGGGACTTGAAGTACCTTCACTCACCTTCTGAGACTACTGCGACCCTCATCCAATGAATAATCAACACCAAACGTGGCACTAAGAGCCCCCATGACCCACTCTACATCCTGGTGCTGTTGGGAGGGGGATGGACCATGGCCAATGGGACTTGCAGTAGCTTCACTAACTTCCTGAGACCACTGCAAGCCACATACACATCTAATAGGAACCAACCTTGGCACACAATGCCTTCCTCAAATAACCCGGGCATCGCCGGGTCCTCAGCTAGTCACTCATAAAAACACTGAAAAACACAGTGGAAGGGACTTAAAAAGTAAAAAAGCAAAAAGATGCTACAGTGCATGTGCAAAAATGACTCCCCCTGGCAAACAAAGGACACAATAGCATATCCACACTCTCTTCTGGACTACAGCTCCCAGCATTCCCTAGAGCAGGCCCTTTAGGAGAGGAGGATGATCCAAATGCACTGCTTCCCAGCTTTCTTCTTGGATTTCTTTGAGAGCATCCAAATCCCTGCATATTTTCAATTTGCTATTCCTGGACTGCAATTCCCAGCAATTCTCCAGATAGATAGATTAGATAGATATATAGATAGGTAGATGGATCAGGAGGATGGCTGGGAGTTGCAGTCCAAGAATAGGTAGAGAAGGAAGAAAGGGGGGAAAGAGGAAGGGAAAAAAGGGGGTGGGGAATGGAAGGGAAGAAGAAGAAGAGAAGGAAGGAGAGAAAGAAAGAAAAAAAGGAAGAAAGGAAGGAAAGAGGGAAGGGAGGGAGGAGAAAAAGAAAGAAGAGAAAAGGGGGGGGGGGGAGGGAAAGCTTGGCCACAGTAGTGCGTGGCGGCCACAACTAGTTGAAAATAAATAGGAAAACAAAATAAGTGCCCAGACCCATGGTGGGATCGCTTCTCTTAAATTTGACTTGTAAGGCTCAGATTGTGGGTCTCCAGCTGTCCAATGCCCTTATAAAAATTATTTATAGGAAATGAGGGAAAGCATCAACTCATCTTTCTGCAAATAACATTAGTTCCATCATGCAGATTGTGTTTTTTTATGTGGCTATTACAACCAGTCTAATGCAATTTTAATCATTATTTGCCATCACTATTAGAAATCTATGCTTGAGACATAGCAGATGCTTACCACAATACCTACTGAGGCCCCAGGATACACAGAAGAGGCTCCAATTTGTCTTGTTTATGGATCCCTTCCAAAGACACAGCCTGAAGAGATATTTCGCAAAATACAGTGAAGTTCTGAAAGATTCCCATTCTTTACAAAATACTTCATTTTTGTAATGTGTCTTCAAGTTAATTTTGACTTACAATGATCCTATCAATTTTTGCCAGAAAGATTTACTGTATATTCTCATGTACATGTCCAGAATTTTTAGTTTAGAAAAAACAGCCTGAAAGACTCGAGACTACATATCTACAGGTCAGTGTAAGTACTGTACCTTAACTCTCAACAACAAATGAATAATCTCTGAGTGGGGTGGCAAAAGGTGAGAGCTTAGTCTGTCTTGGGAGAAACTAAATCAGTAGTTCCCAGCCTTTGGTCCTCCAGGTGTTTTGGAATTCAGCTCCCATCGTTCCTAACAGCAAGAAAGCTGGCTGGGATTTCTGTGATTGCCACCCAAGTAGTTCTTGGAAAATTATCTGAGTATATTCAGCTTTGCTCCCTTCTTGCCTTCCCTTTGCAAAGAAGGGTGGATGGATCCAGGCTGGCAACATTAGCAGTTGGTAGCCTCCATGTCAATGATATTGTGAATCCAGTGGGGGATTTAGGTCTCTATCTCACTAAACCAGTATTTCTTAACCTTCCTAATGCTCCTGCCCCTTAATACAGTTCCTCATGTTGTGGTGACCCCCAACCATAACATTATTTCCTTTGCTACTTCACAACTGTAGTTTTGCTACTGTTATGATTCGTAATGTAAACACCTGATATGAAGGATGGATTTTCATTCACTGGACCAAATTTGGCACAAATACCCAATATGCCCGAATTTGAATACTAGTGGGGTTTGGAGGTGGGGTGATTGATCTTGTCATTTGGGAGTTGTAGTTGCTGGGATTGATTATTCACCTACAATCAAAGAGCATTCTGGACTCCACCAATGATGGTATTAAACTAAACTTGGCACACAGAAGTCCCATGACCAAGAAAAAAATACTGGAAAGGTTTAGTGGGCATTGACCTTGACTTTTGGAGTTGGAGTTCACCTACATCCGGAGAGCGCTGTGGACTCAAACACTGATGGATCTGGACCAAACTTGGCACAAAAAGTCAATATGTCCAAATGTGAACACTGGTGGAGTTTGGGGGAAAATAGACCTTGACATTTGGGAGTTCTAGTTACTAAAATTTATAGTTCACCTGCAATCAAAGAGCATTCTGAATCCCACCAACTATTGAATTGGGCCAAACTTCTTACACAAAACCCCCATGACCAACAGAAAATACTGTGTTTTCTGATGGTCTTTGGTGACCCCTCTGACACCCCCCTGTGCCCCCCCCAATTGCTCCCAGTCTGACGTGGAAAGGGAGAAAAGTGTTTCAAAGCTGCGTTTGTTTAACAGTTCCGATCCTTTTTGTAGAAGGGGAAGGAAACTTCATAATTGATCAGCTACTTCCGGTTTCCCTTACTCTACTCATAATCGCTTTAAAGGTCATTTAAATATGATTTTATTATGAGTAAAGAAGAGATCCGACGATATCGCCCAGGCCTAGTATTTACAAATGAGAAGGTGTCAAGAACACTGATTGCACAGTCATGTGGGATGGGGATGTGGGGAGGTTTCTTGAAAGTCTGAAAAGAGCTGAATTTTATTAAAAATAGATAAAGCAAACCAAAGAACCAATTGAGAAAACGAAATAGCATTTTCAAAGAATATTCCACTGCCTCCTGTAAAGTACCCACTATTATCAAAATTACAGTGTTTGTATGTTTTGCCAAACTTAATGGGAAAAGTAGGCAGAAAATTCTCAAAGTGCTTTTTAATGGTTTTGACTTATAGGGCAAACTATATACATTTAAAGTTTAAAGATGATTATTTCCAGAACAAAAGTCATGCTGTTAAGGTTTCTCCATGTCTTTTGACAACACAATGGTGCTGATCTAAGCTTGTCAGTGCATCAGGATGCAGCTATGGTCTGATGTCCCTGCATCACAGTACATACATTTAGGACAACTATTAAGCCACATAGATTGTAATTTTGGTTCAACACTTTATAGGATTTAGTTTTCAAAAATATAATTATGCTGTCTAGATTTGCATTGACTACTGTAGCAGAATCACTTTCTCTTTGGCGCTGTTCATTGTTAATTTGCGACATGACAGCACTTATTCCTTGCCTATGAAAATTTGTGTTATAATAAATGAGTCACACAACCATGAGAATCACAGCTGCATGACTCATTTAAACCTCTCTGTTCTTTCAGCACAGTGCTTCTTTGTGTCTTAGGACCTTAGATTAGAGGCTTAGATCTTCTGGTAGTTTTCCAAGAAGTAACTGTGTTAGGACATTATCACACGAGACTGCTGTCGTGCAGCAATTGTACTAGTTCAATTATGTAACTATGCCAGTTTTGCATCACTCTTTATCACATTCATGTTGTAGTGCTTCTTTGGTGATCCATGATCATGGGGTTTGTTTCCACACAGTGGCCAAAACTCTACCATCTGATCATTGCATATGCTATTGTGTACATCCATATCTTTTTTCTGGCTAGGAAGGATTGTTGTTGCTTCTTGGCAGGAAAATGGGCCAGTTGTGTTCCTTTGCATCTTGTCCAAGAAGGAGGGTGAGTGGCAGAATGAAAATCAAGCATAGTTCACATCTTTGCCAATCCACACACTGTCTTGGGAAGAAAAGATATGCCATGCAGATGATCAGTAAAGAATAAGGAGTTTACTCTTTGTTATGCAGAGCAACATATATGCAATCATGAGAACAATTTCATTGACTCACACAATGTCCTTTTGAGAGAGATTCAAATGGTCCTTTAGTGTTCATGTGAAGGATCTCCTTATAGCAGTGAAGAAGCAAAAATTCACTAACTTTCTTAGTAAGCTCCTGTACAGAAAACTTAAACATGTAACTATTGCCAAAACTCCCAGGCTCAGTAAGCTTCTGGGTGTGGCCCAACCAATCAGCTTCATGCTTTGCATTTTTCAGTTAACACACTCACCAACTGATTTTTTTTACATGCTCCAACACCCTTCACTGGGAGAAATCATGCCCACTCACATCATCACGTGACTGGTTGAGAAGTGGAACTGAAGAACAGAGAACTGCTTCACACATAAATCCATTTATGGATTGATCTGGATGCATTAATTTCTTCACTGCATTTGGCCATGGCAGATGACACAAATATGGCTGAGCTGCTGTGGCTGCCAACTAAAAATAAGAATCAATTATCATAAGTCATAATATTGAATTCAATTTGGGTTTTATAAAGTAATACCTTTTCTAGGAGAAATGTAATTTAGAAAATTCCAAATGTTTATTTTAGTATTTAGCCAGCTGCTTGGTAGTACTAAAATTTGGTTTTAACCTCAAATAACATTAAAATGACATACTTGCAACCTTTTAAAAATGGGTTTCATATCCCCCCCTTTGGCCAAAAGAATCCAGTGAAAAGATGATTAATAGTTTCTCCTAAGGTTTCATTTCAACTTTCAACTGTTCAATGCGTTTAAAATCCAGTTCTTTAAAACATTACTAGAATACATCAATTTTTTTTGCATAGGAGGCCTATATTAAGTTATATTTTGCCATATTATTAATTCATCTCACTCAATGCTCCCTATACTGACTAGTAGTGGCTTTTCATGTTTCAAACATGGACCATTTCTTGAGGATGTGACCTGGAGCCCTACCTGAAGATGCTGTCTCTGAACTATAATGTGTTTATAGTTTCAGAAGTGTTATGTATTTCAGAATTCTTAAAATTTTGGAAGGTTTGCATACACGTACCTAATGAGATATCTTGGAGATGGGACACAGGTCTAAACACAAACCACAGGCTGTATGGATATGGTGATAGACACCTTATGCCTGTAACCCGAAGGTAGTTTTATTCACAATGTTTTAATAATATATTTTTTGCATTAGACAAGGCTTGTGTACACTAAACTATCAGAAAGCAAAAATGTCACTATCTCAGCCACAAGATGTTATGTCTATTGCATCTTCTGTTCAAGCTTGGAAAGGTTACTTTTTAAGACTGCAATAATCTAAATTCTTGATAACTGGCTGTCCTGGCTAGAAGTTGTAGTCAAAACCTTTTCCAAGCTTTGTTTGAAATAAGCTTCAAATACATGTGTTTCATTGTTCCCGTGACAAGCTTATCCTGTTTCTGGCTCAGAGACATAGAAAAGAAAAACATATCCCCTGTTGAACTTTTGCTTCTCCTGCAGACGTTAAATACATAGGATTGTGTCAGAAAAAAATTAAAATGGGGCAACCTAAAATAGAAGCTTCAGTTTGAGCTCCACTTTCAAGTGAAAGAAATGTATTGAGAAAAATGCCTTGCTGACACACCTCAAAGGATACGAGAGAATTTCAAGGGGATTTTCCCCTTTAAACAGTAGAATAGTCACTTTTCCATGACCACAAAGTACAGAGAGCGGTGCCTCACATCTCCCCAGTCCCTGTTGAATCCAACTGCCTCAGTGATGTGATCCTTGGAGGGTTCAGTGCGAGCAAACCGCAGGCGGGTTAGTGCAATTGTCATATGCTAACAATAAAGATGAAACACTGGCATTTCATTCATGATGCCTGATGGAAAATAAGAAGCTATACACATACTTTGAGCATATATCCCATAGGACAATTAGTCAGATAGCAAAACCAGATTGATGTAAACCTTTGCCAAAGTTTCAAAATGTGATCTAGCCAAGAAAAAGGAAATACTGTGTTGCTGTCAATTTTCTGGGCTGTACACAGGGGCAGATTTTAATGGAGGCAAATTAGGCGGCCGCCTCAGGGCGCCACGTAGGCTAGGGGCACATCCGGCCGTGACCGCCATTGCTGCGGGCCGGTATGCGGATGCGACTCTAGGTGGATGGTGACGCAAAATGCACTCCACAAGGCCAAAAAGGAGGACATTTTGCAGCCGGGGCGGAGTTAGTGCAATATGAATATATGGAACTATGAAATAACTAATGGAATGGCCTTGGATTTGACCCTGGATAAGGTGATTTTAATAATTGTTTTTAATATTGCTATTGCTTTTGTTTTTGTTTTATTGTATTTATGTATTTGTATGACATCAAATTGTTTCCTTTCTGTCAGGCTACTCTGAGTCCCCCTGTTGGGGTGAGAAGGATGGAATATAAATGTAATTAAATCAAATCACTTATTTCGGTCATAGACCAGCATCAGGGGCGGATTTTAATGGTATGCAAAGTAAGCGACCGCTTACGGGCGCCATGTGGCCAGGGGCGAATCCGGCCATGGTTGCCAGGTTTGGCACATGCTGCGCCATTGTTGTGGGTCGGCGCGCAGGCGCGACTCCAGGTGGTCGGAGTTGCGAGAGGCGAGAGGCTCCGCCCTGACTGCAAAACGTTCCTCCGTCCTTTTTGGCCTCTTGGTGTGCGATTTGCAACTCTGACCACCTGATGTCGCATTGCAGCAATGGCGCATGCGTGGAACTTTCACGCATGTGCCATTGCCACGGCGCGACACCAGGTGGATGGTGATGCAAAACACACTCCACGAGGCTGAAAAGGAGGACATTTTGCAGCTGGAGTGGAGCCTCCCGCCTCCGGCTGCAAAATGTCCTCCTTTTCAGCCTCGTGGAGTGCGTTTTGCGTCACGGTCCACCTGGAGTCGCACCACAGCAATGGCGCATGCGCGGAACTAGCTGGCCCTGCGCATGCACACACCGGCGCGCCACTGGTGCACATCTGTACCCGGCACGAGGTCAGAGAGTAGAGTGTGCCAAAAGGATTTTTAAATTACCTTCATTCGGCCCTGACCAGCATAGGAAATAAAAGTCATATTTTCATACAAACTAGGTACGTTTAGTACATTTTAAATGTAAATATAAATACTGAAGGAGAGTGGAAGGGGAAACAGGGTAAAAACATACAATGGACAGGTCTATTAGCAAATTATAGAATCAAGGAAGTTGATTACTGTAGTAAAAAAATATAGTCAATCATCTAAACAGAAAAAAAACTCACAACAGCTCACAGAAAATCTTTATTTGTCTGTGAAAAGAAAGTAGGAGGGTGCTAGTCTACCTTCTCTGGGAGATACGTTCCAGAGTTTGGGGGCAACCATTAAGAAGCTCCTCTCTCACATTCCCACCAGAAGGACCTGGAAAGGTGGTATCACAGAGAGAAGATCCTCATCAGCAAGTCTCAAAGCATGGACTGCTTCATAAGGGAAAATACAATCTTTCAAATAACCTCGATCTTGTAGGGTTTTATAGGTCAAAACCAGCATATTCAAATGTGTCCAGAAATGGATCAGCAACCAGGTAAGCTATTGCAACAAGGAAGTTGTGTGTTCCCTGTAGCCAGCCCCAGATAGCAATCTGTCTATTTTGATCACTCTCATTTTTTTGCTCAGTCTCTCTGAAGGCAATGTTCACCTAGCTTAGACACAGAGAACAGCAGTATAATGTATGAACCATTGGGACTTTGGAGACACAGTCTTTCTCATACTGGACTCTTGTTTTTTCTTTCCCCTTCTTCCTTTATTCATATCTTCCCAAATGTATCCAGCTCTCTCTCTCTCTCTCCTTTCTCCATCACTCTTTACCTAATTCTTTTCTTTTTCTTCTTCTAATTCTACCTTTCTTAGAACATTAGCAAATAGACAAATCTTCACATCATCAACACACATGTACTGGAAACTCTTCAGTACTATAACCTCATTATTATAGTAGCTGCTGACTTCCCTTGAAGGTTTTCTTTGTTCATCAGGGTCAAGGAATATTTTCATCCAGAGGATCTGAAACTAAGTCTGAATTCTAAGAACAAAGAAACTGAAGATGAGAGTGAGGAAGACACCATCATTCTTTGTTGGGTTTTTTGTGTGCCTTCAGGTCATTTCTGACTTGTGGTGACCCCAAGGCGAATCTATCTGAGGGCAATTTTTTTTCATACGTAGTTTCTTTATGTTGCTACATGTCACTCCCAAATGACAAACAGATTCTTAGAAACCTTATCTCAGATTCTCAGAAACCTCAGAAACCTTGTCCTACACAGAACTTGGAACCATCATATTGTTGTTATCCGATGAACCATACTGGCTGGAAGACGCTGGAGCTGTAGTCAAAAAGTAATAATGGAGATGAGATACTTGTTCAGAATTTAATAGACAACAATAGTCCCCATTACAGATCACTTAAACCAGTTTCATTGTCACTGAACATGAACATCTTTATCAATACTGTATGTAGGTGCTTCTGAATGAGTTTTTAATCAGGCAATTGCTATTGGAGAGAGTGGCACATCCCCTCTGCTGCATGAAAAAATAAAATGTGGAAGGAGATTGTATTCATTGTGAATAATGTTGGTTATTGTAGATCTCATAAAATCCAGAGCCGAAGCAGCTATAATAAAATATTTCAATATCCTCAACACATGCTGATGAGAAAGCAAAGAAGGTTTCATTAAAATATATTAAATATGAGGCAAAAACATGTGGCATAATGAAAATCACACGTAGTTCACGTTTTACCAGTCGACACACTGTCTTGCCAGAGAAAGAAAATATGCCATACTAATGTTCAGTAAAGAACTGATCAGTAAAGAAAGTTTACTCTTTGTAATGCAGAGCAACATATATACAATCATTTGCAATGTCTTTTCAGAGAGATTCAAAATGGTATTTCAGTGTCCATGTGGAAAATCTCCTTCCAGCAGTTCATGAAGCCAGAACTGTCTCTTTATCTGCAATCACCTGCGCAGCTCAAACCTAAAAATGTAACTGTTGCCAAAACTCCCAGGCTCAGCTAGCTCCCTGGGCGTGACCCAATCAATCAGCTTCGTGCTTTTCATTTTCAGTTAACACACTCACTAACTGATTTTTACATGCCCTGACAAGATATATGGTCAGAGCATTTCTATTTTCTTCTACTGTGCATTGAGATAAATGACAGCTGGAGTGTGAGAGAATGGGCAAAAAAGGCGTCTTGAGCAAAATTAGGTCCGTGTTACATGTGAACTTGCCCATTGTACAAAGAAGGATGATTTAAGTGGGTGTTATAAGTTTTTAAAATGCCCATTTCCCCCTTCTATTCTAATTATCCTTGTTCCAGTGGATTAGAAAATAGAAAATGTAGAAGTCAAGTCGGTGATGCTTTTTAGCTCGATCGCCTGCCAACTTAAGTCTGACAAATGGTGAGTGTGTATAATTAATGCTGTCATCTTTCTCTGGACCAAAGGGCGAGTGCAGTAACTATAGATTGTAATTGTCATCGTTGTCACATAAAATGTGCTATTATTAAGTTCAGGCTGAATTTTATTGCTTCAAATGCTCATAAATTGAACGGTCAGTCATTTAAATTGCCGGGCGAAGAGCGTTGCTGCTTGCTGTAAAGCTACTTCTAAGACAACGTGTTTGACTTTAGACCACCAGAAACTAATTGGGTTTCTTTAAACAGATGTTAAACAGGTTACAACCTGCAAGAGAAAATGCTCTGGCAGATGCTCCATTGATGTTTTGAAACAGCGAAACGTTGTAATTTGCCGGGAGTATGTGCGCGTGTGTACGTGTATTTGAGTGAGCAGAGGAATGTAAATAGAGGTTTCCTGCCCTGACAGTTTTATAAGACGAGTCCCTTGCCATGAGAAAAGATGAGGCAGAGATGATGAAAAGCTAGTTGGGATGTATAATGAACACCGTACTTCACCCCTAAGACAAAGGGGGTTGGTTAATGAGACATACTGGGCAGATGGAACTCTGGATCTAAAAGGTTTGATGAGGTTATATGGGTGCTTTAGTTTTCCGGGACAGCCAATTTGCATTTAATGGTAACTAGTTAAAATGAAAAGACATTGCTGTTGTGTAACAATTTATGCCCTTCTAAGTAACCAGTGACACCCTTTCTCCATAAAATGCAGGTTTGGAACCACCTTGAGTAAGAGGAATTTGAACTCAGCTAAAACTTTAGTTGAGCGAAATCAAAGAGAATACTTGAATATTGGAAAATGACAGAGAAGAGTGTCATGCTGACATGTAGTCCTCTCCACATCAGTAATTTTTACAAAGATTCTAGTCACAGAATTATAGCGTTAGAACGGGCTTCATGGATCATTGAGCATAATCTCACAGTCATAGAATTATAGAGTTGGAAGCGACCTTGTGGGCCATCCAGTCCAACCCCCTGTCAAGAAGCAGGAAAATCACATTCAAAGCACCCCTGACAGATGGCCATCCAGCCTCCACTTAATAGCCTCCAAAGAAGGAGCCTCCACTACTCTCCAAGGCAGAGAGCTTTACTGCTGAACAGCTCTCACTATCAGAAAGTTCTTCCTCATGTTCAGGTGGAATCTCCTGCCCTGTAGTTTGAAGCCACTGTTCTGCGCCTTGTCTCCAGGGCAGCAGAAAACAAGCTTGCTCCCCCTTGCCTATGACTTCCCCTCAATATTTATACATGACCATCATGTCTCCTCTCAGCCTTGTCTTCTTCAGGCTAAATATGCCCAGCTCTTTAAGCCGCTCCTCATAGGGCTTGTTCTCCAGACCCTTGATACTTTTAGTCGCCCACCTCTGAACACATTTCAGCTTGTCAACATCTCCCTTGAATTGCGGTGCCCAGAATTGGGCACAGTATTCCAGGTGTGGTCTGACCAATGCAGAATAGAGGGGTAGCATGACACCATACTCCTATTTATGCAGGCCAAAATCCCATTGGTTGGGGCTGCTTACACAATAAAACACAAAGGTGCCATATAGCACACAGAATAAAATATATCAACATATAAAATCAGTAACACATTACATAAACCAGATACAGTATATAAATTAAGTTAAAAACCCCTCTATTAAATAGAATCAGTAAAATCTGGCTAAAACTGTTGATTAAAAACTCCATAAATCAATGTAGCAACCCAGCTGTCAAGATGTTCCTTTTAATGTTTGATCAAAATGTAATTTCATGTAACTGTAAAAAAAATATTATTATACCCTGTGGGGCAGGAGAGAACAGCCCCATCATCTCCATGATAGCCCTTGATGGATTTACAGAGTACAGACATGCCACCCTTCAATCTTCTTTTCACCAGACTGAGCATGCACAGCAATTTCAACCTTTTTTCATGTTTTGTTCTTCATACCTCTTACCATCCTTGTTCTCCTTCCCCGAACCTGCTCCAATTTGTCTATATCCTTAACACGAGGCACCAAGAACTGAAAATAGAATTCCAGATAACCAGTGCAGAATATAAGAGGGCAGTTCCTTCCCTCAACTTTGAAACTATGCTTCTATTAATACAGGCTAAAACTTTGCTGCAGCATCACACTGCTGGCTTGTGTCCAATTTATAATCCTCTTCCTTCTCCCTGGCCAACAGAGACACAAAGCGACAGCCAGCTCTCAAAAAGCAACAGACAATGGAGGGCCAATTGATCCAATTTATCCCCTTTCTGCACTTTTTTGTGTGTGTCAGGAGAGACGTGAGAATCTGCAAGTTGCTTCTGGTGTGAGAGAATTGGCAGTCTGCAAGGACGTTGCCCAGGGGACGTCTGGATGTTTTGATGTTTTATCATCCCTGTGGGAGGCTTCTCTCATTTCCCTGCATGAAGAGCTGAAGCTGACATAGGGAGCTCATCTGCGCTCTCCCCAGATTTTAACTTTCCAACCTGTCAGTCTTCAGTTCTGCTGGCACAAGGATTTAACCCATTGTGCTACTGGGGGCTTCAGCCCTGAGCACAAGGGAAAAGGGGATGGTAGTACTGGTCCATGTTGACATTGGGCTGGTTCAGATGGGCACTTGTTCTGCTGTCCATATTCACCACGAAATGTGTAGCTGCTCTGGAAACTCTGGAGAATACCCCATCTTTCTTTAACATGGGTTTACCCTACATTAAAGCAAACATTGGTTTGGACATTGGTCTAACTTCTGGTCCACTTCAGGGGAAAGGGCTGGTATCAACAAACTCTAGGAGGCTTAATTTTTAAAAAAATCTAGTGGTGCCATCCAGCTAAGTTTAATATTGCAATATGCTGGTAATCTATTAGAAACATCTTCTTTGGGATTTAGAGCAAAAACTTCCTGGAGCTAGAGAGCATTGGTGATTCTAAATTATTTGGGATTTAGAATAAAAGCTTTTCTGGAACTCACTAATGTTAAGGCTTGCTTGCTGTATAGTAGGGGTGAGAACTGTGCCCCATCCAAATATTGTTGGACTGCAACTCCTAGCAGCCTTAGACAGCAGCCTGAGTATAACATAGGCATCTGGACGGATGATTCCCATTCCTGTTATGTTCACTGGGGTTGAACTCCTTTCATACAACTGCTTCAATGATTATATGCGTATTGTTTTGCACAGCCAGATGCATATGGGCATGCTTGTGTCCATACAATAGGCTAGACGAAATTGTGGTGAGATGAACTAGTTTGTTTGGGGAGGAAGTTACCCTTCCTTTTAATGATTGCTTTTCTCTAACATGGATTTTCAAACAGATGGCTATCTTCTGCAAATTTGAATAGGTGGTTACTTTACACATGTTTCATTCAATTGGAGTAGGAGCCCCTGGTGGCACAATGGGTTAAACTCTTGCGCTGGCAGAACTGAAGACTGTCAGGTTGGCGGTTCAAATCTGGGGAGAGCATGGATGAATTCCCTCTGTCAACTCCAGCTCCCCATGTGAGAACATGAGATAAGCCTCCCACAAGGATGGTAAAACATCAAAAACATCTGGGCGTACCCTGGGCAACATCCTTGCAGACAGCCAATTATCTCACACCAGAAGTGACTTGCAGTTTCTCAAGTTGCTCCTGATACACACACACACACACTCAATTGGAGATGAGTGATGTTGAGTATCTGATTTATAGAGGGGTGTCTTGTTGAGATATTCTGTTGAGATACAGACACGAGGGCAACATAGGGTCAATCACACACTTTAAAGAGATGATTCTCAGAGGATGAGAGGAAAGTAAGGCATTTGTTTCCACTGGGGATGTCAGCAGAAGTTCTTCTTAAGCAGTTTCCCCACAGTTAATTTCAAAGTTCTCACACTGTGGTCCATTGAACTCTTTCCAATGGCAAAGCTCTCCTTAATGGCTCTTTCCATGTCATTTTAAAAGACAGGTAAGAATAATCTAACTAAGTTAAGCACTTTTATCTCCGTAGGGATCAGTTAAACATGTAGTTCAGTCACCTACTAAAATAAATGGAGTTTAAATCTGCCCAATTTGAGCTAGAGCACACATTTAATCTAATAAACTGATAATTATTTTCAAATATTGGTGCTATTCCTCTTATCTGAGGAGTATGAGGCATTCATCAATGGAAGATTAAGCATAATGATAATTAATTTTCAATGCTGGATAAAAGGGTTGATCTCAGGAGACTATCTAAAATTTCAGTAATTCTAAAATTAGCATGTATCAGCAATCTTGTCATACCCTCCATCACTTCCAAACGTGTAATTTTCACCCAGACTATTACTTGAGTTGAATCTCCAACATCTCAACGTACACTTGTATTTCTTCTTAATTTTTAAGCATTGCAACCAACCTTGTTACCTCATGTTTTTATAACTCACTTTATTGAAATTAAAATAAAGATCTCAGCTAATATAGTTTTTACCTTCTGAGTTAAATCTTACAAAATCTAAACTGAACCTTCTATAGCGATTTGATCTAAACTTTGCTGTATTTAATGTCTTTGAAATCAATGGGACCCAATTAAATTTTGGTGATTTAAGGGTATCTCTTAACTAAGTATGGCTATAACTATAGATTCTCACATCATTCCCTGTCCCATAACTGTTTAGAGCAGTCATTCCCGACCTTTTTTTGATGAGGTACCACTTGACCAGAGATCACTTTAACCAGGGACCACTCTCCAACATTAGTATCAAAAGGGTTGCAAATCGGCTTTGGGTCAATTTTAGATTCAGTTTGGTTATTTGGAGTGCTGATTCAGAAAACTGCATTGGACAGACCACATCAGCTCAAGCTTCTGATACAGAACATATGCCATCCAGTAGTCGCCATCTGCTCGTGCACAGGAAACCATATTCAATAATCCAGAACTGATGTGGTAGTAGTAATCTTTTCCTGGGTTGTCAACCTCTCACTATAAGAGGGTTTCGCGAGATGAGTCGCTCTCATTGCCATGTGGTTTCAAGGCAACAGTGTACTAATGGTGAGGCTGTATTGTAGACCATATTTTCATTCTCGCGGACCACTGCTGGTCCACAGACCACAGGTTGGGAACCACTGGCTTAGAATATTGTTAGAGAACATGATTTTCATGAGAAAGGCTTCTAGTTCAGATCCCAGTATAGCTATGTATTAATTCCAGCGTTGTCTATAGTTAGTACTGGACTGGTGGAGCAGAGATCTGACTTGGTGCATTGGCTTCTTACCTACAGTACTAGAGAAGAGGACAATAAAACAGCTACTGAAATCATTGGTACCATCAGTCATACTATGCTTTTACCAGTCATTTCTGTGAGTGACCAAAACTGTAAAATATCTGGAAACCATGCCCTATTTGGGCATTTTGGGGGGCTGGGTATGCTTAGCTTGGAGAAGAGGTAGTTAAGAAGAGATATGATGTCCATTTTTAAAAACGTGAAAGAATGCACATTGAGGAGGCAACTAGCTTGTTTTCCGCTGCTCTGGAGGCCAGGACATAGACCAATGATTTAACATTCAAAGTAACAGACTCTGCCTTAACATTAGGGGGAAACTAACTGGTGGTAGGAGCCATTCAACAATATACTGCCTCAGAGTGAGTAGGAGTCTCCTTCTTTGTAGGCTTTTAAACAAAGACTGGATGGCCATCCATTCCAGATTGTTTTGGTTGTATATTCCTGCATGGCAAAATGGATTGGACTGGATGGACATTGCGGTCTTTTCCAACTCTCTGTTTCTAGGATCTAAATAATAAAAGTTGTAAAAGTTAATTTTAGACATATTCATAGCTCTCATCATTTCCAAAACAACACAATCCACAGCAGCATGGGTGAACATTCAAAGAAATTGGATTTTGTGTTCATCAGCAAATATAGCACTGGCATATGACCATCCCAGAGCAAGACCTAGGAAAAAAAACAGACTTGAATTGTTTCCCAGAATGCCCTGTGAAGTAGACCATCCTATCTAAAGCAGTATATCCATGCTGCCTTGGGGATTTTGGGAGTTGTAGCTCCAAAAGGAAGTATTGCAAGCTCTGCTTAATGTGTGTTGGGTAACATTCTGCATCCAGCAAGTCTCATACTAATGGCAACACAGCTACTAATTTATATACTAGTTGTGATAATATTTTTATTATATATTTATTGCAAATATTTTATGGTATTCTACATCTTGTAAACCAGAGCAGTGTAAAAAATGCAGTAGTGATTTTCCAGTTTGAATATAAATTGGAGATATGCTAAGGGGAATGCATTCATCCAGCCAATAGGGATTATTATTATACTGAGCCAACAGTTCATTAAACATGGTCCTTATTATAAAGGTAAGGTATGAGTCATAGGTAGCTGTAATATATATATAGAACGCTATAGCAAAGTCACAAAATAGTCATGGAAATAATATGTTGCAAGTAATATAGGCAACATTAAACTGTTTACCAGAGTATGGCATCCAAGTAGATAAGATTATGCCTTCCTAATGAAGATGTTGTGGGTGGTGAATCCTACGAGAGTCTTTATTATATTATTTCCAGATAGCTGGGTGTGTGTGTGTGTGTGTGTTTGTGTTACTTTTGCACACTATGGTTCTTTGTCTGACATATTTCTATGCAATGAGAAATCTTTTGTTTCCTTGCTTTAAGCTACACTGTATGTCTGCCATGTCATGAGGACACACCCACCCACAAACAGAGGAGGTACCACCTCTTTATGACCTGTTAGTTTGCCATCACAAAGTGGAAAGGTTACGAACTTTAGTTTCTGCAGTGAAGTAATTGCTGCATCATCTGTCTGTCTGTCTTGTATCAATGGCTTAGTCTCACCTTGATCATCCTTAAATCTACTGTAGTATTTTGGCCTTGTGCAAGCCCAGACCTTAATCCTTACCTGCTTTTGACTTTAACCTTGCCCACCTCTCCAGCATGTAACCCACTAATACACCCAATTGAAGAAGTGTGGCTATCAACAAGAAGAACAAGCTCATACAACCTGAATTATTTTCTCCCTAGCCTGATAACCTGGCAATACTCAGTCATACACTGTGCAGTGAACTGTACAGATTTCTTATCACAAATTCCTGTGAGAGCTAGGGAGAGAGTCCACATCTTTTTTCAACTTAAAAAAATAATAATGGAGGAATCTCTATTTGAGAGGTGATATTCCTGATTAGTAGGCACTGGACCTATGTCCAGTGGAGTCTAATGGGAGTGGAGCATTAATTCTGCTTGGGGTTTTATCTAGCCCTTGAGGCATCTATCCAAGGTGCTGAATCTCTCAAACTCTGGGTTTGGTGTATTAATTCAGCTGTGACACATTTGAATTTCATTAAGTGCTGATCTCAGGACACATGAGCCCACCATTCTTGAGTCTGGGAAACACCTCGGCTTGAATTATCTGGGAATTCTATACATCACCACCTGACGTCATGTACCAACAGCACCAACCGGCCCAGGAGGGCCTCACCATCACCTTCTTCAAGGCTGCTGTTGTTTGAGGTTTTTTCATTTTGGCAATGAATGTTTTCCACTTTGTTCTTTTGTCTGTAAACCGCCCAGAGTCCCTTTGGGGAGATAGGGTGGTTTATAAATAAAGTATTTTATATTATTATTATCATCATCATCATAGCTTGAGTTACATCATGAAATAATGATGAAAAAGTACATATGCTAAAGATAGTAATTCCTTTATTTTATCAAATTACATTGCTCTCCAGCCTTCTTTCCATGATATACATTTTCTTTAGGTCTCACCCCTCTCAACAAGAATGATCCCAACACAATCTGTATAGTTTCTTTTATTTCAGATATGAATTACATGACATGTATGGCCAAGCAACATCAGGGTGTGGCCAAGAGGGCAAAAGTTATCAAGGAGTAAGAAGACACAGGCTAAGAGAGGCTACAACAGTGTGCTTTTACCTCCTCAACTCTCCTACTTTTGTGTTCTGCACTTTGAACTCAAATTTCAACAACTGAAGTAAGCTGACAAAAAAGGGGAAAGAGTAGGAGAAAGAGAGAGAAATTGATATTTTATAAGCAGATTAGCACTATTCAGAATTGTCCCTTGCAAGAGGAGAATAAGCACAACTGCTTCTACAAAATGAGAGTAGGTCCTTTGCACTTCCTTGCAAACCATAGTGATATGATTCCCCAAACCCTTTGCCTGGGGAAGATAGATCATGGGGAGACTGAAAACATCTCAAAGCAAGCTCAATTCATTTTGATGCATGGCCCTTTAATTTTGCTGCCTTGAAATCTCTCCATCCCGTTCTCACCATTCATTATGTTCTTCCTCAGGGACATGTGAAAAGACTATATTCAAGCAGGTAGGAAAGTCAGGACAGGGCGGGTGGTGTTCTTTGTTTGCTTGCTTTAATTCCAGCAACTTCATTTTTCTTTTGTTCTCACTGGCCATTTTATGCAGCTTTATCTGAGCCATGATGGATGGAGATAAAGAAGAGGAACAGGAATTGGGGCTAAACACTTTCCTACATGAAAAGGTACAAAAGCCAATTGCTGGTTGATTTTCTTTTCAGGCATTCATTGGAAGAGAAATTGATTCTTAGCACACAGACAATTAAACACATTGACTGAAGTTTGTTTCTCACTATCAAAACTAATTAATCCATATGACAATACCATTTATTTTAATCCCAGATGGAAAGCATCCCCGAGAATGTCAGTCAGCTCACCTTGATGGTTATCACTTGATTAGTAGTAGAATTTTGTACATAATGTCTCTGATCACCTAGCATTTTATTAAGGGATGATGTATAATTACTCACTCTTTGGTTCAACCTCAGTGAGTTCAATTGTTTCTGAGGATTAAAGAAAACTGCAGGGTGAAAAGGATACAATTTTACCTACTCAATATCATCATAGAAAAATTTATGATAATTTAGAACATCTAATTTTTCTTAGTAAGTACACTCGTTGTTATTGTATTGTGCATTAATTGGATTTTAAGACTGCCTGATAATCAGAGTTGTGTGGGTACTGTACAGGTAATTAAAGCATAACCATAAAATAGTAAGCAATGATTACAAAAAAAAAAGTCACAGAGTGAAACTAATTTAAAAACATAAGCAGGGGGCAAAATTATGCAGATTATAAAACCAGTAGCAAAATAAAGCAGTACAAAGACCCAACAACCTAAAAGGCTAGTTCTGGAGAGACACAAAGGCCATCTACATGGGTCACATATCCTGAAGCAGGACTTTCCTGCTCTCGATGATCTTTGAAGCTACGAGGCAGTTCTTTACTTTGTGGAACAAATGAACAGCTATGCCAGTTCTGATTCAGATCCAGACCCACTATTCAGAGGGGCTTGTGCTGCAGCCCTGCTTTTCCCACACCCTGCATTTCTCTTTGCCATGTTTTGCCACCATAGTGGTAGTCATGAAGCTACAGAATGCTCCTAGCCTTTGCTAGGCACATTTGCTGACATAATCAAAGATGCCCACTTGACTTAGGGAGAGTAGGAGTGTCAGAGTCCTGCCCATCAAGTCTCTGTAAATCAGCCAAGCACACATACATAGTCCAGGAGTAGTCCGAGGTCAACACATTAATCAATCAGCCAAGCAAGGAGGAGGCAAGAGGGTAAGGCATAGATTCATTCCAATACTCCAAAGCCAGGATATCTAACAGTTTGCAATAATAATCCAACATCCAGGGTTCAGCCCATCATTCAAGGTTCAGGATCCAGTTCAATACCAACGTTGGTACCAGCAACTAGCTATTCCAAGCTTCAGCAATTTGTGCAGATCTCTCAAGTGATCCCACCTGCTGGCCCTCTTCTCAGCCAAACAACTTGATACTTGCACTTGAATCCCATCTGTTCTTAATTGTAGCCAGTCTGGACTACTTAACCCTTAATCTCCATTCCCAAGGCCCTGATCCTGCCCTGGCTTGGAGCCCAGATGTGTGGTAAGCCCTCCATTGTCCACTTGGTGTTGCTGTGTTTCCTGTTCTAAAGTGGCGGGTTCTTCACTGTTTGGTTGCATGTGCAACTTCTTTGTGTTTGAGCCCAACTCACATGCTGGGAGAAGTAATCCTTCACTCACCTCCTTGTTGTCAGCACTAGCCATGACAAGGCAGATCATACCCTTCTTTCCCCCATCTCCTTTCAAGTCATGCAGATGCCTTGCTGGCATTAGAAAAGGGCATCTTGTTCCATGGCCATTACTATGGCAAGATAAACAACAGTGGGGCCAAACCAGGTTTGGATCAATGTCATCACCAGGACAGAACCCAGAACTGATTTGAAGCAGCAATACTTGTAAATGGGCCCTAAGAAAGCTTCCCCAACTGGCCAAAAGGGTCTAAACTCAGTGCAAAGTGAGCCTGCCTGGTAAGAGTATTCCACAATTATGATGCCCTTCAAGGAAAGACCTCTTCTTAGAATCTTCTTGTCTCTTACCCAAGGTACCAGAATTCTGTCTCTGAAGATGATTTTTGGATCCAGGCAGGTATATAATATAGTTTGCCTACTTATCACCTATGTTACTCTTTGTCTGTCCATCTGACCTTGGATCAGATAGACAGACACCTGTCCTTTGATCAATACTAAATTTATTCCCATAAGTTCTATTCGGGTGCCACTTATGATTAAGTAGCAATTGTGAATATGAAACAGTTACTCATCCTTAACTGTTGTATGAGAGCCAATATGATATAGTGGTTTCAGCATTGAACTGTGGACTTTATCTCACAAACCCACTATTATTGGGCTACCAATGATAGGAGAAGGGTTGAGCACCTTCAATATTATGCCACTCTTCAATGGATATAACATTTTTAAATTTCTTACATAGTGTTATTGAAGGTGCTCATTCCTGTATATATCTCCTATCAATGACTGTATGTCCGTTGTCGAATAGCAGTTTCACACGTTAAAGTCCATAGTAAACTAAGTAGATGACAAGGATTTTGGCTATAGCTTTCTAGCTGATTTTCAGTATTTTTTTAGCCACCACATATTTGGAACTCATTGGGGTACATCCCCCCACTCCTGGAACCACAGCCATATTGTTGCCTGCTTGTTTCTTGGTGGCCTTCATTTGACCTCATAGCCACCACTAGATGAGATTGCAATTAAAACAAAAGATAAAGCACATTCAATATGCAGCAGCATTTCATGCCACTAAGCAAATATCAGTTCCTCTTTTTGGTGGGTAGGTACCTCTTCTATGAGTGAAGCCAGCCTTAGCAAACAAATGCACGATGTTATTTTCCTTATAAATGGAGGCGGATTTGATCTCACATTCTTCATCCCTGTTTTGCTTTTGTCAGGTTAATCAGAGATTGTGTGAATTGAACTGAAGGAAGCTATTAACCATCTCTATTTGGAGTTCACTCAATCAAACTTTTGACAGCTTGTCACAAAAATGGTCATTGTTACCTTTTCGGTGTTCAAATTATACTTCTATCAGTTAAAGGGGGTGGGGAGAGTATTTCCCTCAAGTTTCCCAGCCCAAATCTATATTCAGTGCTTCATTCCTTGTAATTCCCCCAGCCTGAACTGTCTTTTCACTTTGGCTGTGTTATGAAGTGGCTCAGAGACCACCCACAGCGTCTGCTGGGTTTGAGTTGCTCGGCAATTAAGCTGATAGCCACTCTCAGCATGAGGGAACAGCGGGAAAATAACAGAAGGAAGAGCTCACAACTGCTAGTACCAAGACCTGCACACCAAACCAAACTAATCAAGAGTTATAATTCTGGATATTGTTTTCCCTTATATTAAGCTATCCTAGCAGTAGTGTTTGCTAGGGGTGTGCAATTTGGTTAATTCCATGCTGTTTTCGGTGTCTGGATTTTGGTGGCCCCATGATCCATTTTTGAGGAGCCTTCCCAATTAGGGCAGGCAAAAGATTGGTTTTTGCTCTGAGAATATCCAGCCTATTGGGGGCAATGAGGGAACTTCCCAGGCTCCCCTTTCTGTCATGTTTAGGGTGCCAGTCTTAAGAAACCACTTTTTTGGGATCCTTTCTCCTCAGATCCTTCAACTAGACCAGGGTTAGGGCATCAGACTTAAGAAGCCATCCTTTCTGAGATCCTTTCCCCTTATATCCTTCAATAAGAGCTGGATTTAAGGAATCAGACTTAAGAAACCACCTTTTCTGACATCATTTCTCCTCAACACCCTTTCGATGAAGGTGAGTTAAGGCACATTTTAAAACAATTTCTTCAGTGGGAGCCACACCACCTTAAGTATAAACCAGTGGCTCTCAATCTTGTTAATGCTGCGACCCCTTAATACAGTTCCTCATGTTGTGGTGACCCCCAACCATACATTATTTTCATTGGTACTTCATAGCTATAATTTTGCTACTTGTTATGAATTGTAATGTAAATATCTTATATCCAGGATATGTTTTCATTCACTGGACCAAATTTGGCACAAATACCTGATACACACAAATTTGACCAAGGGAAAATACTGTATTTTCTGATGGTCTTTGGAGACCTCCCTGACACCCCGGGTCCTGACTCCTAGGTTGAGAAACTATAGATGCTAACAGATTTATCCAGGATAGCATTACATACTAGGGAATATCATTCAACTGAAGAAAACCCCAAGTTTGGCAGAAATATTTATCTTTAATATGATCCCCCTATCCATGTGACTGGTACTTGTGGTTTCATTTAATTTTTTTTTTACAAAATATGCCCTAGCTAGGTATTTTCTAGGTTTTCAGATAATTCTATGGTTCATTTCCACCAGAAGTTGACCATAGATTCACACTGGAAGATCTAGCAATACCTAGAGAGGCATTTCCGAGGTCCTTGGCCACAATAGGTCTTGTTTCATATATCCACACAACATCCCTGAACATATCCTCTGTGGAGATTCAGTGGAGGAGTGAGGATTGTTCAAAAACTCCAAAGCTAGGCAGCCCACCAGTTGAACAGCTCTTGCAATAAAAGAATAATAACAACTTTATTTTTATACCCCTCCACAATCTCCCCAAGGGGACTCAGGGTGGATTACATGGGGGACAAGCCCAAGAATCACAGATAAAAACCAACAGCATTAAAATCAATCAAATAAAAACACAGTCACAACAACAGTAACATTAAAACAATATCATGGCTGAAAAACAAAATCGGGCTGGGTCCAGGCTCAAGTAGTGCAATGAAGTAGAGCTGAGGGAAAGTGCAAAAATTCAAGTGTGCCAATCTAGAGAGAATACCTTGGTGATAAAGTGTCAAGATGGGTGGGGTGGGCCGAACTAAAGTGCAGGAGCATAGACAGCATCAGGTCAATCCTCTGGTGAACTGCTTAATCAAAGGCACAACAGAACATCCAGGTTTTTAAGTCATTACGGAAAGTGGACAAGGTAGGTGCTTGTCTGACCTCCTTAGGGAGGGAGTTCCAGAGCCAGGGGGCTACCACCAAGAAGGCCCTCTCCCTTGTGCTTGAGATGGTGGTGGAAGCGAGAGAAGTTCCTCTCTAGATGATCTTAGAGTATGTACTGGTTCATAGGGGGCGATGTGATCGCGATGGTTCTTCCTAATGTTTAGATGGAAGTAAACTGCCTGTCCATTCAACTTTAGCACCTCAAAATGGAGGGGGCACAGTCTTGTTCTTCACCTAGACAGGTAAAGAAAGATAGAAAATGGATGGTTGAGAAGATAAAATCAAATATGGTATGCACACACACTGCAAGGTAAACACTGCAGCATTGGGTTTTTATCCCTCTTGTATCATGCAAAATAAAGCTTACCTTGAGAGCTTGGGGAATAAGAAATAATGGATTTATTCATATGGTACAGAGGAAACACTATCAAGCTAATCCAGAGGGGCTCCTTATATGCAGGCATAAGTGTAATGCATGGAAGTGCCTAAACTCAGAAGGGAGTTCCTGCAAGCCTGAGGTTTTTGTATTGACTTCAGCATCAGAGACAGCTGTTGGGATGCAGCTCTGCTCCAGCCACAAGGGAAACTGCCTCACGTGTTACAAGACACTGACATGTTTCATTCCTAACCTGCAGCTACTCTTCAAACACATTTTTTTAAACAAAAGGTGTGAGTCTATGTGTATTTCCAATTTGCCCACTACATAATGAAATTCGAAGTAATTAGCAGCAGTTCTTTCCGATGGCAATGAAATAAATCAACAATGGAGAGAAAATCTGCTGATAAATTAGGGCTAGGGAATACGTGGCCATCCGTACATTGTTGCCCTCCGGATCCAGCAGTTCCAGAAGGCTTTGTTGAGGGATGATGGAGGCTGTAATCTCTGGAGAGATACATATATCCTACTGGAAATGAGAATAATGAAAGGAAAATACTTAAGGAACATAAAATGCATCACTGATGTTTTGCAGAGCTTGGATGATTTACAAAGCTTGGATATGTTATCATCCAAAATATTGGATTAGGACTCTGGGAGAGCAGGATTCAAGTCCCCATTTGGCCTAAGAAACTCCCCAATTCTCACTCTTGCAGCCTCAGAGGAAGGCAATGACTAACCTTCTCTGAACAAATTTAGCCCCAATACCCCTGTAACAGGTGTATTTTAGGATTACCTGAAGTCAAAAATTAAAGAACAGAATAAGGGATATGGGACACTTTTAAAAAAATGCTTTTTAAAGTGTCTAAATTCATTTTATAGTAACTTCGAAAGACACTTGTAGGCATTTCTTGAATTATATTTGAGGGGCATTCTCAAGTGTTCTTCAACAATGTAACCAGTAATGCAATGTGATATTTTCAAAATTCATTTAACCTTCTTTGACAAAATATGCCACCACTAGGTATTTTCTAGGTTTTCAGATAAGTCTATGGTTCATTTTCAGATTATTTAAACCTGTGTTTCTCAACTTTCCTTGATTTTGTCATGCGGAAGTTGTAGTTACTGGGATTTATAATTCACCTCCAGTCAAAAAGCATTCTGAACTCCACCAACGATGGAATTGGACCAAACTTGGCACACAGAACTCCCATGACCAACAGAAAATACTGGAAGGGTTTTGGAGTTGTAGTTCACCTACATCCAGAGAGCATTGTGGACTCAAACAATGGTGGATAAGAACCAAACTTGGCACGGATACTAAATATGCCCAAATGTGAACACTGGTGGAGTTTGGGGAAAATAGACCTTGACATTTGGGAGTTGTAGTTGCTGAGATTTATAGTTCATTTACAATCAATGAGCATTCTGAACCCCACCAATGATAGAATTAGGCCAAACTTCCCACACAGAACCCCATGACTCGCTGGCGTGAACATCTCTCCAGCCTCGCATGCTCCTCCTTGCCCACACATGTGCACAATGCTGCCATGTGCTGAGCACACATGCTCTCCCCTCCCCACTTGGTGTCTCAGAAACAGCAATCCCCTTGGTTGAGAAGCCAGCCAATCATATTGCAGGAGGGCTTTTGATGGGAGGATTCGCCATCTGTTTCCAAAAAGGAAGAGAAGGGCAGGCAGAGAGATCTTCAGTCTTTTGGCGAAAGGGGTTCCTAAGACCATCAGAAATATATGATGGTGGTCTTTGGCAACCTCTCTAAAACTCCCTCGTGACCCCTAGGTTGAGAAATGCTGATTGAAACACTGTAATAAGAAAATGAAGTAATTTCTCAAGCTCTGTGATTTTTACAGGAAGATAAACTTATTACAGATTGTGAATGCTACTTTAAATGGAAGTGAAAAATAGAGATACAGTAGGTATTTGATGTATGTTAGTATTTGGATTGAAGACTTCCTGTGGAAACCAAAATCCTTCAATGCGTAAGTAGCACTATACATAATGGCATAGTAAAAATGTTTTCCCATAAATAAAGGGCATAATCAAGGTTTACTTTTGACTATAGAATCTGTGGATATGGAGGGCCAACTGTACTGAATATTACAAACATTCAAACTAAATTAGAATTGGCTTTTTGAATTTAATGATAGGTAAGAACTTTGTTAGTCCATTACTTGATAGGAACTTATGAAACTTTTGTGGATTTCTTCATAAATAGGTAGTAAAATCTTAAGACTTATGGCTTTGAAAACTTTAAAATCTGAGCTTGATGCCCTGCATATTCATCCATGCTGGCGGTAAACTTTAATTTTTTTGGACAAACTTCTGTAACTTTTACATTGCAGATACATCCAGCAGACTCCCCATGCTGTCAATTCTTACTTATATTGATTTTTGCTGTTGTGGATGTGTGAATATTTTATGGGATTCATTTTGGTAATAGCTTTTTAAAATTCACATAGTTCTTTAAAAAAGGATGGGAAGATCTTGGATGTTATAAGAATGTAAGAGAAAGAGAAAAGGGCAGATCGATTCACCTCTATTAGAGTCAATGTTTGAACTGTTGTAGTAGCTGTTCTGTGCCGATTGCGAACAATGACTTTGCAAACCGCAAAAAACAATATATAATAACCACTGTATCCATAGACCCAATATCCATGGTTTCACTTACTTATGCTCCAAATACTTTACCCTTCTGGAAGTATTTGTGGGCCTGTCTAAGTCCTCCAGTGCTATTTTATGGTATGCATCTGGCCTAAGTATAGTTTAAATATAGGATTTATTATTATCAATGATGTCAGATATCCATAGTGGGCAGTCTTGGAATACAACCCCACAGATATGGGAACCAGGACTGTGCAAAATTTAAATTGTCCATCGTAAGTCAGATATAATTAATTAGATCCATACAAACATGTCATATTTAATGCGTAGGCATTGCCCATGCCAAAATTTTATCTTATTTGCCACATTTTCTAGTATTACTGGTGTGATCTCTGTGTGCATTGAGCCAAAAAGCATGCAACAAGTTGCCCTGGTTATGGTATGCAATTGTAGCAAAATTCAAGGACATAGCTCTTGTACTTTGTTGTTGTTTTTTTAAAAAAAGGGTGTTGTAAAAACCTAAAACCCCCCCAAATCAATAGATTAGTGAAATGTTCTGAAACTTTTTTTGGGGGGGTGTAACAGTGGTAAATATGTTCTACCATTGTAGCAAGCTTCACCCCAATAGCTCTAAAATGAGTGAGAAAGAAGCCCTGGAACCACCCCTCCCCAGCAATTAGTTAACAAAATAGTAATGAATAATTTGTTACTCTTGTTATAGTAGCGAAACAGAGACTTACTATATTTTAGAACAACTTTAGAAATGATTCGCTGGCACCCCCTAATTTTGTAATGGGTATTGAAATATGTTTCTATCGATTGCACAGGCCTAATTATACCTATACTATATCTATGATAAATCCTTATATTCTATTTTAGAATAGAAGCATATTGTTCTGCTGCAAATCCCAATAGCAAATAAAGAGGACTATTGAGATTTGTAGTGTAACCATATTTTGAAACCAACAGGTTGAGAACCTCTGGTCTCATACACCTGGGATTCTGCTCTGCATATATTTCAATAGTTTCCTGAGATTCTGAAATCCAATTAAGAAGTTGTTTTCTGCTGTAGCTGTTGTCTATGTTGTATACTTGCATTTGATGAAGTGGACTGGGGGCCATCAAAGTTTATACAGGCAGTCCTCGAGTTACAAACACCTGATGTACAAATGACTTATAGTTAAGAACTGGGGTGAGGCAACAGGAAGTGAAAGACATTTACACTGAGGAAGGGAAATTCACTCTTGAAAGAGTTATCATGGGGGAAAGATGCTTCAACTGAGGGCCCGTCCAGACAGTTCCTTTATCCCAGGAGCTTCCGCAGCAAACAAGAGGGTGGCCAGACGGCGTTCCTTGTAAATGTGGAAGCAATTACTACAAAAGACAAAAAAGTGTGATTTCCAGGTGTGGGAATATCACAGTTTTGAGCTGAGTATGCAGATCTTCGCATGTCTATATGTCCCTGCAATCGGAAATCAAGGGTTTTTAAAATCTGGGTTTGTTCCTGAGTTTTAGATGTTTGTTCATGATTGGTTAGTTCCTAAAAAGAAGGTGACACTTCTTTTTAGAAGGCAAAAACTTTGTTTGTGTGCCAGAAACTTCATGAAATGTGTGGAGGGCATAGTTTCTCTGGCCAGCACAAAGTTGTGCTCCCTAGTCGATGTTGTATATCTTTTCACAAGAAGAGCAATCAGGAACAGCCCATGTATAACACAGGAACAGCACTTTGTTGTTTGATGCCACAAGTACACAACCAAATCTGTGTGGACAGATGGCCAGGCGGCCAGGCTCTAAAGTGTGTCAAGAATGACAAAGTTCTGTTTCTGGCTTGAATGTGTGTGTTCTTGTTTGATTGTGCAGTTCTGACTTGGGCAGAAGTGGTCCTACCCCATAAACTTTGTCTGTGTGGCGGATACTTCAGGTAACATCTTTGTCCTGGCACAGTTTCTCTGACCAGGACAAAGAACGAATGTTTTGCAGTGATTTGCTGCAACGATTCTCCACATATCTACATCTTGAGGGTTTTTAATATGCGAATTAAATGACATTTAAAAAACAACCATTGAAGTTTTGATGTTTACTGGTGGAAGTCCCTGGTTCTAGCCTTTTCTATATTGGGAGCTTATCTTGGGATCTTGCAGCAGAGCATCAAGTCTGGACAACAGAGGCAGAAATTCCTGGTCCGACAGGTCTGCATGTGGATCTCTTCTGACATCTCCGGATTTCTTGATCTTGTTTCAAACCCGTGATTTAGTGCTGTCTGGAAGCAGCCTGAAGTTTTCTCACCAATCCTTGTTTTTGCAAGAAGCCATTTGTTTTTCAAAATCCACTTCTAACAGGGACAGAACGAGAGGTGAAATCTTCTGAACAGGGGCACAGACCACAAAGACTTCTTCCTAAAATAACAGTGTTTTGTTTGGATTTGTGTGTCCACAATGTGAGAAGTACTTTGTACAAAATGTAGACATTAGTGGGTATATAGAATGAAAAAAAAGGGGGGGGGGGTTGGGAAGTGAAGGAATTGAAGACCCTGAAAATGGCCTTACAACACATGCGGGCCCAACCTGTATTTTTCTCATCCTTGATTTTAAAAAGACAAGAACATGATAGGGATACTTTCCAGGAGAGATTTCAATGCAAAAGCATTTGGTCTTGTGGAAGCTATGTTAAAAATACACCTGGGACATTCTCCCTTCAGAAAGTGTTTTCTGGAAATTTACCGCCAAAACAACAGAGTTTCAGGAAAGAAAATGTCTTGAAACATTTACCACACTCAATACCAGTCATATAGTACAGAGGAATATATTGCTTAGCAGCATTGCAACAACTTTTACACTGGGGAAACATCAAGTCTTCATAGGAAAAGAATATGAGTATACTTTTGCAATATCAGAAACAGAAAACGAGGTGCTCCATTAATACAGTTTCATAGAGAAAGAACGTAAGTGTGCTATAGGGGAAATTTGAGACAATTGATAAAATAGCTGCCAGGAATGACAAAGTCCTACTAAGAAAAGAAATGGAATGGATGATGAAACTAAAGATTTTAAGTCTGCAAGCTCTACACGAATAAGTTGATTTCCTTCCCTACTGCTGCTGCTACTACTAGAAAACCACACACACCGTTTTCAGACCCTTCTAGGTTTTTTAAATTATCACTACTACTACTACTACTACTACTACTACTACTACCACTACTACTACTGCTGCTGCTATTAATAAATCATAGAAGGGTCTGAAAAGGATGTGCGTGTGGTTTTCTAGAAACAGCAAACAACAAGGAAAAATGGTCTTTGATTGTAAACCCCAAACAGCAGTGGCTGATGGTTTCCACGTCAATGACTTATCCTTTTTATTTGCTGGGGATAGGCCCAATTAAAAAAGTAAAAACCTGGCTCTTCGAACAAGCTTTTGGAAATGCAATGTAATAGATAAACATGGAGCTATGAAAGAGAGAACAAGGAATGGCTAGACAATGCTACTGGAAAAATGAGTTTAACAGGAAGACACTGGTGATTATATGTTTTTAATGGGGGGTTTTTGGTATGGATTTTTATAATGTTGTGCTAAATGTTTTAAATTATATTTTATGATTATTGTGGCATCAAATTGCTGCCAATTTGTAAGCTGCCTTGAGTCACCTTCAAGTTGAGAAAGGCGGGATAGAAACACAGTAAGTAAGTAAATAAATAAATTAATTAATGATCCCTTGTCGCCCCACTTTTTCAGCTGCTTTTAAAGCATCTCATTTTGTTTCTTCTCTTTTCACTCAGTTTGCACTCAGCAGGAGTTAGAGGAGAGGGGAGATAGAGTCATCCTCTTTTCCAATAGGCATAGGCAAAAGAAAACTGTTGGATCCACTCTCACCTTTTGTGTATATTTCTTATTAACAATGTTTGTCCTCTTGACCATACACTGCATTCTGGTTTCATCTGTGATGTGTTGGAGGATATGGCTCTCTGACTGAGAATCTTAAATTATCCTCTATACATTGCAGATCTCAGGATTTCATAAGATGGAGCCATGGCAGTTATAGTAGAATCACAGAGCAATACCTGAACTGTGTGAAAGGGCCCATATATTCTAAACCTCTGATTTCTATCTGATGAAACGTTGCATCTGTGACACTGGCCTGTGTCTAGGGACCTCATCACATGGAGATCCAGAAACCATTATGGTCCTTTCCAGGCCTAAAATTCTAGCTCTTGGAAAAAGAGCCAAGGTAACTAGAACAGTTCCAAGATCTTCTGATATCTACTTGATGCATTGTCTGGATGCATTTCTATTTATTTCATTACTACAACTCTAAACTTTGAAATTTTGCACTAAGG
Organism: Anolis apletophallus; assembly: GCA_030556195.1. Taxonomy (NCBI): domain Eukaryota; kingdom Metazoa; phylum Chordata; class Lepidosauria; order Squamata; family Anolidae; genus Anolis; species Anolis apletophallus. The sequence goes on along the minus strand of JARBWK010000008.1, from coordinate 36,602,285 downwards.
TCATGAAATATCTTTCAATTTGAAGTGTTCTTTGTGTATTGTCGAAGGCTTTCATGGCCGGAATCACTGGGTTGTTGTGTGTTTTCCGGACTGCATGGCCATGTTTCAGAGGCATTCTCTCCTGACGTTATGCCTGCATCTATGGCAGGCATCCTCAGAGGTTGTGAGGTCTATTAAAAACTAGGAAAATTAGATTTATGTACCTGTGGAATGTCCAGAGTGAGAGAAAGAACTCTTGTCTGTTTGAAGTAGGTGTAAATGTAGCAATTAGCCACCTTGATTAACATTTAATGGCCTAGCAGTTTTCAAGGTCTGGCTTCTTACTGCCTGCTCTTTTTTTAAACCAAACTTCTGTGTAAGATTTAACATTCAATTTTAACTTCTGTTCTGAGAAAGTGCAAAGAGTTTGAGATAAAACTTAACATGTGTTGCGAAGGGTGGCAGGAATTCTGTAATGGTGGCTGGCACATTGAAAGCTACAGAGCAATTGTGGAAAGCAAGAAAATTGTTCTGAAAAGAAGGCGGTTTAAGGAAGGCCAGCTCATTCCCTGCAGATGAGTTTGTAAGAAATGAATTGGACTCAAGGAAGAACCGGTAGACTAGCAAATTGGCATGTGTGCGATGCCACAAACAGGAATGCATTATGTTCCCACTTGCACGACAGCATTCAGGTGTCCCAAAGCTATTACAATCCAGTCACTAGGCTTAAAATAGTCTGAAAGTAATAGCATGGTTTCTACGTTAAGTCGTAGCTGTCTGAAAATGCTTATTTTATTTGCTCTTGCTATCAGTTTGGATTTTGTCATAGAGGCTTTGTCAGCAGAGGTCTGCCAATAAAATCCAGGTAGATATTCAAATTAATTTTTCTGCTTCTAGAATAGCCAATATTCATGTCAGGGATAATTTTGATTATCTTTGCATGGAAGACTTTTTCATTTTTATATTAGCACTTGCAAAAAATAAGCCAACGAAGTTTGCTTTTTTCAATAAAAGGAAAGTAAGAGCTGTTTTCTTTGTTAAGATCAGGAATCTATATGAATGATAATGCTTCCTTTCCCCCAAACAAGCTGTGCCTTCAAGTTGGCTGTCAACGTATGGAGACCCATCAATATTATAGAGCTTTCATTTTGTCTCTTTTCAGACTTCAGTGAATACAGTTATACAGTTTGGACGATATCTATATGCTTAAAGACATTGGACTATTATGCTGAATATATACAAGTTTGTTAGTAAACCTGAGATGTTATTTCTTAAGAAGCCTACTTTGTTTTGTCTCTTGTGTACAACTTCAAGGAAACAACCATCCTCTGCTAACCAAATATATTTTTGTAGTGGCATGTCTTTATCCTTGGCAGTTTAAAGACATGGTTCTTCAGCTAAGTTACCTGTGTGCCATTACATTAATGCTTCTCAATATCACTTGTTCAGAAGGTTGACTTCTAAAAATTGAATTGAATAAATAAATAACAAGGTCATGCATTTCTTGATTAGTGGTTTTCAAAGGTGGTCTCCACATGATCATGGAGACTCATATTTGCCAAATGGGTGTGACATCATTTTTACCTTTTTGATAAGGTTATGGTGCACTTATTTCCAATAGGTTATGGAATTTCCAATAGAAAGGGACTACAAAGGCTATCTACTCCAAATCCTTGGGCATGATGGAATATATAAATGTGAATTCAATTAACCTATGATCTGAACACAGCATTGCAGTAAGGGGTGGGGAACCTTCAGCTCTCTGGCTGTTTGGACAACAGCTCCCATGATCTATTCATACTGACTATAGTAGCTGGAGTTTTTGGAGAATAAAGTTCAAACATTTGGAGGACTGTTTGTTTCTCTATGCTATGTATATATACAGAAACTTCCAAGGTAAAACTCCAAAACTTGAATCATAAAATCAAACAAGGCACTTAACACACATTAATCTATCCAAGGCAAGACTTCCAAGGACTAGGAAAGATGTCTTGACTCAATTCCAATGTTGCTTCATCTGACTATAGATTCTGAACTTGGCACTTTTATCCTCTAATCTACTCTATGTCCCAAGCGGTCAAGAACAGATTTTATTTCAGCCTTGACCCTGTTATCAATTTCTCTCTCAGTCTGGCAGAATGCCTGAGAGATTGGTTTGTTTGCCTATGCTGACTGAAAATACTGTATGCCTTTTATCTAATTTCTGCAGCTGGCCCAGGTGCCAAGCTCTTCTCAGGCTCGAAGTCCTGGGAATTCTCTGGTAACAATTCAGGCTCTCTTCCAGGGACCATACCATCATCCCCAATTCTTTCAGGAACATTCTCATCAGAGAAGATACTTTGAACAGTAATCCCATTGTCATTCTCTACATCTAGAGCAACCTCATCATTGGACACATCATTAGATACATGAACCTCAGAAACATCATTGTCATTCCCAACATCCAGAATACCCTGGTCATTAGACACAATTACAGGCTGAACTCCAACACTATCAAAAAGAAGGCCCCTTGTCTCGTTCCCACCAGTCATGGTTGAGAATGGGGTGGGACTGAGAGAAGGGCTCCCTCTGTGGATTGCAGTGCTTGAGCCAGGTTGTAAGCAAAAATGTGGTTCGGCAAATAGTCTGGACCTGAACCATTTAGGGCTTTATAGGTAATGACCAGAACTTTGTATTTAGCCCAGAAGCAGACTGGGAGCCAGTGGGGTTGCCATAGTATGGGAGTTGTCCTCTCATGAAACAGCGCTCCAGTTAATAATAAAATGTAAAATGTTGTTACTTGTTTTCCAAGAAAAACTGAAAAGGAAGTCTTGTCCAGTCTTAATCATCATCTACTAATTCCCTAGTAGAAGATTATAATGATTGATTCTTAAATGGAGATTGAACAAAACTTCCAAAACTTCCCTACTCTTCCCCTAAACTAGGATTTTTATCTTTTGTTAAAAAAAACAACCTAGAAGAATAACTTAGAAAAAGTTTTTATTTTCAGATAATGCATGGACATTTTCAGCTTTTAGGTAACGCATGAAACTGTTAAACCAATAATTATCTTAAAAGGAGTACGTTCTCTTCACACATTGAAGGAAACAGCTTCCGTAAAATAACACTTTATACATTTGTTTTTTAAGCACTTAAATGAAAATTAAATTGACATTTTCCTACCTAATAAATTCAAGACACCTTTTTAATTGATTAGATGTTTTTAATGAATTGATCAAGTTGATTAATCAAGTAATCATAACACTATTAATTAAAACTAGTCTGAGTACAGTTTAATTAAAAATAGCATGGGACCAAGGAAGTTCTACTTTATAATCTCTTAAAGTGGAATCTGAATTTTAACCCTTTTTTCATGGCTTTTTTTCAGAGAAAAATGAAACCGATTTGATCCCGAGGTGCTTGGGTGAATTTTGAAGGGCACTGTGGAATATATCATCCCTTGTACTGACAGTTCTTCCAAAATTATGTATTTCAATCTTGAGGCAGGAGGACAATATATCAAGAAAGTCACTAAGCATCCTTCTATTTATTTATTGAATTTACACTCCACTTTTCTCCTGAGGTGGGATGCAAGACAGCTTATAGCAGTTTCAAACAAAATTAAGTTAGTTAAAAGTTTTAAGGAATTATGTACACAACAATGTACCATTTAAATACCCTAAAGCAAGGGTCCTCAAACTAAGGCCCGGGGGCCAGATACGGCCCTCCAAGGTTATTTACCCGGCTCTCGCTCAGGGTCAATCTAAGTCTGAAATGACTTGAAAGCACACAACAACAACAACAACAACAACAACAACAACAATCCTGTCTCATCAGCCAAAAGCAGGCCTACAGTTCCCACTGAAATACTAATAAGTTTATATTTGTTAAAATTGTTCTTCATTTTAATTATTGTATTGTTTTTAAGTGGGGTTTTTTGCACTACAAATAAGATATGTGCAGTGTGTACAGGAATTCATTTTTTTCCAAATTATTATCTGGCCCTCCAACAGTCTGAGGAACTGTGACCTGGCCTTCTGTTTTAAAACTTTGAGGACCCCTGCCCTAAAGGCACGAGGTCAAATATGAGGCTAACCACAATCAACTGTGGTTAGTACATGGATGGGAGGCCAATGAATAGAAGATACTCTAGGTTATATTCAGAAGAAGGAACTGGCAAAACTATAAAAGCATCCCTTGCCTAAGGAAATCCTATGAAATTCACAGAGTGGCCATACATGCACAGGTGACTTGAAGAGAATTGTACACACTGGCCAAAGAATGAAGATCCCAACTTAAGACAACTGCTTCTAGAATAAATAAATATATTCTTAATCAAAATGCATGAAGATGCTATGCCTTGGCACACATATGACTGGATCCAAGTATTTCATACAGAGATTTCATATATCCCATTAGTTACATGCAACTAGATCTTATGAAGTTACTCTAAAAGTAATTAATTATCTTCATGAATTCCAGCAGCCTGCTCTCTATGTACTGTTGTAGTCAGGGCCGTAGCCAGGATTTTGTTTCGGAGGGGGGCTGAGTTTGGTTCGGGGGGGGGGGCTGAGACTGGGTGGAAGAGGGTCTACCCTAGCAAATCTTTTGTATTGTTATCCCAATAACCCCATTAATGTGGGATATAATGAGCATGGTGATCAGATCATGATATGAATAAACATAACAGTTTACATAATGTACCAGTAAGGCCTTTTCGCGGACCACCCTGAGAATTTCGGGGGGGGGGGCTGAAGCCCCTTAGCCCCCCCTGGCTACATGCCTGGTTGTAGTTATACAGCTATTTTCTGTTTCTTGAAAGATAGCTAAAATAGTTACTTTTAAAATTAATCCAAAACACCTCTGAGTGCTACAAGTCTCTTCATGTAGGGCCATATACGCTCCCCTCCTGTCCACCTTGGCCGCATCCACAGCGTAGAATGAATGCAGTTTGACACCACTTTAATTGCCATGGTCTGATGTTATAGAATCATGGGAATTGTACGTAGCTTTACAAGGTCTTTAGCTTTCTCTGCCAAAGTGCTGTTGCCTCATCAAACTACAGATCCCATTGTTCCATAGCATTGAACTATGGTGGTTAAAGTGGCCCCAAACTGCATTCATTCTACAGGGTAATTGTGCTCCTAGTTGTCACCTCAATGACCAAAACAGATCACAAATTCCATAAAGTAAGTTTATCCTTTGTTGTAAGTAGTTATACCCTCAATACTGGAAAAATAATTATAACTAATTAATGTATTCTAAGATCAGCATTGATTGGCAGAAATGGACTCGGAGGCATCCTAACCCCCTGATGATCCTTTAAAGCCACAGAAATGCTAGAGAGTTAGAAGAATTAGTTTCCTTTTATTGTGTTTTATATATTTCTATTTGCATAGATTCATTGCCAATGAAGTGTACATGACTGACTCTAAAACTGCAATGAGTTTAAATTAGTCGGTAATTACTATCACTGTGACTAATAGCTCATTTTTTTAAAAAAACTTTTGGTAATTGCATGATAGTGGGGGAAGGGACAAGTAAATGCTAATATTTTAATCAGCCTAATGTAGATTAAAATTTAGACACATGATGTGAAATGTTCACATTCAGATGAGAAATCTCCCCTTTTTACCCAGGGAAATTAGCATTCCATTTAGACGGCTGTTTACAATGTCCTGTTAAACAGCTCGCATACTGAGATATTCTTCATGATGATGATACAGGAAAGAATAATTGTCCTTCAGATTAAAGGCTATTCCCTTACATAAATGGTTTCAATTTGTATCTGTTATCTCAGTGTGGCTGATATCATCAAAATGTGACCCGCAATGTTGGAAATGCTCCCATTAATTAAACGACAGATGCATAACTTGGCATGTTAATAATTTTATAGATTTTTCTCCCTTGTATTGCATTTGGCTAAGATGATGCTTTTGTGGACAGAAACAATTCAGTCATTCCCGCTTTGATTTCCTTTCACACCTGGATATGAATATATATACTTACACACACATGGATGAGAAAATAGATTACTCTTCCTTTTCTGGTAGGATTCAATTTAATTATTTTCAGGGATATGTGTATGTGCATGGCTATGCAGACATGCTGAAGAAAGCAGAAAATGCAGAAGAAGCTCACTTGAAAAATTATTCCGGTATGTAGCTAGCTACAACTATCTAATGAAATGTTAGATGTTATACACAAACATGGAGCCCCCGGTGGCACAGTGGGTTAAACCGCTGAGCTGCTGAGCTTGTCGACCAAAAGGTCTCAGGTTCGAATCCGGGGAGCGGCATCAGCTTCTGCTGTCAGCCCCAGCTTCTGCCAACCTAGCAGTCCAAAAACATGCAAATGTGAATAGATCAATGGGTACTGCTTTGGTGGGAAGGTAACGGCACTCCATGCTGTCATGCTGGCCACATGACCTTGGAGGTGTCTACGGACAACATCGGCTCTTCAGCTTAGAAATGGAGATGAGCACCACACCTCAGAGTCGGACAAGACTGGACTTAATGTCAGGGGAAAACCTTTACCCTATACACAAGCATGCACATTTACCTGGAGTTGCATCAACTATTTAGTCAGAGTGAAAGGGGCACTTAAAGCAGGGTTTCTTAACTTTCCTCAGAACGCTTTTTGGTCGGGAAATGTTTACGTGACTCCTGGGTATATAGGTATATAACATAAGCATAAAACTGAAACATTTACTGATAACAATTCAGCATTTGCAAGGCTTGCTAAACAGTCTGATTTTCCTTTTCATGAAGTACAGCTGAAGCATCTTCTGCAAAGTCCACTGTAAACACTCCACAACAGATTCATGTAAATGTCTAAAACAGCCACTTAGATGGCATTCATAAATGTTTGTTGTCAAATTTTTCAGGAACCCAACATTGAGCTAAGGGGGTTTTCTTAGCTAAATGTCAAGGTCCTGAAAAATTTGGGGTTGGGACACAAACTTTAAGAAGCAGTCACCTAAGAATGCTGTTCATAAATGTTGAGTATTAAGAATCTTTAAGTTGTCCCTTTGTTGTTTTTGAGTGCCTACACAGCAACGCTATCGTGTGGTTTCTTGGCAAGATTTGTTCAGAGGGGGCTTCCTTGGGGTTGAGAGGGTGACTTGCACAAAATCATCCAGTTGGTTTCAATGGCTGAACTGGGATGCAAATTCTGGTCTCCTAGAGCATTTTTGCATCATAAATGTATCAGAAATCTGAATGTCCAGAGGACATCTGAGGACTTCTGGTCCTTAATGTGGGACAAACTGGGCTGTGTTGGTTAAATACTGCGAAGTTGAAAAATGCTCAGTAGTTTTGCTGACACTCTGGAGAATCCTTACATTTTGGCCTGACTGTGGATAGTAGACTGGCTCAAAAGTGAACAGGTCTTCTGTCCACATGGGCAGTAATGTCAACTCCTCTTCCGTGTATTTGGTAGTGAAGGGAAAACAGGATTGATCAGGACCATGTTGTATTCGTTGCTGTGACAGCTGGCCAGATATTAACAACCAGGGAGAAGGGTTGGTAGTAGTGGTGATATAATATACACTTAGGAGAGAAAGTCTTCCAACATAGAACTTAAAACAGAGGTTTATATAGAAAGATATGGTTTTTCAGATAGTCTGTACTCAAGTTTAGGACTTTAAAAGTCATTTCTAGTATTTGAATTCAGCCAGGAAGTAGATTGGTATCCAGTGGTGCTGTTTCCAGAAAGGAACTTTCTGACACCTCTAATTAACCCTAGAAAGCAACCTGACCACAGCTTGTGAAAAGTTTCCAAAGACAGACAATTTCATCACTTATTGTTCCCCTTCGGAAATCACAACCATCACCCAAAATATGAGTTATAGGAGACATTTTATTTAAGTGGGTTGTTGTGAGTTTTTCTCTCCTGATGTTTTGCCTGCATCTGTGCCTGGCATCTTCAGAGGTTCTGTTGGCAGTGATGCAAGTGGAGAGTATAAATATCTGTGAAATGTCCAGGATTGGAGAAAAAACCCTTGTCAGTTTAAAGCTAGTGTGAATGTTACAATTAGCAAGCTTTAATAGTATGAGTAGCCATGAAGTGTCACGATGCACGGACTTGACCGGCCCCTTAATCACACACACAGAGACGAGCTGAAGGCTAACTACTTTATTGAATATATAGAAACAGTTCAAAAGGCAAATTGTCCATAAAAATAGCAAAAGCAAATCCAAAGGCAAAAGGTGCAATAGTTCCAAACACTTGGTAAGTTTCCAAAGGCTTGGCAAGGCTCCGCTCAGCAAAGCGGATCAAGGAACAAAGCAAAGTTGCAAGATACAAAACAAGGCTTGAGTAGGCCACTAGCCTGGCTTGGCTCAGTGGTCGAGCTTCGCTACACGTCTGCTCAGATGAGACGTGGCCGAAGTACTGAGGACCCGTTCCCACGGCTCCTATACTTAATCTTTCGGCCGAGGTCCCCTTCGTCGTCTCCAATCTCTGTTGTCGGACCTCGGCCTGTCTAGGCTATGATACCAGCCCCTTCTGCTAGTCTCGATGTCCCGTCTCCTATCGAAAGTACGGCTTTGCCTCCCAACATCTGCTTCCCTATCTTCATGAGAGCTCTCCTCCCTAGATTCTTCCCAGCCGCTTTCTTCCATGTTTTCACTCAGAAGATCCTGTGAACCTCTCCCTCCCGGCCGTTCATAAGATTCGCTATCACTGCTTTCCATTTGCACCTGGTGATCTGTCTCATCGTAAGGGTCAGGCCAACCTTCATCCCAAGCCAAGCTTTCAGTGGGAGAAAGAGGCCCAGTGATGGGAAACTCTCCTTCAGCTAACCCTTCCAAATCCTCTTCAGAATCTATCTCTGCTGCTGCAGGCCCTAATGCCAATGGGACCCCCGGTCCTGTCCCCTGCCCCCCAGGCACAAACGAGAACTGCTGTGCTACATGAAGCTGCAAAGTCAAACAGTGAGGGTGTCTTCATAGATGAAGCCTGGCCTCTGTTGGCTGCAGGAAATGATGGGATAGTTCTGTCTCTCTATATCAGGGGTCCCCAAACTACGGTCCACAACTGGCCCCCCAGGGCATTTATCCGGCCCGCCAGCAGGTGTGGCTGAACCAGTAGCAGCCTGGCTGGTGCTGGTGCTGCTTTCCCCGCTTGGGGGCTAGGGAGGAATGGAAGGAGCAAGAAGGCAGCCAAGCACAGAGGCCCCAGGGAAGGCAGGGAGGCAGGGAGGCAGGCAGGCAGGCAGGCAGGCAAGCAAGCAAGCAAGCATACCGGGGCCTTCCTGCCACCCTACCTTAAACCCGAAGGGCGCTGACCTCACATACTCTAGCTCTGCCGGTAGAGCTCCACGGTGTTTGAGGTGGGTGCGTATCTGTCTCTCTTCCACACGCTCCTAGTCTCTTACTGCTTCTGTTGCCCCCAGATAGGAGACCAGCAGCAACAGCTAGGGTAGTAGCAGGGCCAAGGGGCAGCAAGAGGAGAGCAGCTGAAGACAAGGAACATGGTGAAGAGAGAGAGACAGACACGCCTCCCGCTGCCTGCCAGCCCTGCAGTGGGAGGCGAGTCTGTCTCCCTGGAGCTCTCTGTTGCTGCTTCCATTCGGACACAGAACTCTATCCAACCTCCTGACTATTGCTAGTGCCCCATTTTGACATCAACAGAGACCTCTATTCAACCAGGAATAGAGGAAGAAAGCTCCTCTTCTTCCTGGCTGTGTGGATACTTCTGCTGGTATTACTACAGGGCCTTTAAAATGAACAGGAGCTGACAGAGCTCTGTGTCCAGCTGGGAGCAGTGGCAATGACATGGAGGGTGATGGTCCAGCAGGACTCATGCAAACCCAGTCCATCTGGACTGTGTGGACACCAACTTGACACTGGAGTGATTTGGCTGTGTGTGTCTGGCCATCCCCAAGGCAGACTGGCCACAGATTTAACGGCCAGTATAGGCTCAAAGGTGATACTGGTTTCCTTTATGTCTTCCACAGAGCTCTGCCTGTTTGCAAGGCCTCTAGTTTTCTTTTCAGGGTGTAGTGGAGCCAATAGTTTCTAGCACTGATAGTGTGTAAATTAATGGGATAATGTCACCACTGACTACCACAAGTACAGCTTTTCCCTAGGTTTGGCTCAGTTTCCCTGATCAATCCTTCTGCAATATCTTGCATTTTGAGAGGGTTTCATCTTGAATGTGACATTAACATCTATTAATTTTAAAAAAGATTTACCATTTATATAACTTTCAGTTGTGTCTTGCGAGATGGTAAACAATGCCCTCAATGAGCATCACTAATTGTCAAATTTCTATTGCCCTCTGCAAGGCTTAATTGTCTTTAGAGACATTATTCTCTTGGTCTCGGGCTAACTTTGACCTTAACTAAGTACGTATCCTGCCATCATTTAATAAAGTGGTGAGAGATTATGCACCTAATTATGGATTCATCCACAAGCCTAGATAACACTGAAAATAAGAGAACAACATAGTCCTTCTAACAGCATGGTTGGTTACATTGAGTAAATGAGGAGCTATATAATTCAATTGGATCCACAATTTCCACCACCAACAGGTGAAAGCAATATGTTTAATTACTTGAAGTTTTAATCACTTCACAAAATTGCTTTAACCAGAATGGGTAATTAACCATCAGTTTGCATGTTACTAAAGACCCGGCTGTTATTTTGGTACCTGGAGTTGGATTTAAATGCATGCCTACTTAAGGTAGGTCCACTGAAAGTAACAAGAGAAATTGTTATACTAGAAACAAGTAAGACTACATCTGGATCTGAACCGGTTTTTATCTTTCTATCAGGTTCAATGGAAAGTAAAGTTAAAAAAAACCCACACCTTTTCCTAGTTTGTATCCAATAGGGGTGGATATCTCCAGTGGTTATCCCTAGAAAACCATTATTATTTCGTATTAAAATCAATTTAGACCCTAATTTGACCCATGGCCAGCAACCCGGAAGTGATGTTTCTGAATCGAAACCGGGTCCGCCATTTCCGTAAAGGGCGCGTTATTATGTCGTGATAATTTCTGCCCTTTCTTACCTTTAACCCGGGTTAGTTCTCAGCTGCCAGGGGAGAGTGGAAGCAATGCCTCCCCTCCCCTCAACCAGCTCAGAAACCAACACATGTTCCCTTTAACCCAGGTTGGTTCTGAGCTGGTGAGGGGGCGTGGAGGGCATGCACTCCATCCCTCCTCACCAGCTGAGAATCAACCCGCGTTAGATATCGTGGGTTGATTCTGAGCTGGCGAGGGGGTGTGGAGGCGGGCATCCCTGTGCACTGGCCCCACTAATGAAATAGTAATGAATTTCATTATTAAATACGTATCAATTTTGAATTTTTCCTAAACAATTTCGGAATAGTTTCTATTTCAAAACAACAGCGGCTCCCCCCCCCCCGAGTTTAGAAACAATTTTTTATGGATCAACCAGCCCTAGTATCCAAATATTAAAAGTGATTTACATGTATATGTTTTCTCATGATTTGTATGTATCTGCTTACACATGATATGGATGGACTGTCAATTTTGTGACATAATGTAAAATAATGTAATGTAAAATAAACTACGTGTAGTTCACGTTTGATCAGCCCACACACTGCCTTGCTAAAAAAAGAAGATATGCCATGCAGGTGAACAGTAAAGATCAAGTAGTTTACTCTTCGTAATCCAGAACAAGATATGCACAATGTTGTCAGTTGATCAACACAGTAAATGTGTTTTTATGAGATATTAAAATTGTCTTTCTTTGTCCATGTGGATAAACTCCTTCAGAAACTCATGAAACAAGAGTACACTCCAAACTCTGTTTCTCTCTTCCGGCTTGAACTATGCAGGTGCAGAGATGAACAAAAATGTAACAGTATCCAAAAGTCCCAGGCTCAGCTTGCTCCCTGGGCATTGCCCGACCAATCAGCTTTATGCAACTTAATTTACAGTTGACACACACACATTAACTGATTCCTTGCATGCTCCAACAAATTTGTTCTTCTGTCTCTGCTCCTCTGCCTTTCATTTTGCAAACAATGCTTGTTTACCGCTTACTTAAATAAAATTGCTGCTGCTGTTGTTGTTGTTGTTGTTACTACTACTACTATGACTACTACTTTATTGCTAGGAAAAGCCTACTTAATTTCCCCATATCAATCTTCCTTAAACAGCATGGAGACATAGAGAACACTGGGAACCTTAAGTGACTCATTGATAGACGAATTATATATTCAGGTCAATGCAGGACTCTTCAAAACACATTTATTTTATTTTTCAAACATGGGGGACCTCAGCTTTTTCGTTTTAAGTCTGCTCTGAATCCGAATACAAAAAAAAGGCTTGCTAAATTAAGAACATTTTTGCATATCAAATCTGCCTCATCATGGCATGTTAATTACAACTGGCATATCAGAGAAGCTGCTGGCAATAAGTGGCTTGTTAAAATGAAGTACCATTTGTGACACCATAACTAAAGTAATTCAGCATTTTTTTAAAAAAAGAGAACAGATTATCCTTTCTCCAACCGCTCATGCACTCTGTCATTTAGGCAAATAATTTCCCTCTCTCTACATTTTCCATGTTCACACCCTCACTTGGCCATCCAGGTATATTTGCTATCCTTTAAAGTGGCAGCAGTGTCATAACTCCCAATATTTTTGACACCAGCATAAAACCACGGCGGACTCAGCACTGGAAGTTGGGCTGCATGGATATATATTTTCGAAGCACCTGAAACTGAAAATAATATCACAGACGCATGCTGGAAATATGTTACAGCAGAAGTTATTTGCAGCGCGATGCCTGCTGAATGTAGAAACAGCCTTGTTTGTGTATTGTATGCAAATGTAAGTAAGGTGGTTGTAGCAAAACATCAGAGTACTGGGAATAGAAAGGGGAGAAAAAGGTGGAAATATAATGCTTCTCAGACTGGATCTACACTGCTATATAAGGCAGTTTCAGAATCCAGATACACTGCATTGAACCAGATTGTATGAGTCCACAATGCTATATAATCCAGATCAATGCAGATAATCTGAATTCTGAAGCTGCATTAAGTGGCAGTGTAAATGGGGCCTCAGAGTGTACAAATGTTACCTTTTTTTGAATTAGCAGCTATTTATCATGCAGGATTGGGGGGAAAATTTTCAAAATTACTGTTTAACTATGTCTAAAAGGCCCTGTGCTTCTGATTGAGCTAATTGAATCCACTCTGCCTACAGGTCATGTTTTGGTCATAGTCTATATCAGGACTTCTGAACTTTTTCCTACTCACAACCCCTTTCCTTCCATGACATGATCATGTGGCCCCAGATATATCTATAGACATAATAAAGTATGTGTGTATGTGGTGGTGGTGTACACTTACACAGACAGCCTCTGTCCCCCACAAACAGTTTATAGTTCCAAGTGCTGAGAAGCCTCCACAGGTTATAGCAAGCACCATGGACATGTAGCTCCGGGAATGTGGTGCAGCTGGCTAAGTGTCAGCTGCATAAGATCTCTCTGACCAGTAGGTCATGAGTTTGAGGCCTGCCCGGGTCAAGGTGGGTGCTCGACCTTTAAGTGTAGCCTGCTGTCGACCTTTGCAGCCTGAAAGACAGTTGCATCTGTCAAGTAGGAGATAAAGGTACGACATTAAGTAGGGAGGCAAATTTTGACTGAATTATGAGGCCATTAAAGAACTCCAGGAACGCTGAGGAATGCGGAAGGAACAACAAGGGACGCTGGGAACGCTGAGAGATGAGTGTGTCAGTGCCCCCTGGTGGCCAGAGCTTGCCTCTGTTTGTCTATATGTGTGTATTGTGGAAACAGCAGGGATTGTCTGCTAAGTATGTGTACCTGTAATCCACTCTGAGTCCCCTTCGGGGTGAGAAGAGCGGAATATATATATATATATACATACATACATACATATATATATATGCTGCCGATGTCCTCCTCAAACACTACTTCCCACCACCCAAGAAATGCTTTCATTCTGGTACAATTTCATCCTAGATTTGACGTGTTTCCTCCACTACAAGCAAGCATCCTAGCATTCCTTGTGTGGAATTTGCATGACCCTGCCTAGTGCCTCTCCCCTAACGCTTTCCCACCCTTTCCTATGGCACACAGCAAACAGAAAGGAATTGATTAGCAACTGAACAGACTGGAGGGATTTGGGGAACTGACTCAACTGGATGGAAATTGTACTTCACCCTGTATCCAGAAAAACTGTGACCCCCACCGACAATGGGATCATACTTGGCACAGAGAAGCCCCATGACCAACTGAACATACTGCAGGGATTTGTGGAAATTCACCTTGATTTTGGGAAGGTTTTTTTACTTTATTTATTTGACCAGTCATAAGACCATTTCAAAATACAACACGAGTAAAAGACAAGGCAAAAAGGAGAGGACAGCAGCTGACCTTCTATTTACAATCAGAATCTTATTTTCCTGGTTCTTCTTTCAGGAAATGTGCTCTTTTCTTGATAGCTTTTCAGAATAAAAAGGATTACTCTGATTATGGTGGATCTTTCCTGTCCTTGCAAGAGGAATGTCAGGAGATCATTTCTGTTGGGGGACCTGCAGTTGGATAATATTGGGTGTAAATATCTGTCTTGCAGTTCAGTATATGCTGGACAGTAAATTAAGAAATGTTCAATATCTTCCACTTACGCAGAATCTCTCACTTCTTGGGATGTTACAGCAACCCCCAGTTAGCATCATAATACCGAGTTATGCAAACCTAGCCCTAGTATATATTCTTCTTAAGGGTAGCGGAAGTGGAATAGTCAGATAGTGTTCTAAATGAATATTCCTTTTGTGAGAAGCTAAAAACCTTGTGGCAGAAGACTTACCTATGCTTGCCAATTGAGCAAGGATATCTCGAGTGCGTTGTGTGAGCACTTGTTTTACCCTAGGTCATTCAGAAATTGTAAAGGCATGTCGATTTTAGCCAACCCATTATTTAGAGCCACTATCCATTATGACTTTTGGTTATGCTTGACTTGATCGTCTAGACACAGGCGAGGAAGTATACTGGGATTCATCCGGTTTATTTTTGACCAGTGATTGAATTGTCTCATTAAGATCTGAGCTTTTACTGGGGGTAATTTTGGGAGTTGTAGTTCACCCTTATCCAGAGAGCACTGGACCCAGCTGACGTCGTATCATAGCCAATGAGGTTAATCCGAGGCGCGATTACTGCCAATTGAAAACTTTTTCCAAAAGCCAGACCCAACATGGCCAGCTGTGCACACAGGCCTGGTTTGGGGAGGATTGACCCACGATTCTGGGAATTGTAGTTCACCCTCATCATCATGTATTTTCTAACAGGTGCATTCATAAACAACAAAATTAAGACTGTTATTTTTTCTAATAAATTATGTTACTTATTAACTAATATTACCTAACACCCCAAAACAAACAATGCCTTTTTCAAATAACCCAGGCATGCTGGGTGCCCAAGCTAGTAGGCATATAAAATAGGTAGAAAAATCAAACATTTACTGTTAATACATCAGCATTTGCAAGACTTGTTAAACAGGCTTATTTTTCTGTAAACACTGCATGTTGCTGCTAACGGATTCACGAAATGCCTAAAACAGCCACTAGGTGACATTCAGAAATCTTTTGCTGTTGTAAATGTTTTTGCAATCACCTTTTCAGTTACAGTGACCCTATTTGGGGTCTCGATCCACAGTTTAAGAAGCTTTGGTCTATATATTCCAAAGAATCAAACCTTGCTGTTTGCCATTTTATATAAAAGGACACTGATTTATTACTCTATTGTATATAATGGGACTTGAACATTCATAGAGTTTGTTATCTAAGGGGGATCCTGGAACCAAATCTCGGCACCTTTTTGTATAAACCTGCTTTAAATGAATGTGAACACCTCCCACTTAACTACATTTATCCAGGATACAAGTTGGTATGTTGTTTCCGAAAGAGATAGGATCTCAGTATAATCACGTAATCACTTGTTGAGTAATACAACATCACACTCTCATATTTGTTTGCTGTCAGGGTGCCGGGGGTCCATTCAGAGAAGGAATTGAAAGGCTTAACAGCCTCACTATCAGTGTTTTATAGAGATACATTCCCTCATTTATGTTCCTGTGCAATCAGCGCACGTGGGAGACTTATTGCCATATGCAAACATTAAATCTGCTTTACATAAATATTGCATTTTACCACTACACAAAATGTCTTGTTCTTGTTCCTATATATATTCTTATATCTGTTTTGTTGTAAATGAGATATTTACAACGAATATATAATATATTGTTGTAAATGGGATATTTATGAGACATATCTTCAGATTGTCTAAAAAGCTCAGACTTCTCCCTAACAAGGCATTGATTTCATGCAAATCAGATTGTTATGGCTCACAGTGAAATGACCTTTATGCAGTAGGTCATGATCATACAGTGACCAATAATGTTCCATATCTACTAGATATATAAGACACCATTGATTGTAACACACACTTATTTCAGTACCACTAACACATACACAAATTATTTCAATATGTAAAGAAAGCAGATGTGATTCCAAGATGTACCTCATTTTTAGAGATATGTGGGGAGAAAGTGTCTTAACATTGAAGAAATACAATGTATGTAATGGCTTGGCTTAGTAATGTCACTGGTTATGCTCCTTCAAATTGTTTGAAAGAACTTTCAGGATTTCCTTCTGAAATATATAGTTTAAAAAGGTCTGTATGGAACTATCCAGTAGAAACATACCAGAGAATTATGCTGGAGGATCCGGAAAAAAGAGATATTTTGTCTGATGTAAATAGGTGAAACTGGGAATACTGGTGCTGCAGGTACAAGGATCATACTTGTTATTATGGTTTGACGATGTGTGCAGACCAGCAAAAGATTCGTCCTTTGCATATTCAAAAGAGTGCAAGACAAGTAAAAGGAATGAAAAATTAAATGTTATTCTTGTGCAGCAACGTTCATGAAAAAAGACAGCAACTTCAACACAAACTTTCTAGTAATAATACAGTCACAATTCCTCTGGAGCAGTGGTTCTTAACCTGTGGGCCAAGGACCACCAGTGGGCCATGAAGATGAAAATCTGGTCCTTCCTCTTTGTGTTTATTTTATTTCCGCTCCTTTCGCACCACTTGCCTCTCCTTCCCTGTCACTGACCATGGCATATGTTCTGTATCAGAAACTAGAGCTGATGTGGTCTATCCAATGCAATTTTCTGAATCAGCACCCCAAACAGAATCTAAAGTTGACCAAAAATTGATTTGTAGCCCTTTTGGTACCAATGTTGGAGAGTGGTCTCTGGCTAAAGTGATCCCTGGTCAAGTGGTCCCTGGTTAGAAAAAGGTTGGGAACCACTGCTCTGGAGTATCAAACTCATGCATGGTCCTTACATTTAATTCATGCAATGCTTTACATCAGAAGATATGTCTTCTCCCAATCTTCATTTCTTGTTCATGGAGAAGAGCATGGAAGTCAAACTTGCCAGCATCAAATAGGCTGCAAGCCAGGAGCTTATGCTGAGTAAGCTCAGAGGCAAACATTTAGTAAGCCCAAAATCGTACAACAAACTTTCCCTGGTTATACCCCCTTGGGAGTGGTCCAAAAGCCTTTTGGCCTTAATTACCTCAATTACTCAGCCTGCAGATTGTAATTAACCAGGGTGAGTCTTTTTCCTCTTAACATACACAAAACACTGTTTTAACATAAATGAATGCATAGGATATGTTAATGTAATAGTATTTTAATGTATTTTTGTTGTTGAATGTTGGGGTTTTATACTGTGTTTTACTGTGTGGGCATCGAATTGTGCCTTTTTGGAACCCGCTCTGAGTCCCGCTCCCCCGGGTTGAGAAGAGCGGGGTAAAATGCCAGAAATAAATAAATAAATAAATAATAGTGATCCCACAGGAATTTAGCTATGTACCTTAATAATACCATATATTTATTTTTAATTTTTAAGGCAATAAAGGATAAGTATAATGTACCACTTGCCTTAAAGCTCTGCCTTTCTATAGCATATATATTCAATGTTAAATACCTTTAAACATGTTAAAATGAAAAAAATTGATTTCCAGAGACTGATACTTGTTCATGATGAAGGAGAAGTCTGCCCTTTTAAAGCACAGTGTGTCATAGATGTTCAGCCATACAGTATATAGAAACTTCTTTATCTTCCATCAGTTTATTCACTCAGGACCTAATTGAAGGGATAGATTTTCCCTTCACTATTTTTCTCACTCATAGTAAAGATCTTGACAGAGTTACCGGGCAATACAGAATCATTAAAAAAATTAACTGTCCTTGCTGAGAGTTTCTGTGACATTTCAGGGCCAAAAACCAAGACTAAAGGTGAAGTTCTGCTTCATGGGCTCTGATGATATCCATATCCATGTAGTCTCAACCACAATTGCCCTAATTGTATGCCTAGTGGGTGCATCTACGCTGTAGAATTAATGCACTTTGGCACCACTTGTAATTGCTATGTCTCAATCCTTTGTAATCATGGGACTGGTGGTTTTACAAAGTGTTTAGTCTTCTCTGCCAAAGAATGCTAGTGACTCACTATGGCCGTTAAAGGGGTATTGGACTACATTAATTTTGCAGTGTAAGTGTCACAACTTGATTGAAAAGTGAAAAATGAGCCATATTTTTTTTAACTTACAGTGTTTTAAAAATATTCAGTCCTGAATATTTCCAAAATAATATCAATTGTCCTTATACCAGCAATAAGTTTGCACAAAAACAAAAAGACAGGATCATAGTGACCGATTTGCCCTCATCAAAACCTATCAGAACACAACATGGCCATATGGGTGCAACTGAATCGGTGCTTTAGAACTATAATAACGGGCTGTTCCCCTTTTAAACATGGATTTTCTGTCATTCAGAACTAAAAAGTTAGTTTGATTTTTTAAAAAAAGAAAAGCGGACTCTATCTTGCATTTTCAAAGTAAACGTTTTAAAGATTTCTTCTATGTAGGATGAAACTAAACCTGATACTGTTTTGTTCCTTTTTAAAAGAATATCCCGCTGCCAAACATATACTGTGTGTGTATGTGTCTGTGTATATATATCTATATCTATATCTGTTAGTTTTTTTCTTAAATGCAGTTCTCATACATTCATTTGAGAAATTGCAAGTCTCTTCTGGTGTGAGAGAATTGGCCATCTGCAATGACATTGCCCAGTGGATGCCCAGATATTTTTGATGTTTTCTCATCCTTGTGGGAAGCTTCTCTCATGTCCCCGCATGGGGAGCTGGAGCTGACAGAGGGAGCTCATTCATGCTCTCCCTAGATTTCAACCTCCGACCTGTCAGTCTTCAGACCTGCTGGCACAAGGGTTTAACCCATTGCGTCACCGGGGGCTCCGGCATAAAATCATATTTCAGCATAAATTCTATTATGCTGAATTACTGAGTTCATTAAGTTTAAAAGGATTTTGAGGCATCACATTTTGAAGTGATCAGCCTATAAATCTAAGAGTGTTCTATATAAGAGCTGTGCAATTTGCTCAAAAGGCATGCTGTTTTGGGGTCCATTGTCATCTGGCCCCTCATTCTGTTAACTGGGAAGTTATTCAAAAGGGGAGGGGTGTTGCCATTTTAAACTTTTAAAGGCTCAATCCTCAGCCATGCATGAAACCTACCTCAGTTTTAGACCCCCATTTCAAAACAATTAACTAATCGACCAATTTTTAAGAAGCATTTTAAGTTTTTAAATAAGAGAAACTACAAGAGAAGGTTCTGGGAATTGTAGTTGCCGGTTGTGTCTATTCTCAGCCAGTCGGAGCATGAACACTACCAGGTTTTTTATTGGCTGGTAAAAAGAGAAAGAGAGAAACTTCAACTCCCATCATGCTGCGAGAGGAACTCAGAGACTTTTCAATGCCCATCCCATTCAAGTGCTGCTTGGAAAATGAGTTCCCAGGGCCTTCTCTGGAAGAGAGGGGAACTTTCAAAAAAAACAAAAACAAAACAATAGGATGGAGGCTGCTTGTGCCAGAGAAAGTGGCATATCTCTGCCTCAGGTATTTTGCAGACTAAACTCCTTCCTTTCCAGAACTGATAAAATCTGGCTCTTTTAATCTGTTTTGCTGGTCTTTTAATCTCTCTTCTCCCCATTCTGTTTTCAGATATTATACAAAATGGCCCACTGAACACTAGAAATAATTTTTGTTCAAACCAATTCGGGCCCAAGTCTATTCTATATCTCTGGAACAGAATCTGCTGAGGAAAAATATCCTCATTCTATTTAATTTGCTGCCAGTGAACTTTTAGAGATGGTCAGTAGTTTTATATTAAATAAAGATGAATAACGGCCAAACTTGAGAGATTCTGATGAATTTTCTATGACTTTCATTACTGGGAAACCTATAAAATGATGTATATAGGATGACCCATATCCATGAAGGATGCATTCCTGCTTGTTGGTTTATTGCTATGTGAAAACACAAATAACAATGAAGACCAATGAAATGAAGGACCCCCAGCACAGGAATACCATAGAATCACTCTTGAGGATCCAGAAATTGCCTAGAATTCACATATTTTGTAGAACATGGAGAAATGAAACTACAGATATTGGTCCATGGATATGGACTCATACTGTAGGCAGAAATAACATCTTCCACTATGGATTTACTTGAAAGAGGCATAAGCAGAATATAAATGGTGATCTGTTGAGAGATTTCTCTGTGATTTGTTGTAGATAGCCATGAGTTTCTGACTCCCTACCAGCCAAAAAAACCTCCACAACTACTTGCTAGCTCTGGCACCCGCCAAATGCCTCATTGCTGTTCAAAGGCTTTCAAGGCCACCGTCATTTAGTTTGATGGTGACACCACTTTAATTGCCATGACTCAGTGCTATAGATTTCTGGGAATTCTAGTTTTACAGGGTCTGTCCTAAAGTGGTCATGGAATCCCAGGAATCACATGACATTATATAGTACTGTTGTGCTGCCTCAAGTCGTAGGCAGAGAAAAGGAGTAATTGTCATAGTTCCCTTAGAGGATTTGGAGATTCCTAAGAAATACCTCTCTAGGAATTTCTTTTGGCAAAACTCTGTGAAGCACATCTGTTATTCTTAGATAAAAAATGCATTTATTTTCCCACTTTCACAGGGGTTCTGTGGGGATACCTTTGGGTTTTTTTAAAAAGGAGATTTTATTTCAAGAAACACTAAGAATTTACTAAAAATCTGTGGTTGACCCAAACATTCCGACACTTGATTGACTTACTTGCAATGGAAAATGTGTCTTGTCTTCCAAGTGTGGACCCCGCCCCACCCCACTCTAGCCAGCCATAGCAGCTAAAAAGATTTTTTTCTTGACAAAAAGTTTAAAAAATTCCCCAAAACTCAGAAATTTCAGGACATGGCTCTTGTAGTTTTGTATTTTTTTTTGTAAAAACCAAAAACATTCCCCAAGAATCAATAGATGAGTGAAATGTTCTGAAACTTTGGGGAGGGGGGTAGGATAGTGTAGCTAGTTTCACCCCAATAGCTCTAAAAATGAGGGAGAAAGGAGCCCCAGAAGCCCCCAATGTGCGCAATTACTTTAACGAAATAGTAATACATTTTTACTAATGATACTTTAGAAACACTTTAGAAACAAAATGCCAGCACTCCATAATTTTATGACTTTTGAAACTTTAAAAAATCAATCACACAGCCTGAATCAGTATGGGTTATCCCTGTTATAAATACTTTGGGTATGGCTTAGTCTTGAATGGGCAATGAAGACAGCCAGTATGATGTAGTGGTTTGAACATTGGACCATAATTCTGGTGACCAGGGTTTGAATCCTAGTTTAGGCATGGAGACCCACTGAGATATCATGGGTAAATCACGCTCTCTTAGCCTCAGATCAAATCTCATTTGAACAAATCTTGCCAAGAAAACCCTGTGATAGGATCATGTTAAAGTCACCATAAGTTGGAAGCAAACAACAACAACAACAGGTATTGCAGCAGAGGAGTGTTTGTAGATATTGGCGACTGCCATGAAGACAAACAAATGGATCTAAGAGCAAATCAAACCTGAGCTCCCACAGAAAATCAAAAAGATTAAACTGAAGCTATCATACTTTGGACATACAATGAGATGAGATGACTCAGTAAGAAATGCCTAGTAATACATAAAGCAGTAGGAAGAGAAGCTAACTACATTTTAGGTGGATCAGCTCAGTCATGGAGGCCACATCATGAATGTTCAAGAATGTTTCTGATTTGGGCTTTTGAAGGACTCTCATTTGTGAGGTTTCTATAGGCTGAAGATGCAAATGAAAAAAGCAACAACAGTTTTACAAGTAGCCTGCTCATAATAAAAATTAAAATGATTAAAACTAGCTTATGAAATGGGTGAAAAAATAACTGCCTGGATTTCCTGGGCATGAAGTTCTGAGGATTGCTGTGTTCAGTGTTTCTGTTTCCCTCCTCCAAATAACATGTGGGATAAAACATAGCTTTGAAAGTGGGCCAATTTGGGACACTCATGAACTACAAGATGTCTGGAGGAATCTGGGTTTTTTAATCTCCAAAGCTATCTTACTTCAGCTTCTGTTCTAGTAAACAATGAAGGTGATCACGCAAGTTGAAAATATGCCCACCTCTGACCTGACAGGCCTTTGTGGTGCTTGTAAATCCTGATAATGATGACCCGAGAGACGCTTTTAAATAGATCTTGAATCATGAGGTGCATAACCACACATTTCCTGACTTCTTTTGCTATACAGATTCCAGTTTTGAAATATAAATAAACCGCAGAGAGTGAAAGGGGAATGATGAATAGCTGGAGGTAAGGGCATCTAATTATAGGATGATCAAACTCTCTAAAATGTTGAGGGGAAAAATCCATTACAACCAACAAGATGGAGACAAAATAGCTTTTAATTCCTCATCAATTTTCTTCAGAGGAAAAAAGAAGGAAAGACACATCATCAGAACTGAAGAATAAAGGAGATGGTGATAATATAGCTTGCCACGCCAAAATGAATTTAAGACTACAGGGAATCATTATTATGCTGGATCACCAGGTCTTGGCATCCCTGATGATTGACACTCATATTGGTGACAGGATTGCATGACTGAAGTGTGATTGATAGCTAACCTTCTAAATAAGAATATCTGTCTCCAGTTGCACAGGGAAAATCGCTCTCACACACTTAGATTGTCTTCTTACTTTTAATCCCTGCTGCTCTTTATTTTTTGCTCTGGATTTATTTGCAACAAGGCCAAGACAACAAGGAAAACAACAGTAATGAGAACAACAACACTGTTTTCCTCTAACTTGCTGTTTCAAGCAGGGTTTAGATATGTGCACGCATCCATTTTAGCCATTTTCCTTCAGCTTCTTTGGTTTCTCCAGATGGTCGTAATGTCAAGGGATCAGCCACCATGTTTTTTTCGCCCAAAACGGCCCACGTGGTTGCTGGCTGTAGCTTCTTCCCTTCTATTCAGGAATATGAGGCACATGCTTCCTTAACCCCATTCCTCAAACTCAGGCTCCCTTGAAAGGAAGAAAGAAAAGGAGCCCAGAAAGGATGCTTCCTTAACCCCGTTGCTCAAACCCAGGCTCCCTTGAAAGGAAGAAAGTAAAGGGGAGCCTTGTAAGTTCCCCATTTCCGCCAATGGGATGGGTTAAAGTTAGGGTTAGATCCAGGGATCTTCCTGGATCTTTTGGCTGCCTAGCAAAAAACTGTGTTGATGGAGGCAGGCAGGATTTTCCCCGGGTACTGGTTGTGGGGGGTCGGGAGCAGGTGAGGGTTCTGCCCTCCTTTCTGCTAGAGATCCCTGTGTACAACTGGTGGGCCACTATGTGACACAGAATGCTGGACTAGATGGGCTGAGGCCCGATTCAGCATGGCTCTTCTTATGTTCTTATGTTCTTATGTTCTTAAACAGATTTTTCCATTAGCCGATTTTTGTGAGGGTCCCAAACAAGATCTGGGTAGAGTACCCAATGAAATTTGGATACCAAAAATGGATTGCCCTCCAGCCAAATTGCACAAGACTTGTAGGGATGCAGTTCTTCATTAAGGGCTTTTCTACGCTGGCCCTCTACCCTGAACTGGACCAGAAGTTGTTCCTGGATGATCAAATGACATCCAGATATTTCCAGTCCTCTTTAACATGGGGGTAAGATGGTGTAAGCCAGTTATACCCTTAAGCAAAGACAGGTAATGCCTCAGAGTTTCAATGAAACTCCAAAGCATGTATATACTTTGGGGTGAGTGTGGACCGCATGACAGGTTCTAATCCAAACTGCTCCATTGTTCCCCTTTTCCTGATCTTCACATTGCAGAGAAAAGGGAATTGGTCATACTTATGTGACTGTCTTTCTCAGCTGGCCACAGAGCTCCTTGTGAGCTACTGCCATTGCTGGCTTCTCATTTGGACATCAGCAGAGGCACTCATTCATAGAAGGCAATGGTACAATGGGACAGATCCCCAGTTAGACCATGGGACATCACTGCAATGGATCTGGCAAGGTGCATGTGGATACTTCCAGGATCAGCCTGGACCATTTCTGATTCAGACTGTTTGAAGATTTCCTGGTCAGTGTAGATTCAGCCACAGATATTTTGAATACCCTTTTCCCATTCTGACATGAAAAAGCTTTGTTCTTTTGAAGCCCAGCAAATAATGGCTCATTTAGAAGCTGAAGCCATAAGAAATAAAATCTCATGTAGCTCTGGGTTGTTATTCAGCAAGAATGCACTTTTACGGGAGAATAGATTAAATTTCAAAAATGCTGAAAACATTCCAATTGATGAAACCTTGTACTGAGTTTAGGAAATAAGCTGTACTTTAGGAGTGAATGTCTGCATTTTTGTAGTTAAAACTTCCTTGCTCTAATATGAATAAAATTGAGACTCTTGGTCTCATTCTGAAATTGTGCCAAAATGCTTCAAAAAAACAGAGATGCACACCACAGAGAGTTAGAGGAATTCTTTGTAGTCTGAAAGTTTCAGAAAATAATGACAAAGGGTTGTTTGAAGTACTTTCAGCAAAAAAAAATCCTCTGGCTTTCTTTTTACAAATGATGATCATTTTCTGTGATCTGTAGCACCTTTCAAATAAAAGGTTGTGTTTGTTGTGATCTATTCCAGAAAGGAAATGCTTTTCAGAATGCCAGGTATTCACCTAGAGCCAAGGCGTGCAGTCTTTTTTGCTGGAAGGTTTGCAGGTCATGCTGGTTCCAGAGCAAGGGAACCATTTGTGCAAACAGGCACAGTATAATCACATATTCTGTTCTGATAGATTGATGTGTGTGGATCTTTCCCTTCTTTGGCAATGATCGGAAAGACCTTTAGACATTTGTTGGGAGCTTGATTCACTTAATGAAGCCCCAGATATGAGTATGCAAGACTTACTCCGGGCTGTATATAATATGCTCTCTTGGAAATCTCACATTCATAGGGTCACCATACATTAAAGCCACCTTGAAGGTAAACAACAACAGTAACAACAAGACCCAGATTCTTTACTATTGCTTATCACTGCCCAAATTGCTGTGTGTGTTCTTATTTGCAAAGGATGCACCTTCTGAATGTATTTCTTATTCCTTTCTTTGGTATTGAGCAAATAATAATTCTGAAGGCATAACACTATCTCTGATTAATGTTTTTGCGACCATCTCTCGCACCTTGGGCCAATTTTAGAAATTAGGACATGCTCTTCTAGAGCAGTGTTTCCCAACCTTTTTTGAGCCGCGGCACACTTTTTACATTTGCAAAATCCTGGGGCACACCACCAACCAAAATGACATAAAATGACACTCTAACACAGTAATACATATATTTAATATGTTTTTAAAATGTATTTATACACTCAGTGTGAAACCTGGGCCTGTTTCAATGAACTCAACATAGATATCCTGGCAGGAATGGCAGAAAGACACAAACTTCCCACACAGAACTCCCATAATCAAGAAAAAATGCTATAAGAGTTTGGTGGACATTGACCTTGAGTTTTGGAGTTGTAGTTCACCTATAACTAGAGAGCACTGTGGACTCAAAACAATGTCGGATCAGGATCAAAATTGGCATGAATACTCAATATCCCCAAATATGAACACAGATGGAGTTCAGGGGGAATAGACCTTGACATTTGGGAGTTGTAGTTGCTGGGATTTATAGTTCCCCTACAATCAAAGAGCATTCTGAACCCCATCAATGATAGAACTAGGCCAAACTTCCCACACAGAACCCCAGGAGGCAAGAGGAGGTTGCTACTTGGGGAAAGGGAGGTGGACCTTCCCAATGCATGGAGAGGGAGAGACCAAGTAGTGTGCCTTTATCGAAGAAGGTTTCTTAGGGTTTTTATACTTCAACACACTAGACTCTCCCCCCTTCCTGGAGGTTCCCACGGCACACCTGATGATTGCTCACGGCACACTAGTTGGGAAACACTGTTCTAGAGCTTAAAATGACCCCCCCCACCAGTGGCAGAACTGTCCATCAGAGGTATTTAGGGGTAAACATTTTTATGATGGGAGACATGTTGTATTGATTCTGCTCTGTATTAGCTGTTTTGTTTGTTTAAAGAAATTCTTGATCTGGAGCCTATTGTCCCAACACTCTTGTGATCCTTCTCTGACCCTGAATACTTCCTAAATAGTTTTCTGATCTATGAGTGTAGCAGAGATGGAACTTGCATTATAATTCCCAACATTCCTAGCCAGCCTAGCTACTGGTGAAGAATGAAGCAACACCAATTGAAGAACTGTCATTGGTAGTGTTGCTTATGTGGAGGGCCATAACCTATCTGCTTCAGTCTAGAACAGGCTCATTTATTTTTGCCTTAATATTTTCAGGCTACTGGCAATAGTTTGGATTCTTCTGAGTCCAATGAATGTGCACTCCTTCCATTCCCACTGCATTTAAGATGTCATCTTGTCATCTTTGTGTTTTTTATTTTGATACGCTATGTTTGATCAAATACAGTAGTAAATACAGGCTGTGTCTACACCAGGTGAAATACTCCGGAATAGTTTCCATTGGAGTTGTCCTGGAAACATAGCAGGTCATCCACATGTACTGGTGTGGAAGTTCTCGGAAGCCTTTTGTTGTCTACACAGCCAGTTGTGCTGATGGCATATTGATACTGGTGCCCTGTGTTCCTGGGAGACTCCAACATTGTTTTGTCACTTCTGGTGAGATCACAGGACTTTTTGATGTGTGATCACCAGATGTAACAGGACCAGCAAAGCTCTGCTGGGGACCTGTTTCTGGCCGGCACAACAGTGGTGGTTCTTTTTGATGTGCGAACCCTGGATTGTCCCAGATACAGCCCGCTTCACGGTCCACATGTCAAAAACACCGGGGTCTCTCCAGTTTCCTGGAAGCTCTGGAGTAAACTCTGGTTTTACATGTGCTGGAAATTTGAAGCAGTGCTTCTTTAGTCCAGGTAGATGCAGGAAAATTTACCAAGTTCTATGGAACGAATTAGGGAATCAGTTACAGAGTTTATGTTGTTAAGGAGTAACTTCACAAGTCCTAATTTCAACTATATTTATTTATTTATTTATTTGCTTCATTCATACCCCACCTTTCTCATTCCCGTGGGGGGACTCAAGGTGGTTTACAACTCTGGCAAGATTCAATGCCATTTAAAACATAACCATAAAACATATTGCATTAACTAAAAATTAAACAGTCAAGCAAATAAAACACATAGAATAATAACAGATTAAAAACATATAAAATGCATGGTACCATTCATCCATAACTCTTGCTCCTAATGCTTATTCAGACTGTGTTGAAACCCTAATAGCTTATTCTTGAAATACTTGAGTGCAAAGCCATATCTTTAACTTTTTTCTGAAAACCAGAAGTGATGGGACCTGCCTGGTTTGCTGGGGAGGGAATTCCACCGCCAGGGGGCCACCACTGACAAGGCCCTATCTTTCGTCCCTACCTATTGACGCTTATGAAGGAGGTGAGACCAGATCAGTGTTGGAACATATATAAATCAGTTGGGGAGTGTGTTGATTGGAAAATTCAAAGCACAAAACTGATTGGTTGGGCTACGCCTGAGAAGCTTTCTGAGTCTGGGAGTTTTGGGAAGAGTTACATTTTTAGGTTTTCTGTGCAGGACTTTACCAAGACAGTTTGTATTTTCTGCTTCTGGGGTGCTGGAAGAAGATCTTTCACATGGACACCTAAATACTACTTGTAGCTCTCTCAAAAGACATTGTATGAGTCAATGCAACTGTTCACAAGACTGTAAATATATTGTTCTGCATAACAAAGAGTAAACACCTTATTCTTTACTGATAATCTGTGTGGCGTAACTTTTCTCTAGTAAGACTGTGTGGATTGGTAAAGGTGTGAACTATGCATGATTTTCATTTTGGACCTCCCCAGCCGATCTTAAAGCTCTTGTTGGTTCATAGGAGGAGATGTGTTTGGATAGGTAAGTTAGACCAGAACGGTTTAGATCAGACCTGGGCAATTACCAGCCCTCCAGGTGTTTTGGACTTCAAATCCCAGAAATCCTAACAGCTGGTAAACTGGCTAGGATTTCTGGGAGTTGAAGTCCAAAACACCTGGAGGGCCGGTAATTGCCCAGGTCTGGTTTAGATCTTTATAGGCCAAGACCAGCACTTTGAATTGGGCTTGGTAGCAAACTGGCAGCCAGTGGAGCTGACATAACAGAGGAGTAGTATGCTCCTTGTATGCAGCCCCAAATAGAAATCTGGCTATTGCTAATTCCATTCAGTAAGTATGACAATGCCTTAACAAACTAGAATAGGTTGCCAGTCCATAAGGAGAAATGAAATAAAGATGCTGGCCACAGATGCAGACAAAACATCAGGAGAGAATGTTACCGGAACATGGTCATACAGCCCAAAAAACTCACAGCAACCAAGTGTTTCTGGCCATGAAAGCCTTTGACAACACAATGAAATAGTTCTTTATCAAGGCACAAAGTATATATCATCTCTTTGTGCCATGGAAAGGACAAAAAAGAGAATTGTTTTCCGTTCCTGCCACACAAATATATTTTCTTCAGAAAAAGAATCCTATATCAACTATTCCGTATAAACATCCTCAAACAGAAATATTGTAGAGTTAACCCCCTCTGGAATTAATTTTTAAAAAACCCTGTCCCATTTGCAATGGTAAATAAAGCAACACTATATCAACTCAACTGAGAAGTTATCTGGGGAAATAGGATATGTCCAGAGGGAAAAGTCAAAACGATAAAGCACCAACGTTAGTACTCTACAATGAAAAGAAGGAATTTTGCATTGATATAAACTGTTGGACATTTTTTGTTTGAAACCCTTTAGTCAGTAATGAGGATTCGTTTTATCAACCGCTCTTCTCATCCTTTAGTTTTCATCTTCTTCAATCCACCCACCAAATTTCTTATTTTCTGTGAGGAAGGAGAAATAATAGTTTCAAATAAATCTTTCACTTTTATGCTTCAAATTCACTCTGTCTTGCTAACTCTGTATTTTTTTATTTATAAGTGTAGGCAGCAGTTAATAACCGCAGCCTAGTTGCAGTTTTGGTGAGTGAGAATAATGTAGTACTGGGAACTGTTTGAGGTATCTGAACATAGGCCTGAAGGATTGAAGCTTTCTTCATCCTTTATTTTCCAAGACGAAGGGCTAGTTTTATGGTTGTGTGTGGAGAGGTAGAAATCATGCAAGGAATGTGTGAGAAATGCACTGTAAATTGCGATTTCTTCTGAGTTATTTTCTTCTTCTTCTTCAGCCTTTTTTCCACCCAAGAAAAAGGAGCTGGTTCTTTCTTATTTGTATTTTTAAAGTAGAAGCATAAATTATTTCAATATAGAGCCATGCTTTTTTAAAAAAAGACATGAGAGACGGTTGTAGAGCAGTATTTGCATACATATAAAACTAGTAAAGATGAGATTGTAATTTACTGTAGTTCAAAGGAAGCAATAACTAATAACCGAGGAAATGTATCCATTTATATGCGTTTATTTTGCTTGCTTTACTATCCTGCTGTTAAGAAAAGAATGATTTTATTTCAGAAACTTTTGTATCTAACCTAGCTTTTTTAAAAAAATCTTACACCCAGTTCCTACTTTTGGGCATAAAACATTTTCGATGAGTTAATCTGATTTGTGTACTTGTACAGCTGGTTTTTCTGCATCAGTTTTTGTCTATACTCTTCAGACACAGAAAATAATGCAGAATTATACTGCATGGGAAAATCAGGATATAAATGTAATTTTAAAATACACCAACTAATTTATTAATAAATTATTATTATTAATAATAATAACAGTAATCTTTATTTGTACCCCGCCACCATCTCCCCAAAGGGACTCGGAGCAGCTCACAGAAGTACTCCAAGTGCCACATGCAGACAACAATACATAACTATAAATACAATGACATAAGTATAATCAATAGTGCATAAACATCTCAGTTATAACATTATAGAAATTTAAAAATTTAAAAATTCATAAAACACAGTGTAACCTGCTGACTGGCTACCTGCCATACAGATATATAATCACAATAATGTATATCATATCTATGCTTATAATACTATAACATTCAGTGAACTGGCATCTAGTACAAAGTATACTTCATTCCTTTCTCTAAACCAAAAGATTTCCTTGTGTGGGATAAACAACTAATTCTTACAGCAAAATGCACACGTTTGTAGGTTCTTTTTGAAACCCAAAAGTTCGGCCTCTCCCTCTCCTCCTTCCCGGCTTGTTCTTGGGGAATGCAGGATTGCCTCCTTTCAGAGGGAGGGGGCTGGAGAAGGCACCACCACTCCTCCTCCTCCGGCCCACTGCATGGTGCTCAGCCGGCCTCAGAGCGAGAGCCTTTCCCCTTCAGACACCCACCCCGCACAAGCTTCTAGTTTGACTCGAATATAAGCCAAGGGACCCCTTTTCAGCCTTAAAAAAGGGCTTAAAAACTCTGCCTATATTGGAGTATAAACTGTACTGGAGGGCTTTGGGGGGAACTGACCTTTGTTTCTGTGAGTTGTAGTTCACCCACACCAGAGAAATCGACCTCCACTGATGATGGACCTGGATTAAACTTGGGCAGCAAGAGCCAGTCCATTCAGGGAGCCTTCCGCTCGACCCCCGCCCCTTCCGAGCTCACCAGGGACCCAAGAGGGTGTACCCAACTGAAATTCAAAGTGCTGGTTTTGACCAAAAATGGTGTACCTTCTCCTTTGTGTGCCTTTGCCTCTAAGCTCCTCCTCCTGACTCCATGCAGCCCTTTTATGGGAAGAGGGTCAGGAATATTGCTGACCTGTCTTAATTGTATTTTAATGTGCTGGCTGTTTGGCTGGCACAGGAGCCGGCAGCCATTTTGAAGAGGGGTGGGGCTAACCAAGATGCCTTTGTGACCCTCAGAAAATGGCCCCCCCCCCGTGACCCCCAGGTTGAGAACCACTGCTCTAGCGGTTTTTTAAGCCCCACTCCTAAAACTAAGCACAAATGGAAACGTCCACACCAAAGGGAGAACAAACAAAGAAATGAAACAGAGGAAGGAAAAAGCTAGGCCAAGACATCACATTAGAAGTGTTTAAAATACCAAATGGCCAAAGCCACATACATTGATGACAATCTATTAGAACTATGCTATAGATGAAGGTTTCTTATGTGTTTAAACCATCTGACGTTATGTTTAAGCAAAACATCAATAAAACATGGAATAGTCTTTGGTAGTCTATTCCTATTACACTTTCCTATTGTGCTACAAACTCTCTTGCTATAAGTCTGTATGCTTGCAGGGCTCATTTAGCATTTAAACCCTCCAGTCCAAAATGTCCAGCAAAACTATGTACCAAGCTGATACAATAATTATTTGTGATAAGCTTTTCTTTCCACCAAGTTTCACTACTTGAGAGAATCAAAATCAATCTGAGAACCTTGCTCCAGGCTAAAAAGACCTTTCATTTCATACTTTAAAGAAAGAAACACCATATAAAATGCCCATTAGCTCACAGGACACATGAAAGTTATTTCCCTTTTCCTCTTTCTAATACCTAAGAAAACCCTCAAACAGACCAATCCACATCATAACATCTTTAGGATTCTTGGGTTGTCATCGGGAGCAATTGCTCTTCCCAGATTTTCTTATTTTTCCAATGGCCCATGGAAGAAACCTAACTGTAGATAGGACATTTTAACACACCAAACTCATTATTATTATTATTATTATCCCACTTTATCTCACCTGCAGGAAAATGCCAAGCTGCTACATTTGCACAATTCAGAAAACATATTCTAGACATTCCTCAATGCAAGATTTCTTTTAATAATCTGGATAGTCATTAAATTCAAAGGAACTGCAGCTTCAAAGTGAATTTAAAGAAATGTTTTGCACTTATAAATTTCCAATTACACTCCTTTGCACCGCATGTGAAAAGATAACTCTCCAGTACTATCACATGGGATCCTTACTCAATTGCAAAGAGTGGGAAAAAGTATTGGAAAAAGTTACCTTTGGGATGAAAACTGCCCAAAACCCCCACAACCAACAGGGCCACTAAGCAATTTGGCTGAAGATGCTAGCATTTATTATCTGTCACAACGCGGACCCTAGCTCCACCCCGTAATCACACACACACAGACAATGTCAATTAACCATTTATTGAATCAAAAGGATAGCAGGTGAAAAGGATAGAATGTTCAATTAAGAAGTAGAATCAATAAATCCAAGGTAAAAAGCAATTGGTTTCAAAAGCAATCCAAAACGAGGAATCTCTCAAAGCAAGGACCATAAAAACAAAGCGAATTGTTCAAAAGCAAACTTAGTCCATGGAGCAAACAAGGCAATCCAAAGTTCTTGGAAGAAACAAGGTCTTTTGGCAGTACTTGGCAAGGCTAGCCAAACTATGGCTTCCAGGGAGCAGCAGACCAACTATACGTCTGTCCAGTATAGACGTGGCCGCCAAACTGAGGAACTTCCCCACAGAGTGTATACTTAATTCCCACCCTTGTGAGACCAGCGCCTCTCCAGGCTCCGCTTCCAATCTTTCTGAGTAGCCACAATACTACTCCTCCGGTCGAAGCTCCTCGCAGGTTCAGCGCCATCTGCTCAGTTATCTTCCTGGGAAAGTGCCTCCAACTTGGTTTCCATATCTTCCTCCGCAGCTGGTGGCAAAAAGCGCTCCTGAGAACCGAAGCCTCCTGGTTTCTCATATTCGCAATCTGATTCGGAATCTGGCTGGCCTTCATCATCTGAATAAGCAGAAGGCCAGGTGTCATCCCATTGCAAACTGTCAGTCGGTGATGCATGCCCATCAGCCCCTGCATCCCCTCCATCTTGGTTCAAAGCAATCCGGACCCCCGGGGTGGCACCCCGCCCCCCCCGGCTGGAACGGAGGCTGGGTTGCTACATTATCCTCCAAAGTACTTTTCCTGAACTGATGAGAATCTTCATAGTTCAGGACTTTTTCTGTGCAAAAATCACACATGGTTGTTGTGTGCAGAAAACAGCATTTTTTTTGCAGAAAATAGTATTTCAACGCAGAAATATTAATTCCTGCAGATAAAATGTTTTCTGCTCAGAAAAAAAGTTGTAATGGGGGGTTGTTCTGAGTAAGCAGAATATGGTTGTTTATATTTATTTATTTATTTATTTTCATCATTTATATCCCACCCTTCTGCAGGGGACTCAGGGTGGATCACAATGCACATATACAGGCAAACATTCAATGCCATAGACATACAACATATATAGACTGACAACGAGCCACACAATTGGTCGAGAGCTCACCCTGACCTGGGCAGGCCTCGAACTCATGACCTTCTGGTTAGTGGAGATCTTCTGCACCTGACTCCCAGCCAGCTGCGCCACATTCCCAGTGTTTCCCCTAGAAAACAGCATTTTCTTTGTAGGAATACATTTATTCCCCTTGGAATATTTTTTTCAAACATAAAATGCCTTTTCCTCTGGAAAAACATTACTTTCTTCACAAAATAACCACAAGTATATTTTGTGTTGAATAAATCCTGAATTAAATATATATAGCTTTTCAAATACACCCACACAGGCTGGATCTACACTGCCATATAGCATAGTTTAACTCCATTACAAGGTAATAATAATAATAATAATAATACTTTAATATTTGTGAGTCGCCCTCCACCACCGGTGCTCCGGGCGACTTACATCATTTAAAAACCCCAAAATACATCAATGTACATCAATTTTAAAAACATAGATACAGACGGCAAGGAGAGGCTCAGTCATTCAAGGTACCGATCAGGCCCCAAACGCTAGGCGGAAGAGCCAGGTTTTCAGGTCTGACAGGAACCTAGTCCGGGTCGAAGTGGCTCTGAGGGCGGGTGGCAGTGAGTTCCAGATCATGGGGGCCGCCACGGAGAAAGCTCTCCGCCGGGTCTCTACCAGCCGAGCCTCTCGCACCCCAGGGATGGTCATCCGATCACCGTTTATGGCACGTGCTGGCCTCTCGCTGCGTTGGACCGTCAGCCGGGCGCTCAGGTAGGCTGGCCCAATGTTATGCCGTGCTTTAAAAGTGAGCACCAAAAGTTTGTAGATCACTCTGAACTCTAGGGGCAGCCAGTGGAGATCTTTTAAAATAGGGGAAATGTGGTCCCTCACTGATGACCCAGAGATGAGTCTGGCCGCTGCGTTGTGGATGAGTTTTAGCCTCTTGGTTGTGGACAGGGGAGGCCCGCGTACAGGGCATTGCAGTAATCCAGGCGCGAGACAACGGTGGCATGTACCACGGTTCTCAGCGCCTCAGGTGGTAGGTAGGGGCCAGCCGTCGTGCCCTACGGAGATGGAAAAAGGCGCCTTTGGCTGCAGCCTGGATCTGGGCCTCCATTGTTAGTTTTTCGTCCAGGATCACTCCCAGGCTTTTCACCGCCGGGGCAGGGGATAGGGACTCGCCCTCAAAGAGTGGCAGCGGTGGGTGAGGGTCGGGTCGGCCAGGCCAGAGGATCTCCGTTTTTGCCAGGTTGATTTTGAGTCTATGTGCTCTGAGCCAGCTCGTCACCGCTCTCAACCCTTGGCTGAAGCTGTCCGGCACCGACGATGACCCTGGGTCAAGCTTCAGGAGCAGCTGTGTATCGTCTGCATATTGGTAGCAGGAGAACCCATGGCTCCTAGCAATGCTGGCCAGGGGCTGGACGTAGATGTTGAAGAGGGTGGGAGATAGAATAGCACCCTGGGGACTCCACACTCCAATTCACTTTTCCTAGAGACCTGACCCTGCCACTCAACCCACTGCGAGCGGCCTCGCAGGAACGATTCCAGCCAGGTCAAAGCCTTGTCTTGGATCCCAGAGGCAGCCAGGCGGTAGAGGAGCAAGTCATGATCAACAGTATCAAAGGCCGCAGTTAGGTCCAAAAGGACTAGGACTGCCGAGCCTCCCCGGTCCAGTTGACGGCGGATGTCGTCAGTGATCGCTACGAGGACGGATTCCACTCCGTGACCCGCTGAAACCCGACTGGGACGGGTCTAAGCCCCGGATCGATCTAGGAAGTCCCGCAATTGGCTTTCTACCGCTCGCTCTAGGAGCTTACCCAGGAAGGGTAGGTTGGCAACCGGGCGGTAGTTTGCTGGGTCGTCGGGATCAAGGTTCGTCTTTTTCAAGAGGGGGCTGACTCTGGCCTCTTTCAGGGAGTCCGGAAAGGCGCCTGTCTCTAGGGAGAGATTCACCAAGTCCCTCAAAGCACCCGACATGATATCAATACTGGACTTAATTAGATGTGATGGGCAGGGGTCCGTTGGGCAGGTCGTCGCTCTTGCCCCGGTCACCAGCCTTCTCACCTCTTCCGTTGTTAGTGGGCTGAATTCTGTGTGGTAGTGTAGAATGGAGCCACAATTGGAAAAAAATGGCTGAAATTATTAAAGAAGAAATGTAGTAAAGAATTAGATCCCTACTTGTAGGTAAGGCACTATATTAACAAACTCTCCTTTCAGTCTGGATATGCTTACTAGTAAAAATATGTATTGTTCTTCTTTTTCCCAGTCTAACCATGTGCTTTGGGCTAGCATGAATACAAACATTCACAGCGTGTAGTCTCTAATTCCACACAACAGTTCATTCAATTATCTTTGTGGCTTTTACAAAATTCCTTGAAGACCTCTGACGGAGATAGTGCAGCGGAAGCGAGAGAAATTTCAGACACATTAAAGCCCTGGGTTGTGAAAGTAGAGGTCTACCAAGAGGGCCAGGGAAGCCATTGCTCCAAAAATCAGAGTCAGAATTGTCTTCTGGGAATGTTGCAGTATTTTATTGGCCCAGGTGTTATATGTGACAGAAATGCTTCATTGTACCAGTTCAGGAGAGAGAGAGAGAGAGAGAGAGAGAGAGAGAGAGAGAGAGAGAGAGCGAGCAAATATTCAAAGTTTCTAGTGAAATGTCTGTCTGAATAGATCATATCTCTCATAGGGACAGAAATAATATTTGTTTTTATTTCTTTCCTTGTAGAGAAACAGGTTTCCTGACAGGATGAATAATGTAGCAATGAGATTCTGCACAGTTTTCTCCTGGTATTTGCACCTTGTGAAATAGCTCTAAGGATTTATTTTGCCCAGTAATGCACATGGGTTTTGCTTCACAAACACCCCCATGTTTCTTGTAGATTTTTTTTTAAAAAAGGGGTTGTGGGAAAGGGAAAAGGCAGAAAAGACACGAGGGAAAAATGTATTTCTGTGCATAATAATCCCCCAGAACTCCAGGATATTTCTGTGCAGAAATATTTCTTCTTTCTGGCACTGGACAGATAGGAATTTTTCATTTTTGATTGTGAGGATGATATAGTTGAAGATTTTATCTCTAAGATCTTCTGAAGCTGGGCCAAACAGGATCTTTTGACTTCATAGCATACACAGCAATGGCATACAAGCAGTATCCTCCAGACTGAAAGACATGAGATTTACATTGATATAAAAACTTGCAGCAGCACCCCCCCTCCCCAGTGCTTTTCTAAAGTCAAGGAATAGAGAGAGTTAATGTTGCCATGGTTTGGTAAAATCTGCATAATGTGAGCAGAAAATCTCTGGGAAAAAATTCATAGGATATTTCATCTTCTGGATATCAACTGAGAATTTTACCCAGGAGCAGATGGTCCAAGATGTGAGCAATAACAAATTCAGTATAAAGGGGTTCTGCTTTCTGTTGTTTTAGGATGATTCAAACACATCTATGGTCTGATCTGCAGGCAAAGTAATTTCAAGAAAGCAAATAAGGAACAAAATACATGTTGTTGAAAAAATATAGAGAGTTCTGACGTCGTGTATGTCAGCTATCCCTTTATTGTACATACAAATTTTGAGCCTGCATGCGCCAAAGATGTTTATGTCCTTATAAAACTGGTATCTGCAGCAACGTGTAACCTAATGGGCATAAGGTAACATAGTTAAGCTTCCTAAAAGCATTATTTGATGCAAAGCAATAACTTCTACTGTTGGTAGAAGTGAAATTTACCGCTATTAAAAATCAAAATAGCAACTGTATACCTAATGTAGATAATGCCACATTTAATGATATGGCATCTTCTATTTCTTACCAAATAAAACATGCTGTTTCAAAACACCTGCAAATAACAAGAACAACAAATAGGAATAGTCATTATTAATACAATTTGTCAACTTCTCCAAAGCTATCTGACTATCTTCTTTCCAATTTCTTCGAAGTATCTTCATTACTATGCTTTGAGAAAATTGTT
Source organism: Anolis apletophallus (assembly GCA_030556195.1). Taxonomy (NCBI): domain Eukaryota; kingdom Metazoa; phylum Chordata; class Lepidosauria; order Squamata; family Anolidae; genus Anolis; species Anolis apletophallus. The sequence continues at coordinate 36,564,708 of JARBWK010000008.1, read as the reverse complement.
TGTTCTGACAAATTGTGCTGGTGGCTCACCAAACTACAATTTCCATTATTCTGTAGGATTAATCCATGGCAGTTAAAGTAGTGTCAACTATATTAATTCTACAATGTGGATGACCCCTTCGATTGGTAAATAATAATAATAATAATAACAACAATAAAATGTATTACTCACCTCTCTCTGTGGCTCAAGGCGGAATACAACATCATTTTTAAAAAAGCTAAAACACAATTAAAAGACATACAACAAGATATAGAGGTAAATTACAAGTTAAAATCCACTGATGAAATGCAGATTCAAATTCACAACTCAAAATTAAAATAAACAACCATACTAGTTGCACACGAACAGTAATACATTTCTAGCCTTTATAAATCTTCAGGCTATTGAGCAGAAGTGAGTGCTGATAATGTTAGTAATTCTGGAGTATAAACATTAAACAAACAATAGACATTGTCTTCATTCCAACCAGGAAGACTTTTTATCTTTACAGTTCCATAATCCAAAATATATACAGTTTGTACTATACATACACAGTTCTCCTCCTTCTACTTACTACTGTATCTTTAATTATAAAGCAACATTTAATAATAATAATAATGTGATGGCTTACATAAGACACAAAGTCCTAAGACAAAGCATAAAATAAACACACAGTACAATACAACAAAGTAAAAACTATAGTATATAAAAAGAACAATTTAAAACTCAACAGAATTTGTAGCTAAGGAACAGGGCATGGGATGAAAGTGCAAGTTTCACAAGTTCACAGAATCACACCAAAATCCCTTCTATAGGGAAGCCCACAAGTTCTATCATTGGGAAGTCCCAAACACTCCTCTACAAAGAAGTCCATAACTTCTGTCATTGAGAAGCCCACATGCCGTGGTTGCTTACTTAATTTATATTCCCTTGAACCAATCACCTGCTGCATTAAATCATCCTCACTGCAGCCTATTCTTTATTGATTACTCATCTCATTCATTACTCTATGATTTACTCAGAACTTATGTATTGCTTAGGCACTCCTGACTTTACAATTACAACAATACTTTACCAACTGCAACAGGAATTACAACAATTAAGCCTTGTGAACATTTGGAGCAAGAAGGAGTAGAATGGGGGAAGGTTACTTTTTTGAACTTGGGGAAATAATTTTTTAAAGTAACTTTTCCTAGTTTTGTTCTGAATTCTGCTATGGCTTTACATTAGCGTAAAGGCTACTACATGAATAGCTGTAATTTCTTGGAGGTAGCCCAAGAGTGGCATTAACCTATTTAGGGTGTGCAAATACCATGATGCTACAATGGTACAACCTAATACTGCAGCATTATCTTTGTGTAATTTTGTTCAAGGCAGATAGACAATAGAATCTTGGTCAAGATATCTGTGTTTTCCAAGGACAGCATGCCACAAGCATTGTATCTAAATGACCCCTAATACCTGATAGCTAAAATTATGTTATTGACAATTTCTATTACCAAAAGGTCATTTAGTTTTACTCACTCTGAAAAATATGTTCACTGCTGGTGAGAAAGAAAGAGTCTATATTCTACTCACATTGCATGCTATTATTTTAACAGTCATCTCTAGTTACGAATGGCATGCAGGTTATAAATATAGTCAAATTAGTGAGGAGAAGGTGACTCAGAAAATCTACCTGGGGAGTGATGGAAAATAATATATAATTACTCCTATGGATGATGGAAGGTAGTTGTATCAGTAATATTTCTGTCACATTAATGAGATAATGTGAAAGGTAAAAAAATTATATTAGGAAGCCACTCAAAAATCTCGCAAAAAACAATAAAAAGGGAGGAGAGAAAAAAAAGAAAAGAAAACCCTAACAACTCAGAAGGGAAAGATGCAGCACAAGCTTGCAATAAATGTGAGGATAAAAATGCTTCTGGGGGTCTCTTCTGTAGGATATGTTGCCTTCTTCAATATAGTTGAGAAATAGTAAGGCTGTAGTTAAACACACTATAAAGTATAAACAAATAAGATGGTTTTATTACAAAGTAAGCAAGCAATGTGGCAATAAAGAAAATGTAAGGAGATGAAAATGTTGGCCCTGTTCCTACATGTTATGAAGAAGAGATGCTGTACCAGTTTCTGATCTTTTTATGTGGTGTAAATACAACATGTGATTTTTACATGGTGTTTTACATGTATACGACTAAGGCATGGGAATGATACAGCCCTATAGGTGCAAATCAATTGCGGCCCTCAACATTCCTCACCATTGGCTATGTAGACATGGGATTTTGGGATTCAGAGTCAAACAACAATGAGGAGCACATGATTCTCACTCTGATGTAATTGTATGTGGAATTCTGGTGTCGAAATTGGATTAGAAAAGGCATTCCCACCTCCTCCACAACTTTAGTATCATGGCTTAAGTCCTACTCCACTGGAATAAATCTCTGGAATCCATTGTTGAAGGATAGGTCAACACTTTTGTGAATCTCAATGATTTGATGGGTCTAGCCTATTTGGGATTACTTTGTTTCATGCACAAAATCATTAAATATTGTATAAAATTACATTCAGGTTACATATATAAGGTGTATATAATGCATTAATTAATTTCATATTTATAATTGGGTCCCATCTCCAAGATATTGCATTATGTACATAAATGCAAATACAATTATTCCAAAATCTGGAGAGAAAAAAATCCAAAACACTTCTGGCCCAAAGCATTTTGGATAAGGGATACTCAATTTGCTCTTAGTTTGGCATCATTGCCTGCAAGTGGCACATTTTTATTGAGACTTTTAGAAGCTCTCATTTGGCCACAGGCCATCAAGCTGAGAGTCCTGGTGGGTATAGTCCAAAAGAGTAATTTTTCAAAGCTCTGGAAATTTGTCTGACTCTCTGTCTACTCATCTGTCCATCTATCCATCCACCAATGCACCCATGCCAACCTTTATTCAGTTGAACAAATGTACCAGATAATTTAAAGCAGCATTTCTTTTTGTCTTGCATGGCAAGGGGTTGGGCTGAATGGCTTTGGCGGTCTCTTCCAATTCTATTATTCTTAACCAGGACTTCCCGGAATACAGGGTTCTTTGAAAAATTGTGAATGTTGGGCTTTTAAGGATAATATTTTTATTCAGTTTCCCTGAGACCTGAAAATTATTTCAAATTTTTCTCCAAGGTTGAAAAAGTTTTAACAGGCTAATCTGAAGTGATTTCTGATTTTGTAGATGTTCTCTTACGGGAAAACATAAAACCACATTTGACAATTATGCACTTTCATGTGTTTGAACTGTAAAAACACATTGCTGCCAGTCTTGCCGCTGATTCAAATAGCAATCGATCAGAACTTCTGCAATGTCAAGGACACTGCATGTCTACCCAAGTGCCTGACTGTGATTAGGGAAAGAAATACGATGGTCATAATCTGTATTATATAGACCTATTCATTTATTTCATTACAAGCTTAGTGGCGAGATGTACCAGATTTAGTTCTCTGGCTGCTCAAGCCAGTGACCTTCCGCAAATAAGCATTTAGGATGGGTTGTAACAACGTCTTCTGCATCAGTACAGCATCATGATGCATGGTAAAGGGCTAATGAAAAATCTTCATATAGAAGAATGTCAGACTATTATTGTGGCTAAATTACGGATGTTACACCAGAAAAAAAAATTACCTTTGTGTGATAGAGTGAAATAAAGTGCTTAGAAAGTATGGAACAACCCCTTTATCGATGAACTCAATATCCACACGCCAACAAATATCCCCCCTGAAAATGTATGTGTGCCTCTATAGGTCCTGCAGTGTGATTCTATGGTATGATTTCTGTGTGATTCTATACCATCAAATAGCACTGGAAGACTTAGGGCACTTCCAGACAGGAGAGAAACCCGCTTTGTCATTGGTTTAAGTCTCCACGTGTGCCCAAAAGAACTGGGCTTTCCCAATTGAGTGTCCCCATGCCATCCCGGCATGGCGTGGGACCACCCAACCCCCCTCCCAGCCTTAAAATAAAAAAGTTACCGGGTCACCATGCCACTCTTTCTAGTGCATTAAAATAATGTGCCATGAAGGGGGGGGGGGGCAGGAGAATTTTTCCTCCTGACCCATGCCTCCTGGCAGGGGAGTGGAATGGCAGCCCATTAACTTTTTAAAATGCTTTTTGAAGGAGTTCGGGAAGGGGGTGGATTCCCAAAGAACTGAAATGAGCTTTGGGACCAACCCCTGGTAGTCAGTCTCCACAGGACCCATACTCTATTAGATTCAGGCCTTTCAGGGTCTAATGGGGTATTTAATTCTCTTTTACTGGAGGTGTCATACTGGGGCTCTTAGAGAAGTCTACAAAGAGAATTTTTGGGAGCATCTCTTGGTATGTTTCAGCCCCAAGTATAGTCAAAATATAGGTTTCAGGTTTCCATGGGATGTGTATGGAACAGAGGTTGTACTGTATGTAGGTGGGAAGTGGTGAGTAGAGGAATCTGGCTTCAGAAGCAGGTGATATGTTTGTCCCTGGAAAGGTCGCTGTTGCAGTTTCAAAATCAGCAAAAGAGTTTTCTTGAGCAATTCAAAGTGCTTGTCTTGACCTATAAAGCCCTGTATGGTTCCGGCCCAGTTTACTTGTCCAAATGTATCTCCCTCTATGATCCGCCTCAGAGTTTACGATCATCAGGGGAGGCCCTGCTCCCAATCCCGCCACCCTCACAAGCGCGATTGGTGGGAATGAGAGAAAGAGCATTCTCGGTGGTGGCCCCTGTCTATGGAACATACTCCCAGTGAAATCAGGGCGACTCCCTATCTCCTTTCCTTTAGAGAAAAGCTTAAATCTTGGCTTTGAGACCAAGCATTCAGGGAGCTGACTGAGCAGCAACTGCAATGACTTATGAAAACTGTCAATGAATAGACCTTGGACTGGAACTCTGGATTACGGTTTGGATTTGGGGACTTAGGCTTGGTTGTGTTTTAATACTTAATGGTCAATATTTTAATGCATTTTTATAATCCTGTTTATTGTTTGTACTATGAATGTTTGTTTGTTGGCATCTAATGATTGCCACTAGTAAGCCACCCTGAGTCCCCCTTTGGGGGTTGAGAAAAATGGGGTATTAATGTTTGAAATAGACAAATAAATAAATAAATTCTCTATGTCAGATCTTAGAGAGTTGCTGTCAGCCAGAGAGGATAATATTGGGTTCAGTTAACCAATTGTCTGAATCCATGTGAATACTGTTTCTTTCTCCTTAAGGGCACGAATGTGCCACCACTGCTTTCTCTAGCAAGCACCTCCACAGCAGAGCCCCACTTACTACGTCCCTTGTTCTGAGATCAGAATAAGATGCCCAGGCATGTGATTAATGGTGAGTCTGATTGATCCTCTCACCATTGATCTCATGGCTTGGTACCTCATTCTGACCTCAGAATGGGCCGCTGCAGGGGAGATGCTTGCTAAGGAAGGCAGCATCAGTGCTTTGGTGGCTCCCAGGAGAAAGATGTCGGCTATTTTGCTTTTTTGGTTGTGAGGGGCTCAATCTACCCCCTCACCATGTACTTTCATAGTTGAGCTCAGGTGGCAGCCTTGAGGATATGTAAAGAAAAAAACCCAGCCCTGATCTGAATTTGGGCAAGGGAAATGTGTTGCCATCAGTACAATGTCACTGAGATGCATTATGAGTAGATGTGGCACTAAGGGAGGGGGAACCTGGAGTAGCTCTGACTTGCACCTGATTTATTTTGCCGGTGTGGACAACCTCTTGTTTAGTGTAATGCGGCCATTGGACAGCAGACTGTCTCTGCCCAGCCATGCTAATATAAATAGATTCTTCTTGTCATAACTGAAGGTCAAGGACAGGCATTTAATCTTGCCGAGAATGACAAATACAAGTGGCCTCTTGGGTGCTCAGAAGGAGAGAGGGCAGCTATCAACCTGCAACATGAGAGAAGGTCTTTTTCTATGTAAGCAGCAATTGTTCAGTTTTGGCTCCAGCATTGTAGCAGAAGGAAGAAGTGACAGAAAGCACGAGCAATGATACAGCAGGCACTAATAAAAGTTTACTGCAGCACAGAAAACTGAAAGAGCTGAGAATCAAAGTCATTTCACCCTGTTGCAATTTTGGTTTCCGGGCCAATTAGCATTAATAATTCATTTTGAAAATGGGTGATGGAGAGCCATTTGCCAGAAGAGATATGTTGAAAAATTCTGATAAATGTGACTATTCAAATGAGCAAATATTTGGACAACCTGAAACAGTGTCTAACAGCAGCAAAAAAGATTATTTTTGGGCTAAATTGTGGCCTATAAATGCACAGGTCTGTTTTCTTTTAAAAGACCATGTCTCCGTTTAAGAGCAATATGAGATGTTTAAAAATAAATGAAATTGCATTTACAAGAGCGATGGCATTTCTGATTCTAGATAGAGAGACACATGTTTCAATATCAAAAATAACAACGACATGAAACTTCTTGAACAGAGGCAACTGATATGATAGAGAGAAGAATAGGCTACAATTCATCGAAGTGAGATGCTGACTTTGAGACTGAGGAACCTGTTAGATCGGACTTGCTTTATATTTGAAAAGAGCAAATCTGCCACCATCCCATCTGCTCTAGCCCTAAGGCTCTGTAGTATCTGATTTATACATGAAAGGCATTAAAAGATATCTATTCCTACTATTTTCAGTGCTATTGATTTTAAGCAAACGTTTAGGAATGGCATTGAGATGCCTTTAAAAGTCATTGCCAGAATGTCTGCTATTAGAGAATACATTTCATTAGAGGAAAAGGTCATTTATATTTGCTGGGGAAGTGGGGAGGTTCAGATGACACAGCCTATAGAACTATATAGGCCAGGGCTGTTTACCTTGACAAAAACAAATTGTATTCAAAATATATTGGCCACTCTTGTGCCACTTGACTTTCATGATGATCTGCATCCCAACCAATTAGTTGGGCCCTTAAGCTGCTTTAAAAAGAATTGCCTTTTACACCTTGATGTGGCTGAAAATTTAAAGCAGCACCAGCATTTGTGTGTGTGTGTGTGTGTGTTGCTTTCCCAAATAAGTGGTTCCATATTGGATCTGAGGGAGGAGTAAGAGGGAGGTGTAAGGGGAGGCCTGAACTGGTTGGTGGAAGGTGACAAGGGATAGTAAGTCATGTGGTCATTCCTGCCAGGAAGTGGGCTCCATCATTATTCATTATTTCATTTATAATTTGCCGCCTATTTTTTTATAGGAATATCTATACTGGCAATTGCAGACAAGTTTATTCATATATCACCATTAATGCTCCTCCATGTATCAGGATGGCTAAAGACACCTTAGGCCAGTGGTTCTCATTTGTTAGTTGAAGTTGCTGGGATTTATAGTTCACCTACAATCAAAGAGCATTCTAATCTCACCCCACAATGGATCTGCGCCAAACTTGGCACACTACCTACATGGCCAACATTGCATATTGGTGGGGTTGGGGGGAGTTGTTTTTGGATTCTGGGAGTTGTAGTTCACCAACACTCAGACAGCATTCTGTACCAAACTGGTGATGGAACTAGTAAACTTGCCATACAGAATTTGTCTCAGAAACAACTCTCTCCCAAAAGGCCAGCCAATCACAGAAGAGGGTTGCTTGTGGTGAGAGGATTTGCCATCTGTTTCCAAAAAGGAAGATAAGGTCAGGTGGAGAGATCTTCAGCCTTCTCTACCAAAGGGATAACTAAGACCATCAGAAATATGTGTTTTCTGATGATCTTTGGTGACCCCATTGAACCCTCACTTGTTACCACCAGGTTGAGAAATGCTGGATCTAGAAAATATAAACAAGATGTAACCATTTCTAGAGGAAGTTTATGATCCATCAATGAAATGCTGAATTTTGATCTTTGTTGATGCAAGTAAACATTACCATTGTGCTGGAAAAATTGCAAATGTTCCTGTTCAGATTCTACTCTGCCTCAGTCCATAGGAAGAGGTTGAAAGTCAATGAATCCATCAACTATCACCCTGTTTTTCATACTGCCGTGAGTATTGATATTTCCTGAATGTACAGGAATGGAGAATGACTTGAAGTATCCTAACAAAAGGAGTAAGGTCAAGGGAAGAAACATGAAGATCACCCCTTCTCTTACTTCTGCTCTGTTCTTACTATCTAGACCAGAGTTTCTCAAATTGTGCTCCTCCAGATATTTTGGACTTTGGGTCCCACAGTTCCTAACGGCTGGTAAGCTGGCTGGGATTTCTGGATGCTGAACTCCAAAATATTTAGAGGAGAAGAGTTTGAGAAACACTGATGTAGACTATGCTAATTGAAGGATGGGTTATATCAGGATACATTTCATTCGAATGAGATTGAAAATCATAAGGACATTAGATGAGCCATGATAGATCAGATCAGATCATTTTTTTTCCACATAGAGGCCATAACTGGCAGTCCATACGCAGGAAATGCCCTCTCACAGGTGTGCCTGTACGAGGGATACATAGATGCAGGGCAGTTCCAGTTCTTCTGTATTTCTTCCACATGTTTGTGAAAATGGCTTAGGAATGCTGTGCCTGGTGCAACATGTTACAAAAGGTGACAGCATGGAGAGAGACACTTCCATTTGTGGGTCTCTACCACCATAATTATCTTGGCTGAGGGTCCATCAAAGTCTAGGCCTAGTATGCGAGGGTGTTTAAAATGTAAATAGCTATATAACTGTTTCTTTATTCTGTCTCCCTGTAGCTAAGAGCTGGTAATAGCTTATTTAAAATACCAAATTGAAAACTTACCATATTATCTTCCTGCCCCATTTCAGAAACACATTCTCTCCCTGGCATCAATTTCACAGAATTGCTGCTCTGAGATCTCACAGTAATACGATGGCTGTTTCAAGCCATCAGCATTCTCTGCATACTACTTTCCCTTTAATTATTTTGAATCCCTCTTCCACCCGGAACTCTTAGGGGATCCCACCCCAAAGCCGTAGAAGTTAATCGAAAGCTTCCTGCCAGTGACAGCGGACATGAGCTCAGTCTCCCAAGTGCAGCGAGCTGCCACAAAGGTCACTGAGCAATAAGGGATCACAAAGCAAAATATAACAAAAGGTCAGTGGGCTTATTTGTGCTGAACAGCTCAGGACTGTACACATGCAGCAGCTCTGGCTTTCTTTTAATCTGGGATTGACATTCATTGTAGGCAAAGGAAGGAAGAATTTATGGACCTTCCCGAAAGACCTTCTTTCTAATCTCCTCACTTAATTCATTAGTGGTAGCAAAGGTAGTTAACATTTTGTTGATATATGAAAGTGGCAAAGCAATTGCAAACTGAAAGGAACACCTGGATATTTTATTATGTTGGGGTGAGAGGTCTGTGATATTATTATTATTATTATTATTATTCTCGAGATATGTAATTTATTCAAAAACAAACTTGTTATAAAACTAAGCAGACTATTGTGTATTTGTGCTCATAGTCATATGGAAAGTGCAGCAGGAATTTAAAAAATGATGTTTGTTACAATCAGAAATAGAGTTAACACTGCAGCAAATAACTGTCAGAGAGAAGCTCATAAAATTTAAAATCCAAACAGCCTCTGAACAGTATAAATTACTACTTAGACTGAGGTTTCACAGGCAACATATTTTCCCCTTCTTTTCCTCCCTTCATAACAGTTTTATGTGGAGCAGTTAGTATTGAAGCAGGCAGTAACCTTTTTCATGGACCTCCAGATATAGTTGGATTCCAGCCCCGATCAAACTTAGTCAGCCTGACTAATAATGAGGTATAATGGGAGGTAAATAGGTAGGGAAGCAATATTTTCAGCTCTGTTCTGTTGTTAGCCAAGTGAAGGACATTGGTGGGCGACATCAAATCAACTAAAATTTCACAAATGACCTCATTACATTGGAGTTTAAATTGGCCCCTTTGCCTCTTTTGGACAGGGCCTGCTGAGCGCCATGGACAACGCTGGCTTGGGTCTGCCACATTCCTCCCAAAGTGGAGGAGAAGCATCACAATAAGCTTCTTTTGCCACCATGGGGAGGAAAGTGTATTTTGAGTAGCTCTGAAAGAGCTACCCTAATTTTGTTGCCCTTTCCTCCATCTGATGGGGGAAAGGACAATCTGGCAATGCGCTTTGCCACTCTTTCACCCATATGATAAGGACAGGGTGCTAATGTGCCTTATCCCACCATCACTATGTGATGGTGGAAGGAGGGAGAGCGTGTGAAGTGATCCATAGTGAGTATATTATGCACATGCAGAAAGAAACATGTTGTGCCTCCTACCCAGTCTTGCTCCCTGGTGTCTGCAATTTTTCCCAATATCTGGAAAGTCAAGTAATACTTCATTATTATTTTTCTTGGAGGAGGCAGCAAATAATTTGGCTCATTTTCTTTCAACTGCAAGACGGTCTTCAAAAACTGCACAAATTATTCCCAATTCAAAACTTTTTCTGTACAAAAGTCACACTTTGATTTTTTTGTACCATAAATAGCATTTTATGCACAGAAATATTAAACCATGATAAAGTCTGGGTTGCTGTACGTTTTTGGGCTGTATAGCTATGTTCCAGAAGCATTCTCTCCTGACATTTGGCCTGCATCTATGGTAGACATCCTCAGAGCTTGTGAAGCTTTTGACAACACATGATACAATCATTTATTTTGTGGTATGGCTCCAGCCTTTAAAGTTCCATTTTAGGTTTATAGCATCCAGAATAAGTTATGTATTAATCAGCACTAAAGCTAGATGCAGCATTTACACTGTGTATCCATATCTTGTGTAGATTCCTCTCTGCAGCTAAGTGGCAAGTTCACTTTATTTTGGGCATGTAGGCATGCAGACTAAGCATATGGAACCTTAGGAACTGGCTTATCAACTTCCTTACATGATAGACTAAAGAGCTCTCTACCATGTCCTCTTTTGTCACTTTCATTGTCAAGTACCTTTCCACAGACTCAAGTGTCAGCAGGTGTGATTAGGTACAAAATACTCTTGTTATCTCAGTGAACTTTTCCTTTATATGTGAATTGCCTTCAAAGGGAAAATCCAGTGAGCATGAAATATATGAGGCTTCGATGAAACAGTGTGAGTGCAGGCATATCTGATTCTTAGGTTCACTTTGTGAAATGCAACTGTGTTCTATTTGGAAATTTGTGAGGGCCACCAAACCAAACAAAAATAAAAATATGGAAAGCATGGCATCATGTGAAACCATGACTGCTTTGTGGCTATGTGTCATTGTCAGAAATCTTATTTAGAATACGAATAGTATTTACCTTACTTCCCAACTCCTGATTTGTCAGAAATCTTATTTAGAATATGAATAGTATTTACCTGGTAGATCCCAGGCTTCCCAACTGATTTATGAAGAATGCTCAGGGGCTTTTACTCACATTTAGTTGTGCAGTCTTAAAATCTACACTAAAATAAATTTAATATTTTGCTTTTATTTGAAATCACTTTAACTTTGGGATGCTTTTTATGCTATGCTGGAAAAGGCACCTAGGAAATGTAATGTTTTTTAACTGCCAAAGAATGCTTTATTTAGCCTTCTCAGCCAAAGAGGACTGGTGCTTCACCAAATTACAAATCCCTGGATTCTATAGCATTGAGTCATGGCAGTTAAAGTCATGTCAAACTGCATTAATTCTATAGTGTGTAGATGCACCCTCTGTCTCTTGAGACAGAAGTGCCTTGCTACTGGTCCCATGTGAAAGGCATTCAGCTTCTCCTACTCACTGGAAATAGTGTTTTTGTCTAGTTGAAATATTTTAATATGTTCAAAATGCAGATAAATAAATAAGCAGATCCTTCAAGACCAAGACAAAAAAATGAAAGAAGAGTAAAATTAATATCAGGAGGCAAGTAGTAATAATGTTATCTTGTCTGCATCTAATTGCCACCCATAATAAAATATTCATAAGACAGTATAAATGAGTATCTCATCTTCATGCACAGCATTCCTTGGCAATACTTTCTTTCAATATAATTTTGCCCAGAAATGCAAACACGCTGTGATGTATATATATAAAAAATACCACAGACATATAAAGAAACGTCCTGCCAAGACTTGGAGGAACAACTATTTCTTAGGGAAAATAATGCACTGGGTTGGCATTTCTAATGAAATGAAACCTCCTGATTGTCCTACATTTTTAATTCCTTTGCAGTCACAACTTTCATTAGGTACATTAATTTCTACACTTTGGAACTGGGGAAAAGCTAACCCACAGGATATGGAAATGTTTTTGTTTATTTCCTTTTGGATTAGGTTATTATGGCACAGTCTTTAAGGGAGCCTTCCTTAACCTGGCAGATCTTCAGCCTTTGGTCTTGTTATCTGGCAATATCAATGGTTGAATTTCAACCCATATGGAGTTGAGGAGGGCTGTTTTGAGTCTGGTTTGTTTATTCATTCAGTCGTTTCCGACTCATGGACCAGCCCACGCCAGAACTCCATGTCAGCTGTGGCTACCCCCAGCTTCTTCAAAATCAAGCCATCCATCTTGCCCTTGGTCTTGTAAGCAATATATAAATAGTTTACCTGTCTGAACATATCTCCCTCTACAAACCACCAAGGATGTTAAGATCATTCGGGGAGGCCCTGCTCTTAGTCCCATCTCTATCACAGTCATGACTGGTGGGCATGAGAGGCAGGGCCTTCTCTGTGGTGGCCTCTTGGTCATGGAACTCTCTCCCCAATGATATTAGATCTGCCCCCTCCCTCCAGACCTTTCAGAAAAAACTAAAATCCTGGCTTTGGGATCAAGAGTTTGTGCAGTAAATTGATCAACTGGGAAAATAATGTTTTAGTGGACTGCAATGGTTGATTTGGATTATGTTTTGAACCAGAGAACTGTTTTTAATTGAATGTTTATAATTGCTTTAATTGTGTTAATTACAATGGTGTGTTTTAATGTAATTTTTGGCATCTAATGACTGCCTGCTATAAGCTGTCCTGAGTCCCTCTTTGGAGGTGACAAGGACAGGATACAAATGACCAAAATAAATAAATAAATGTTATGGTCAACTGAACAGTTAATGTTTGGAGAAGTAGAAGCTGCTTGTGGCTGCCATGGCAGTTGTTTGAATTATTGTGTGTAATTGGAAGAATCTTTGCTTTGTTACATCTAAAAACAATGCATATGGATTCCTTCCTGACAAGATGTCTGCCCATATGTGGAATGCCTTTGTAACTCTGTTGCTACACGGATAGACACAAATGAAGATGAACTTTGGTGTCACAGTAGACTCTCTACATCTACAAGGATTCAGTTCTGGGACCCAGCACCGATGTCCAAAAATTTGGATGTTTGCAGCTCATATCCAGGATAGACTACTGCAACACACTCTATGTGGGGTTGCCTTTGAAGACTGCTCGAAAGCTTCAAATAGTCCAACGAGAGGCAGCCAGGTTAATAACTGAAGTGGCAGACAGGGAGCATACAACTTCCATGTTACGCCAGCTCCACTGGCTGCCAGTTTGCCACTGGGCACAATTCAAAGTGCTGGCTTTGGCCTATAAATCCCTAAACAGCCCCGACCCAATATACCTATCTGAATGCATCTCCCTCTATGAACCACCACGAAGATTAAGATCCTTTGAGGAGGCCCTGCTCTCTGTCCCACCATAATGGCAATGTCAGCCATTATTTCCACACATTGCCACTTTTGGTATAGTCTGTGACACAAAACAGCATGTCCAAACATAAGGCATGGTGGATTTGCAATGTGAAATATGTAGGTCCTAACCTACATATTGTCTAATATTAACTGCAGCCACCCCAAGCATGTTATTAGATTCAAGATACTTCCCCCCCAGCTCCCAACACACATACCTTCTTTTTCATTTCAAATAGTCTAGCAAAGCTTGCAGTATCTGCAGGAGAACTCAGATACATGGATGTGAATAGCTACTGTTTTATAATTTAAGTTATTTTAGCTTTTCTCCAAAGTATAGTCTCATAACACAAGGAAGAAGCATGTCATGTACTCAACACAGATAGTGATGAATTGGGACAATATAGGACAAAGAAAGGAAGTAAAACATTAATAAATGCAAGAGAAGAAGTGTTACAGATTCAAGCCTAGAACTAGCATGTGAGATCTTTGGTTCATTCTGGGGATGTGGAAGATTTTAATTTTTTTTTAGCAGAAATGTTTCTTCATCGTACAAGCAGTAATAAATGTAACAATTGACCAAAAAGGGAGATTGACTTTATCCACACCTTTGGTATCTCAGTTCCTTACAATGAGAGAGCCAATTTCATTCTCTTCTTGGAAGCAAAACAAAACAACCCTCACCAGGGAGATATTTGGCAGAACCATGACTGATGGAGACAATCTCTCCTGTCTAGATAGCAAGTCTCTTGCGTCACTATTTTTTCTTTTCCTGCCACTAAAGTAGAGAAGGTCCTCACTGTATAAACAAACCAAGGGAAGGTTTAGTAAGGATGCAATTATATAATTCATCTGACCCATTTGTTATGGAGAAGAAAAACCCAGCCTGATGCTAAACATGATTAATTTAATCTGCTTTTGCTGTAAGACAGGGATGGGGAAACTTTGGCTTGCCAGATATTTTTAACTACAGCTTCCACAATTTCTGACTGTGGCCCATACTGGGAGTTATATTTAGATCCCCAAACATCTAACAAAAGAAAGGGGCATCTTTATCATGTGAAGACTAATAATGGGCTGAGGATATGGAAAAAAACATCCAAGACAGGTTTCCATTCTGAAGGTGGGGAGAACCGCAATGCACATTTAGAAATACTTGCTGTAATTCAAATAACAGCACTATACAGTCCATTATTGTGGAGAAAACTGCATTATGGCATAACTACTGTAATTGGGGGCTTTAGGAAACTTGTCCAAAAAAAAATCAGATCTCTGATTAAACTGTTGAATAAAGATGTATGTGGATTTGGTGGCACCCTGCATTTATGTGAGAACTTCATTCAGTCTCTGTAGTAGAATTGAGATTTGATCAGTTCATGAGGAAGAACAAGCAGAGAAGGGGGGAAAAACCTGTGTGCCCAGTTCTGGGAATTGGTGCGCAACTTTAGGGCTTTTGTTCTACCTTCTTTAAAACAGGCTGAAGTCTCTTTCACATGACACAATCATAGAAGTTTGTTACCACTTTAACAGTCATGGTCCCTTCTTGGGAGTAGTCAATTGATAAACCATTCTTGCTCTCTGAGGGCCCATCCAGACAGCCCCCAAAATGTGAGGACAAACGACACCTCAGATAAAAAAGAAATTAATTCAGGGCAAAGCAGGTAGTTCTCACTTGCCAAGAGAGCACTCATCCCTTCCCCAAACACCACCCCAAAAAGTCTTTAAAACTTACTGGACTGACATTATGCTGCTCCAGCAGTTTTCCTAGCATGTAGAAATGATGCTCCTGGAGATGGGGGGCAGGAGCAAATCTCCCCCCCTCTCCCGGTCTGCTGTCACGTTGTTTCCATGTGCCAGGAGAACTGCTGGAGCAGCGTAATGGCAGCTTGGTAAGTTTTAACAAAATTAAGGGGTTTTTTGGGTTATGGTGGGATGTCTGGTAGGTTCTGGAAGGCCAAAGTCTAAGTTTTGGGGGAGGGTGTGTGGACCCAAATCGGCACCAAACTGGGGCCTTTAAACTCGTTTTGGTGCAGATTTGGGCCCTGTCTGGAAATGCCCTGAGACAGTTCAATGTACCTTTCCATGTGGGATTTATGTGAATTAAAGTGCAAAACGAACTCTGACATTCCTGAGCACAAGGATGACACTGAAGTTCATTCCACACAGCTGAATAAAGTCCCACACTTTCTGCTTTGAGCTAGGATATATGGTAGTGTGGACTCCGATAACCCAGTTCAAAGCAGATATTGTGGGTTATTCTGCCTTGATATTCTGGGTTATAGGGCTATGTGGAAGGGCCCTAAGTCTTGGGAATCCATCCTGAATGAAAGCTGATCGTGAGTTTCTGAAAAACAACTGTGATTTAGACAGGAATTGTTTGCTCATTCCCTTTTCTTTCTCTCCTCGTTTCATCTGCCTATTTGTTTTCATATCCTGCCTCTCTAGAAGTCCCTTCTATTTTCTTTCCTCCCCTGTTGTACTTGTCTTCATGCCTTCTTTCCCAGGTCTGTGTGCCTCCTCAGGGAGGCCTGCCGCTACCTTCAAGCATCACAGACACAGATATTATACTTTTTTTTTGCAAGCAGCGACTGTAGTGGCAGAAGAAAATGCCATTGTGAAAGTAGGACAAAGATGTCTCTGCTTGAAAGATGGGCTGGGATAAAAGTCTTGCAAAAAAGATGTGGGAAGATAAAAATGGACCCCAATATTGTGAGTTAGCTTAATGAGAACCAACAATGCAACTGTTTAGAGAATAACCGTTATGTAGCTTGTTTTTAGCTGCATAATCATACTGCCAACTTAAGAAGGAACTTCAAGGCTGTCAGGCGAATTGCTGGAAATGTGTGCCAGTGATCCTGCTGGTAGGAAAAAGGATGTGCTGCAAAACCTGACACCGACAACCTTAATTACCCTCCAAAAAGAATATGACTGTCAATGAATACAGCTACAAGCATACACACACACAGCTATTGCCAACATATCTGGGGTGTCAATAGCTTATAAAACATTTTTTAAGTGTGGCAGATAGAAACATCACATGAAGCAGGCAAAGAGGGGAGGAAAATATGGGTAGCTTCATTGGAGCTACCCAAACTACACTTTCCTCCACATAATGTTGGAGAAAGTGCCTTTTGACACTTCCCCTCCACTTTGGGAGGAATGTTGGCAGGGCCTGCCATGCATAGTGTGATGGCACATGGGAGGCCCCATCCTTGCCATGAATAAAAGCTGTAAAATGAGGCAAAAATGCTTTGTGAAGATGCCCCAGATCACGGATAAAGTCAGATCCCAAAGTGCTCTGAATTTGTACCATTGGGAAATTCAATTATTTTGTCTCCACATATAGAAATCATCATGTTTTTTGAGTACCAATCTTTATATTGCCAGAAAGGTATCATTGGTAGGTTTGGGGGTCTCTCAAATTTGCAAAGAAAAAAAAGAAATTTTAGCAGGAATAGGAATTTTCTGTTGAAGGGGAGAATGCCAAAATGGAAGTCCTGGCACTTTCATCTGGTGAGCCTAGTCTCACTATATCACTTCACAGCATTTGGCAGGCACAGCTGGTGGTTCCGTTTACTGCAGGGTTCCAAGTCACAATAACAGTAGTGACTCCCCCTTGGTTTTAATAACAATCTTATTATGAGACCTTCCCATGTGCGGAACCTTATCCATTACATTGGTTCAGAACCTGGAAAGCTCCCATAATACAACACCATTCCTGGTGCTGGAAATGGTTTCCCCTTCTACTTCCAAAGATGTTGTCCTCACTTTCTAGCCCTCTGGAATGCTTCCTCAATCACCTTCAATGTATCCTTTTTGTGGGGAAAGCAGTGCAAATTAAGTGCCAAGTTTCACCAACCACTTTTATTTTCTATTAATATAATGGCTGATATGGAAAAAAAAGATTAAGACAGGTGCATTGCTTATAAGCACACTAGTTTTCCTAGTAGCCACTTGTTGTTTTTGTGGTGATAGCTATCATAATCACCATCATCCAGTTCCAGAAATCAAACTGGCTTACAAAACCAAAAATGGATATATACATAAGAAAAACATAGTGCTCTCTGGATATAGGTAAACTACAACTCCAAAATTCAAGGTCAATGCCCACTAAACCCTTCTAGTATTTTCTGTTGGTCATGGAAGTTCTGTGTGCCAAGTTTGGTTCAATTCCATTGTTGGTGGAGTTCAGAATGCTCTTTGGTTGTAGGCGAACTATAAATCCCAGCAACTACAACTCCCAAATGACAAGATCAATCCCCCCCAACCCCACCAGTATTCAAATTTGGACATATTGGGTATTTGTGCCAAATTTGGTCCAGTGAATGAAAATACATCCTACATATCAGATATTTACATTACGATTCATAACAGTAGCAAAATTACAGTTATGAAGTAGCAATGAAAATAGTTTTATGGTTGGAGGTCACCACAACATGAGGAACTGTATTAAGGGGTCGCGGCATTAGGAAGGTTGAGAAACCCTGGTCTATATGATATGGCTTGGATGACATATTTTATTCACCTCAGGGATCAAAATGTCTTGGTCCTATTCTGTAGTCTTTCAAAATAATTTCAGGGACAAGCATTAATAATATAAATAGAAACGTCTGGATATAATAATCCCTTTCTCTTGCCTCACTACCCATGTTAATAACCCATTTTACCCCAGTTTGCAATAATCGCAAATTTACTCCTACAAATATCAAAACAAAAATGAACTCTAAAAGATAGAGTTTTAATGTTGACATACTCTACCAGGCTTGTTGTCAGTGATGATATATAATTAACTTTCATAAAGGAAGTATGGCAAACCAAAATAGGCTGTAAATAGAGTTCCATTTCATGTATGTATGTATGTATGGTTTCCTAACTCTCTGCTCCTTCATGTTTCTGAACTTCATACTGTTTCTGGCTCATCAGGTTGATTTCTGAGTGTCTTACTGTTTTTAAGACATTACTTTCTGGACTGCATCTTGCCTATCAATCACTATTTTCATTTCAGCCTCCATTTATTTTTAATCTAAGACACATGCAGAAATCAGCCTTCTTATCCATTGTATCCCAAATTACATTGACTCTTTCCATGTCTATCTTCTGCATCTAGTAAACAATCCTCTTCCTGGCAGTTGTTATTATTTTGAAAATGTAACTAAAGACTTCAAATGGCTCTACAAGCTCCTTTTGTTATCCTTTTGTGTTTTCTTACTTCTCTTTTCAGCACACACAATAAATTTGACAGAATTTGCTTTGTAATCCACAGTATTTTATTTCACTAATCTGATGTTTATAGAATGGGGGAAATGTTTTGCACAACTAAATTTTAACTAGTAGGATCCTGTAGCATCTTGATTTGTGGGCCGTCTTTCCTGGGATTTTATTAAGGCAAGGATTTTCAGTGTTATAGAGGGGAAAGGCAAGAATGTCTATATACATAGGGTAAAAAATGGCTGAAATTCATCAGGGAGCCTGAACCGGGCTCATTATATTAATGGGATCTCATTATATGACATAGCATTTAATAATTGATTCAATAGGCCTACTGTAGTTGAGATTAATAATTGAATTTAGGCCAATATCTGACATAATAAGGTCTCATCCAAACAGAAGGTGGTATATTTTCTGTTTAGAGAGATATTATGCCCAACACTGATAGATATTGTATCAAAGTCTGCCTAATGTTTTGATCCAAGATGAACTTTAAGCCCCGCCATTGTTATTGGAGAGTCCCAAGATGGATCTGACTCTGTTCTCATATTATTCACTTGACTACTGGGTCTCAGGGGGGAAATGCAAAGTGTACATCCCATTAATATTAATGGGTCTTCAGTTTGCTGTAATAAATATTCTATTTATTTCAGACATGGACACATGATTGTGTGGGACTGGGAATGTGAACATTTTAACATGTGTTATGTCTATTTTCAGGAATCCTGTTTTTGAAACACATGAGCACAACACAAGATTACTCATGTGAATGCATTGTTTTGAGTGAGTCACAGGGAGCATTTTTACTAGTCTTTTTCGCTCCATGCATAGGTTTTTCCCAGGTAGCTGCCATGCCTTATGGGGCACTGCTATAGTTATTTAAAAGACATTTGTTAATTTTGAGAAATTGTTCAAAATTTCATTGAATACTAGACTTGTGCACTGATCCATTTTACCATTTTCCTTCGGCTTCTTTGGTTTCTTCGGACGGCTCAGTCGCCATGCTTTTTTTGTCCAAAACAGCCAATGTGGCTGCCAGGTGCAACTTCTTCCTTTCTATTCAGGAGTTTCCTTAACCCTCTTTCTCAAACGTAGACTCCCTTGAAAGGAAGAAAGGAAAGGGTCTCAGGAAGGGCGCTTCCTTAACCCCATTACTCAACCCCAGCCTCCCTTGAAAAGAAGAAAGAAAAGGAGGCCAGGAATGGAAAGGGAACTTCATAAGTTCCCCACAGCTGAAAATGGGCTGTATCTTTCCAGATATTTCGGCTGCCTAGACAAAACCAGAATTTTTCATTTGCCAATTTTCGGGAGGCTCCCAAAAATGAATCCGGGTATCCAACAAAATTTGGATATAAAAAATGAACTGCTCTCCAGCCAAATTGCACAAGCCTATTGAATACGTCACTTTCATGAGTAGCCAAATTCAATGGGTACATTTATTTCCAGCCCAGCATGGACTGGGATTATTCCATTTGCCTGCTAGAAAGGGCTCATGACTAGTGTTTCCAGGGGGTGACAATTCAAAATTTTTAGCACTTAACAAGACTGAACACACTGGTGTGGAAAACCAGACTTTTCAGAGAGAAGCACTCAGGCCCCTGGACCTGACTGGATAAATCTGTCAGCTTGATTTTGCGTTTTTCAAATGTCACATTTTTTCCAGCTCAGAAATTCCCCCAAGTTTTGGTAAGGTCTTGTCAAAAACAAATGGAAAACAGAATTCTCACACATCTCTAATGGGAGGAAGAAATTACACAAAAATTCTTAAATACTTCTCTGTAGCCAGGTAATGACCATAAAGTTTGTCTATTTTCATATAATTAGAATTATTAAAGGATATCTTTTACAGTTTATTTACAGTATTTATATTCTGCCCTTCTCAACCCCCAGGAGACTCAGGGCACATATATATGGCAAACATTCAATGCCAATTAGACATTCTCTCTCTCTCTCTCTCTCTCTCTCTCTCTCTCTATATATATATATATATATATATACAGTATCTATATCAGTATCTATATCTATCTATCTATCTATATATGGATACAATTCTAACATTCCAGCTTTTTCCAGCTTCATGATGGTATGCTCGATTCCAGCTTGATTCTGACCACAGGGGGACACCGAGTTCTTTGATAGAGTACTTCCTTATTCTTCTGCATGCTGCCAGAAGATTTTATGGCATCGTAAATGAGTTAAATTAGCCTCCCCGCATAAAGTGGTGCCTAAATTTCCTACTTGACAGATGCAACTGTCTTTCGAGCTGCATAGGTCAACAGCAAGCTAGACTAATGGGCGGAAGCTCACTCTGACCCGGGCTGACTTCGAACTCATGACCTCTCGGTCAGTAAGTCAGTAGTGATTTTAATGCAGCTGGCTCCCACTTTGCTGCGCCACAACCCAATTAATTTTAATACTGAGAAAGTTCCCTCTTAAGAAAGATGGCATGACTAATAATGTAGTCAGAGTGATATGAACACTCAAGTTGCTTCTCAGTGAAAATCTAAGAAGTTTTTCCCTTGTTAGTATTAATGCCAGAATAAAATATTAGTTGTAACTTTCAATTCAGCTGCAAAAACATCTGCAGACTGATTCATGACCCATTTTACTTACTTCTTGGATTAATGGCACCTGGTGGAGTAGACCGTGGCTAGTGGACTTACTTTTTACAACACCCAGATGCCTCTGAGTGACAGATCCTTGCTGAAATAAATTTGCTGTGAAAATTTCATGTTAATGCTATTGGAAAGTGCCCAGTTTTTCAGGAAAATAGTTCTTGGGTTTGTTAGTGCTGTCAACAGCAATATGAAACCACTTGCTTGCAAATTGGGGATAACAGGTGAGTATATTGACAGACAAAAACATTACTTCATCAACAAAACAATTATATCACACACTTTGAAGCATTTACAAGAGAAACAACTCTTGTTTCATTCATCCTTTGAGGTTGGTGATCAGATTCTGTCTTTCAATAGTGACAGAAAAGTTCCCGTTTCTTTGCTAGAGTATTATTCTGAAAATTATTAGCAACCTGTGGTGTATATATTGGAGTTGAAAGATCTAATTGACATTTTTTGATCATTATATATTCAAAGACTTCACAGCTGTCACATGTGAATAACCATAATTTAAAGTCTCCCAAGGGTTTAAAAAAAATCACAGTGGTTTGATTTCTGCAACTTTGTTAGGTATTTTATAATCTAAGATATAATGGCATCAGAACAAAACTTCAGAATCCTGTTAGCTGCATCAAAATTTGCATAACTTGCAATCTTTAGAAATCATTTGAATCCTCTATTTAACTTAATGTCACATCTTTCTCCCAATAAGTCACCCATATTGTGTTCTTCTAACAGGCCGACTCTTATGTGACTTCTTTGGTCTTAGGTCCTTTCCTGTCATTTGCTCTGAACTTTAAAAAGTGTTCTTTTAGGACTGCTATTCCTAGAACTTACTAGCCAGCCACCAAACTCTGATCTGAGCAGTGGGGTCTGAGAATTGTACTCCCCAAAAGTCAATTCACCAAGCTTTGCAGCTGTTACTTAATCTTCTTAACTGGCAGTACCAGAGACTGTATCTGGGACCTTCTAAACGTCTTGCCAAATGATTCCTACAGAATATCTCAATCTCATCTGCATTTCTAGACCAGAACCTCCAAGATAACACAACAAGAAGCTTGCAACATATTCAAACTCTCTTGTATATGATTATGTACAAGTGCAGGCTCACTTTCCATGGTTGGTGGTTGCACAAGTAGCATAGAGTCAGTTACAGCTTTGCGTCTCTGTATGGAGAAAAAAGTGGGATATAAATAAACATAATAATAATAAACATAGTTAAAAACAAAGTATGGATTGTCGATGTCGCAGTCCCAGTTGACAGCAGGATCGAAGAGAAACAACTGAAAAAGCTGACACAATATGAGGATTTAAAGATCGAATTGCAAAGACTCTGGCACAAGCCAATATAGGTGGTCCCAGTGGTGATCGGCACACTGGGTGCCTAAAGACCTTGGCCTGCACTTAGAAACAATCGGCACTGACAAAATTACCATCTGCCAGCTGCAGAAGGCCACCTTACTGGGATCTGCACACATTATTTGCCGATACATCACACAGTCCTAGACACTTGGGAAGTGTCTGACGTGTGATCCAATACAACAGCCAGCAGAGTGATCTTGAATAAATCACTCTGAATGAACAGATACCACATATGTAAAGCAGTAATATAGGTATATTGCAGTATATCAAAACATTAAAAGAGCATCCCAATGAGTAGCAAGAAACAGTATATCAGTCAACATATATCATATAGATCAACAAATAAAGTACATACAGTATAGAGTCCAATACAGTATAAGGCAAGTGGGAAACTACAATGCATAAATAACAATCATGGAATAAAGCATCAGAGTATCATTGTGTAAGATGCAATAGCAATGGCAATAGTATCCAAACACAAAACCCCAGCTATAGCTAAAGGTGAACAATGCAATCACACAGTATATATATACATAAAGTTCATATACATCTCAAGCATATCAGAATAATCAAAGGGGTCGATACCCTGAGTCCCAGATGGATGATGGCCAATGGAGGAAGTAGAGAGGGAGTAGCAGCTTGCCTGGTGAGGCACAGCTCTCTCAGTGGAAAATGCCACAATAGATCTAATTCAATGGGCTGCGACGTCACTAAGCAGCGTCTGTGTGAGAAGGGCGTCGCTCGTAAATGACGTGGCACACAAGGCGCTATAGCTCAAAGTAAATAAATAGAGGGGAGAAGCCCCAAAGCAATCTGGTAATATTCTAAAGTAAGCAGTGTACCAGAATATTACTGCTTTACATATGTGGTATCTGTTCATTCAGAGTGATTTATTTGCTCAGCTTGTTGTTCATTGCTTTGTGCCAGTCCTACTTTGTTCTTCTGTTGTTTGTACAGCAGAGTGATCTTGTCTGCTGTGGACTCATCTTGTTGTGTTTCTAATAATAATAATAATAATAATAATAATACTATGTAGACTTGTGATCACACTTCATGAACATATTAACATTTGGAAAGAGGTTTAACCCTCTTACTGGACTATTTTTGGATCACAACTACCAATGTTTCCCAGTCAACATGGATTTTGAGGATTATGGAATCTGTGTCCAAAAACTGTAAATGAATTTGTGAAATCATAATCTCTGAAACACACAGCTGCTTGTATAACTCTATCAAACACCTGATGGAAAGGGCAGATTTTTATAATCACAATATTCCCCATAACAATTTTGTTCATTGCAGCAATAATGCTCCATGTGTCCCCCAAATTCTCAGAGCACACCACATGCTCTGGCTCCGTAATCCTTGCACAGTCTAATAGCCAGCCTGACATCCTTGCAGATTATACAACAGGCACTGTGTAACATTGCCTTTCCTGCAGCTCATGATCAACCTGAGATTTGAACCAGGGCTTTCCTTTAAAAAGTGTTTTAGTTAATAAAATACCTACTTGAAATTAGGGTTGCTTGAGGATTTCATTTCATCCTTGTTTGGAAATGAGTTGACATGGTTTGCACCTCCTGAATTAAAGTGTAGATTGGAATGCTATTACATTTCTGATTTTACACGACTCAGAGGTATGTAGTGCAATTTTTGGCTTTGAAAATGTGTGTGTGTGTGTGTGATAGCCTAAATCCTTGCCAATGAACTTATGGCAACATTGCAAGTGAATCTCCATCTGCGAATGCATACGTGTCTCTTGCCCATATACCGGTACATTTCATACACATTACATATGCATACACATCCCTTACACAGATACATACCATGCACATATGCATGTGTATCGGATGTGAAGCTGCATGCACAATAACATGGTATGGTTGCTCTCAACTAATGCAAATGGTCAAGACTGGACAAAAGCGTGAACACAATTTTGGTTATAATGGCCATCATTTTGTTCGTCACTTATGTTGTAAGCTGGATGTATGATATGGTAACTGCTTCATGTTCTCATCTGGAGGATTTCAGGGGTCAAATGAGGAGTTGAAAGTATTATATGACATTGTGGCTATATACAGTATCTGAAGCAGGATCTAAGCCAGTATGTGTGCATATTTTATAGTAAGATGTACTCAAATGCTGCTCAAACGAATATGCAGGAGTGTGTACATTTTCCCCAAACTCTCCCTTGCCATGATTAATGCAGAAACGGGATGGAATATATTTATGAACAAATACATATGAAGCTGTCAGACTGCAAATAAACTGATTTGTTAATCCATAGAGGTTCTAGACTGTTTTCTAACATTCTAAGCTTCAGTATTTCAATTTTTCTTCTGCAACTTGCACTTCACCTGCTTCTTCAACTAGAGATCCAACAGAATCTTACAAAGAAGACTTACTTATTTCTTGTGAGGATTAGGAATCTCATATTTTTTAAAAAATCTTTCATACTCTTTGGAGGCCACTTCATTCAAAAATATTTTGTTTTGATGGTGTTTTCCCCCCTTATTCAAATTCAAAAGCTTGTTTGATGAGTTTGCATATTCCAGTAATTTGGAAAGTTCTGGCAGATACGAGTGGTTGAAGGCATCTGCTGTGCGAGCTCCGCCAGGATTCCCTGATTTTTGACCAAAGCACTGCCTCTTTGGTGGGTTTAACTGCTCCATTTGGGGGGCTTGGACTGCAGGAGCTTGGGGTGAACTACCTGTCCCCATTGGAACCAGCAGTTGGCCTCTCTTTTGTTGCGGAGGCCTTCCATGCCGAGGTTGAGGCTGCCCTGGAGACTGCCCGAGGGCCGGCTTGGATCCCTGGAACTCTCGTGAGTGCTGCGAGGGCCCCTGCGCCGGGAGAAGCCTCTGAGAGCCTTCCACCTTGGTCCCCGGTGCCATGGCCTGGACTCGACGGAGGAGGATCCCCCACCCCCCTTTGCATCTCCCAGGAGGGGGGTGTTGGCTGCCCCCCTGAAGCCACCCGGGACGAGACCCCTGGGCTCGCTCACCTTCTCCGCGGCTTTGGTCGGCTGGTGGAGCGACTGGTCGCTCGGCTGGAGGAGGTCAGTGAGCTGGGGCTCCTGCTGGCATCACTTTGCCGCGAGGACGGCCCTCCCTGCCACAGCTGCCAGGGGCCAAGGCCTGGGGGCGGAGAGGCCCTTGCCGACGGGCCACTGAGCCCACCTCGCCGGGGCCCATCTCAGGGCCAGGTGAGGAGAGCGGCGGATACAGCAACCACCACCAGCCCGCGACGAGAGGAGCAGGAGGAAGAAGGACAAGCGGGAACCTGCGTGGAGACCCGTGATGGCACCCCTCTGGGAGAGGAGCCCATGCTGACCGGGGAGAGCTCGCCCTTGGAGGGGAGGCCCCGCCGGGACGAGGGCAGCTGCTGGGGCAGCCGCTGCTCCGCGGAGGTGCCAGGGGGAGATGCTGGGGCTCCAGCCCCCCCTGAACTGGACGGACGGGGTGGGGGTCAGCGGAGCCAACATGGCGCCGGGCTTGGACTGTTCGGCGTCCTTGGCCACGCCCCCATCCCCACTCAATAGCCTCAGCCACGCCTCTTGCGGGCTGCAGGCTGGATCGACCGCAGAGGTGCCAGGGAGATGCTGGGGCTCCAGCCCCCTAAACTGGACGAACGGGGTGGGGGCCAGCGGAGCCAACATGGCGCCGGGCCGACTGCTCGGCGTCTTTGGCCACGCCCCCATCCTCACTCCAATAGCCTCAGCCACGCCTCTTGCGGGCTGCAGGCTGGATCGACCGCCCCAGCTGGAGCCCCTGGATGCCTATGCGCCTCCGGCGAGGCCCCTGGGGCAAGGCCCGGCGACGGCTTGCCTCCTGCTAGCGGCCCCAAAAACCTCGCTTGGATCACCATCTGCCCCGTCGAAGCGGAAACGTCGGCGGAGGCCCAGGCCCAAGGAAGGAGGTCCAGACCGGTTGAGCCCAGAACTTATAGGGCCCCCTGGACCAGAACTTTCTGGAACTCATACTATGGGCAACCAGAGCCCCGATGGACGTGCTCTGGCCCTAGTAAGGACAGCAAAGACACTGCTGCGGCAAACCAGGACAACCCTCCTGGACTGCCACAGGGCAGAAGGCCGGCCGCGGAATCTGCCGGTGGTAAGCCACCGGTGATGCTGATCAGGCGCCTAGTCTTCCGCCTTTGACGGTTAGACAATTGCCCTGTCGGGGCTGTGCTGTCTGTCACTTGTCTGTCATTGTTGTATTGTTTATATTGTTTATATGTTTCCCTGTAAGTCGCCCAGAGCACTTCTGTGGAGGGCGACTCACAAATAATAAATGTTATGTTATGTTACCTGAAGGTGTTAATCCAACTGCAACACGTAGTTGTCTTAAATGTGCAAATTGTAGGTTGGCTGCTGGGATTTCCACCAGAAGAGCAGCAATTTCTCTGCACACCCAAAGCAAGTAGGAACTAAGCCTCTTTTGTGTTTACTATCATCCATTTTGAGAGCCTTGTTTGGAAAGCAATCACTTGCTAATTGAGAAATCTAGATTTTGAGAAGGAGGAAGCTAATTCTAATTGAGATGTTTGTATTGTTTTCTGGGAATCTTTTAAGAAACTTCTGAACACTGAAGACTAAGAATGGTATCGTTTTGAAAATAAAAATCAAGGCACCCTGTTGTTTTGACTGCAAGGGAAACTTTTTGAAGAAACAGTTTCCTTTATGCTTCCCAGCCCCAAACAGTACTAGTTTTGAAAACAGTCAATCTTTATTGTTTTTTAAATGCACTTTATTATGAAAGATATTGTTAATGAGAGGTCTTGTTTATGCTCTGTGGGAATGTGACTTAGCCTCTTGTGTTTCTGCGGTTCAATTGGAATAGGTTAACTGGAATTTGGTAAACAATGAGACAAAAGCATTGTTGCTTTGTTTCATTATCTTGGTCTCTATAATTTGAGAATTGTCAGAACAGAGATAGACTCTGGGCATAATGTGATATCATAGTGTTGAGTGTCCATCGTTCCTCAAAGCACAGCCTCTTTGGTCAACTTCTCAAATCTCTCAGCTTGTATGACCAGTGGCCATGTGGATTGGTAGACCCTGGTACTTATTGTTCAAAAAATAACTTCTCCAGATTCTGGCAATATGTCAGAGGAAAGGTAGAAACACCCTATGCTGGCTCCCAACATAGGATGTTTCTGCTTTTAATTAATGCCATAATTAAAAACATTGACCAGAATTCTTTTGGAGCATTACACATTCATGCGTAGACTTAGATACTGTATGTGGAAAAAATAATTGTCGAGGTGCTTTTGTTGTTTATTTATTCAGTCGCTTCCGACTATTCGTGACCTCATGGATCAGCTCATGCCAGAGCTCCATCAGCCGTGGCACCCCCAGATCCTTCAGAGTCAAGCCAGTCACTTCAAGGATACCATCCACCCACCTCTTCCTTTTTTTCCTTCCATTTCCCCCAGCATCATTGTCTTCTCCAAGCTTTCCTGTCTTCTCATTATATGGAGGTTTACTACTTTGTAACTCTGTAGCAGATGTGGCAAAGGGACTGATGGGTCACTGATGAAAAAGAGATATGTGCAAATTAATATTGCATTAAAGGGCATATAGTAAGGTAAAGATTTTCACCTGACATTAAGTCCAGTTGTGTCCAACTCTGGGGGTTGGTGCTCATCTCCATTTATAAGCCGAAGAGCCAGCGTTGTTTGTAGACACCTCCAAGGTCATGTGGCCAGCATGACTGCATGGAGCGCCATTAACGTCTCGCCAGAGTGGTACCTATTGATCTACTCACATTTGCATGTTTTCGAACTGCTAGGTCAGCAGAAGCTGGGGCTAAAAGCTGCTCCCTGAATTCGAACCTGCAACCTTTCAGTCAGCTCAGCGATTTAACCCACTGTGCAACCGGGGGTTCGAGGACGTAAGGGATTCCAGAATGTTTGGTTCATCTTAAAGTTGTCTTTTGCTCCTCATTTGTAATGAATATTTTTAATGAACGGTCTTATTCTTTTCTCATTTTTAATTATTTATTTATTGGTTTGGTGTGTGTTGTGTGTGTGTGTGCACGCATGCACCATTAAATTGCCAGTTGACATATGTAAAATTCATGAATATCGCAGGGTTTTCTTAAGTAAGAAATTCTCAGAGGTGGTTTTGCCAGTTCCTTCCTTTGGAATATAACCTATAGCACCTGGTATACCTTGATGGCATCCTGACAAGTACTCACTGGGCTGATCCTGTTTAGCTTCCAAGTTAAGATGCAATACATTGCAACCTGGTGCCTTCAAAGTATTTAGTCCCTTCTAGTTTTATTGGGTTTTAAACTACTTTGGAATTGTCTTTTTAACATGGGTAGCAAGTACCACAAAATCTGAATTGCACTGATAGCCCCAACCTGAGTAAACATATTGAATTAATAGTATTTATTAGGCATGGTTAAGTCCAGTCGGAATCTTCGTAATTCAGATTAAATTCAGATCAAATTCTTTTCTGAAGCGATTTCGAAGCAATTTGGGAACCCGGAAATATCCTTGCCATTTCGAAGCCACTGTTACCATCTTTGTTCAGACTCAGGAAGTGATTCGGAAAAAAACCCGCGTTTGGAGGCAAGCAGCAGCTTGCATGCTGGGATGCTTGCCTCCAGCCAATGAGAGGAAACCATGTGGGGAGGGGCGGGGTTTCAGCACAGCAGCCATTGCCCTTTAAAAAGGCCTGTGCGTGCCTCATGGGCTCATTGCAAGCCGGGGACACGAACGGGGGCTAGGCCACTTGGGTGGGAAAGGTGCCACGCCACCCCTTTGCAAGGGAACAACAGGGTTGAGAACTAATTGGGGAAACCAGCTGGAAGCAGGCCCCTTGCCTGCGAAGCTTCCTTGTGTGTGGGGAGAGAAGAAGGGCAGCACAGCTGGGAGAAGTGTTCTTCTCTTGCCTGCCACTGCCAATTTTCCTTTTTGAAGTAGTGATTTTAACTTTCAACAGACCTCAATCCCCTTTGGGTTACACTTTGGATTTGGGGATCCCAGAAAGTCCCTTTGGACTTTGGAAAGCCCATTTTCTGCTAATAATTTTCTTGGGAAACCACATCATACCACCTTGGAGCCCCCTTTGTCTGCTTTGGGTTTCACGGTGTACTTTTGGAAACTAGAAATCTCCTAATCCAATCATTTCCTTAGGGAAACACCAAATACCACTTTGGAGACCCCTTTGACTGCTTGGAGTTACATGTTGTACTTTTGGAAACTAGAAATCTCCTATAATCTGCTAATAATTTCCTTGGGAAAGCACACAATAAAAGTTTGGAGGCCCCTTTGTCTGCTTTGGGTTACACGTTGTACTTTTGGAAACTAGAAATCTAATCATTTCCATGGGGAACCACACCATACAACTTTGGAGCCCCCTTTGTCTGCTTGGGGTTACACATTGTACTTTTGGAAACAAGAAATCTCCTATAATCTGCTAATAATTTCTACCACTGTGGCAAGTTTTGTCAGTAGCGGTCTAAAAAGGAGGGAAAGGGAATCCCGCAAGTTTTGCCTATCTCGTTTGCATTTTTTGCGCTTTGCGCAATCGCGCCCGCTATTGACGAAACAATTCGGAAATTTCAGAAATTTTGGAAAATTCCGACTTTTGGGGGGAAAATTTCAGAAATCACTTCGGAATCGAATCACGAGCGCCCCCTACATCCAAAACAAGTTTTGAACCATTTTTTCCTTTATCAAACAAGCTTAGTATTTATATATAGGTTAACTCACCGTTCAACAATTGATTCAATTGAGCTCCTCATTTTGAGATTAACAATGGTATTCAATAAACACCCTAAACGATAAATCATATGCAGACTTTGGTATTACTATAATTTGTAATACAAAAATAGTGGCATGTAATTCCTAGTGCAAATGCTGTATAAACATGCTGATGGTAATGATTACGCTCATGGTGCTAAAGATGATAAATAATAGTCAACACAAGTGAGAGTTTGGTTGGGCTCTGGCAGATAAATCATCATGAGCAACCTCACCTGAAAGAGATGAAACTGGCCGATGCTTTTAAAGGGGCTGTTGCCATGTAAATATGATTGAGCTGATCAGATCCCAAGTCATTGTTTCATTGCCAGTCCCACTTGACAGCACCTTGATTTGTAATTTAGCATGTGCAAAATAAAGTCCTGGATCTGAATATCCTGACAGTTTATCTTAATGAACCTATAAAGACTGCTGATCTCAGGAGGGGAAGAAGACTCTCTCCTGACAGCCATTCTTCATACTGAACTGCCATTTGACAGGAAAGAGAACAGCTACTACTGTATCCTGTGTTCCTACATTTGTAGCCGTTCTATTCTTAGGAGCCCCTGGCGGCACAATGAGTTAAACCCTTTTGCTGGCAGGACTGAAGACTGACAGGTCAGTGGTTTAAATCTGGGGGGAGCAGATTGAGCTCCCTCTGTCAGCTCCAGCTCCCCATGCGGGGACATGAGAGAAGCCTCCCACAAAGATGGTAAAACATCAAACATCCAGGCGCCCCCTGGGCAATGTCCTTGCAGATGGCCAATTATCTCACACCAGAAGTGACTTGCAGTTTCCCAAGTCACTTCTGACATGAAAAAAGATCTTTTCTTGATATATTCAACAGAGAAGAGTAGGGATTGAAATAATATTTGCAATATACAACAAAAGTCATTTCTAGGTTTTTGTTTTTGTAAAAAAATGTTATGGGTATCTTTTAAATTATGTGGTCCACACAATAATAAAGGAGCCCCCGGTGGCGCAGTCGGTTAAAGCACTGAGCTGCTGAATTTGTTGACCGAAAGGCCACAGGTTTGAATCTGCGGAGCGGTGTGAGCTCCTGCTGTTAGCTCCAGCTTCTGCCAGCCTAGCAGTTCGAAAACATGCAAATGTGAGTAGATCAATAGGTAGCGCTCCAGTGGGTAGGTAACAGTGGTCCATGAAGTCATACTGGCCACATGACATTGCAGGTGTTTACGGACAACGCTGGCTCTTTGGCTTAGAAATGGAGATGAGCACCAACTCCCAGAGCCGGACACAACTGGACAATGCCAGGGGAAAGCCTTTGCTTTTACCTACGCAATAATACCGTAGTATTTAGATGAGAAATCATATCTCTTAGATATCTTGGGACGTGTGCTTCTTTTTAATTTTTCTAAATTAAAACAGGGAACTTCTGGGATTACTTGTGACTTGTGGTCCACATAACTCTTGTTCCTGATCTATACTAAGAATCAAAAAGCCAAGTGCTTCTCCTTATATCAGACTAGGACTACCTAGAAAAAAAGTATCTAAGCATGCTTGGAGGAACCTCTCAGGGTAGGCTGAAGTAGCCTCTCCTGCCATACAGAGAGAGGTGAGGGGTGGGTGGAGAGAGAGAGATAAAGTAGCAAATCCTTCCTCAATAAATCATCCAAAGAAGACTGAGCATACTAAATGAAATGCTGACTGTGGACTGTGGACCCTGAACTTTGCAGTGTAGTATTGTGTTCCAGGTCCAAATCCATTCAGGCCCAGATTATCTAGGCCAGGCGCAAGCTCAGGGGGGCGCAGATCATGGACCAAAAAATGTTACAAAATAATTTTAAAATCACGCTGCGATTGGCTCCTGCCACCTGGTACCCAAAAGGAGGCGGAGCCAAGGCCGGGCTCATGCTCGCCACGTCAGCCTCAGCCCATCCATCTACATTGCTGCTTCTCAGCCAGTGCTTCTGTGCCTGAGGAGAGGGGGCGCCTGGCATGGCCTGGCTCGGAGTGGCTTCCTTCGCAAGATGCTGAGGGAAGAGGAGGCCGCGGGAAAGAAGGGCAGCATGCGGTGTGGAGGCCCGGAGGGGAGTCTGAGGCGGAGGAAGGCCCTGAGTCTCTGCAGCCGCTGGGCCATGAGCCGCACGTCTGAAGCCGCTGCCCCGGACGAAGAGCATGCTCTGGACCCAGCCCAGATATCCCTGTCCCTTTGGGCCTCGGCTCTGCAGCACTCGCTTGCCCTCCTCTGCCTCCTTCCCGAGGGGTAACGAACTCGCTCTCCTCCGCACAAAGGGGTCCGTTCCCTTCTCTTCAGTGACAGCATGCGCGCACCTTTCCCCTCAGCCCCATTGGCACAGGACGGTAAGGATGCAATAGCGCGTGAGGTGGGGGGAGAGGTGGGGGGTGTGTGCGGTAGAGGTTGGTTTAAAGGGGGCGTAATTCCAAAGTGTGGCCTAGGGCGCAAAAAGCTGTTAATCCGGGCCTGAATTCATTGTTTTATTGGCTGGCTAATTGATAATCTTTAGCACATAGTCACATGTTGCTTTGCTACACTACTGAAGAAATTATACTCTTTAGCTGGTCTTGCACCACCTGACATCTACTGGGAAGTACCAGCCAATAATGAAAGGACCAAGACAGTGACATCTCTGGCCTAGCCTCTGTTCGTATATCAACCAGCATGCCAACACCTTAAATCAAGAAATAGCTTTCTAAGATCTACAGAGATACTTTCAGGAACACCTCAGCAAGTGAGAGTCCAAAAGTGGCAGGCTAAAACCCGGAACTTCAAACCATGCTGATACCGAATGAGAGACTCCCCTGGGAACTCAGAAAGCTGGGTGACTTGGCAGCCACTTAACCGACTGTGCTCTGGCACCATGAGATGCAGAGCCAACCTTAAGAAATGGGGCCACAAAGTGGAGTCCACGACATACGAGTGTGGAGAAGAGCAAACCACAGACCACCTGTTATAATGCAGTCTGAGCCCCGCCACATGCACAATGGAGGACCTCCTTATAGCAACACCAGAGGCACTCCAAGTGGCCAGCTACTGATCAAAGGACATTTATTTATTTATTTGTCACGTTTCTATACCGCCCTTCTCAGCCCGAAGGCGACTCGGGACAGTTTACACAGGCAGTCTCTGCCCTCAATACAACACAAACAACAAGGCACCCCCCCAAAAAAACCCCCATATAATAACAAAATTAACAATTAAAAATATACAATTAAAAACATCGACTATAATGTCAAGTTATTAAACTTTGTGTTGTTGAGATACATTACAACTGTACTCTTGGTTCGCTTCTGATACGATAAATAAAAGCACATAGTGAAATAACCAATACATTAAAACAAAATTAACATGCTATTGAATAATCTCTTGAGATATTTCTGGTTTTATATCCCAGGTTCAGCCACAAGAAGAGGATGAATCACCAGACTCATCCGAGAAGACCTTCAGCTGTGGCGGCTGCTTGTGTGTAAAGACAAAACATCCCATACGTTTGTTTGCTTTGACTTATATCTATTATATTCCTTGCACACTTGCTGCTTGTCACACTGTGTAGTTGCTTAGAAGATTGGGGCTGTGCACATTGCAGTGCTTGCATCCCAATTTATGTATTTAAAATTGTATTTAGACTGCTTTAAGATGTAAAAAACCACTTTCAATAAAAATGTTTGCAGAAAGAAGAGGGGATGATAAAGCTAGTTGTTTTATTTAGCTTTCGGTTCGTTGCTCACAGCATCAGAAAAACCTTTCAAAATCCCTGTTTTCAGAGTACTGAAGTGTTCAAACCATTTCCACTGCACTTACGCTTTAAGTACATATTATATCCCACCTTTTCTCCATCACGGAATTCAAAGCAGTGTTTTTGGGATTCCCATGTGGTTTTCCATCCAAGTACCAATCACAAACCTACTCTACTTCAGCAAATTATAGGATTCAATACACGTTCTAAAAACAGAATGTGGTAAAAAGATTTGGTACTGTTTCATGATCTGGGCAAAAGCCAAAAGGGGGTGCTAGGCAGAGAATAATAATAATAGTTCATTTTATTGGGGGGAGGGGGGTGTTGCTATATGCCTGTGAAATGTGGACTATCTACAGACACCATATGCAACTCCTGGTATGATTCCATCAGTAGTGCATCTGAAAAATCCTGAAAATCTCTTGGGAAGACAGGTGGCGTGCTGCAAGAAGGAAAGACCACCAGCATTGAAGTGATGATCCTCCAACTCTGCTGGATCGGGCATGTTGTCTGAATGCCGTCTCCCAAAGCAATTGTTCTACTCCAAAGACAAACTTAAAATCTGTGACATAGACACAGAGAACTGGGAAGCCCTGGCCCTTGAGTGCTCTAGCTGGAGGTCAGCTATGACCAGCAATGCTGCAGAATTTGAAGAGGTACGAATGGAGGGCAAAAGAGAGAAATGTGCCAAGAGGAAAGGAGCATCAAGACAACCCCGACCAGGACCGCCTTCCACCTGGAAACCGATGCCCTCACTGCAGGAGAACATGTGGTTCAAAAATAGGGCTCCACTGTCACTTACGTACCAAGGACACCACACTTGGAGGATAATCTTACTTGGACAACGAGGGATTGCCTAAGTAAGTAAGAAGGAGCAACACCATTTCCCCCTGTTTTCCTGTTATTTCCCCAATCCATGTCACCATTGTGGAAACAACCCTTGTTTATGAAGTGGTAAGTGGGGAGAGGAAACACCCAACTAAAATGGGGGAAATGTTTTTCCTCCTTCAATCCCCTCTCCCCATAAAATGGACTATCTTTCTCTAACTAGCACCCCCTTTTGGCCACCGCCCAGAATATGGAACAGTACCAAAGATTTATTTCTTTATCTTGGAATAAATAAAGGTAATTTGCTCCCATTCATTGCTTAAGTCTACCAATTGAAGTCTGGAGAGATCACATAGGACCACAGAAAGTTGCACTAAGCTGGCTCAGACCATTGATCCATTTAGCCCAGCATTATTAGTTCAGCATAGTAGTGGCTCTCCAGTATTCAGAGCAGGATTTCCTTCCTAGCCATGCCCCTGGTCTTCCTTGGTATTGTCTTATTTACTTATTTATAACATTTATACCCTGTCCTTCACAACCCACAAAGGGGGACTCAGGGCAGCTTACAATTGGCAATCATTAGATGCCGACAAAGAACAATCACAATGCAGCAGTTAACATAAAAAGGTAAACAACAGGAAAAATACATTAAAACTACATTAAAAATAATGGTCCTTAAAATATTAACACAACCAAGTCCGAGTCCACAAATCCAAATCATAGTCCAGAGTTCCAGTCCAAGGTCTCTTCACTGACAATTCCCACAAATCATTACAGATGTTGCTCAGCCAGCTGCCAGAATGCTTGGTCCCAGATCCAATACTTGAGTTTTTTCCTGAAGGAGAAGAGAGATGGAGTTGCCCTGATTTCACTGGGGAGTGCATTCCACAGATGGGTGACCACCACCGAGAAGGTCCAAATACCAACCAGGCCAACGATTTTCAGCTTTGAAAAGCAATTAACCTGGGATATTTACAAATGGTATATTGATTATTTAAGTGAGGACATATGTGAATGTGGAAACAGGTGGTATAATTGTACATCTTGCTTTTAGGCTACTATACAGTTCTTTTAAACCTCTTGCTTCTTAGCCTTGCTGACCTGCAGTTTCTGAGAATAAAGACCTTTACGTTTGAGAGGAAAGGTGGAGGACTCATACTTTCTTAGACCTTTAATCTATGCCCTTCCCAACGGTAGAGAGAGCCTCTGAAAAAAGGCAACATTACTTCTCCGGAATGGATTTTTCTAAACTGACTGATTTCTTGTTACAGTGCGGCTATATATCTTTCAACTTGAAGGAGTTTGATTGCCTCAAATCCCAGCAGAGGTCTTCTGGTTAATTCTGTTTCTCTCATCTGTTAGGTGATATGTTCCTGTCATGGGCAAGACACTTTGGATATATGTTACTTTTACTGCAAGGGTATCTGTCTAGTTTGGTGCATCGTTTCTCTGCCAGATATCTCACTAGTTCTACGGAGCCATACTTTCCATCTCTGATCCATGTAGGATCCAGGCTTTATGGAGGTATAACTTGACCCTTTATTAGATCTACATGGCCATTATTTCCCTAACCTGTGTAACAGCTTTTCAGTGTCACAAGTATATTTGGACTTTTGTTCCAAAAGATGAATTGTTTCTGCAAACTAACAATATCTCAAACTGACAAGCCCTGTAGATATGTTGAGCCTTGAAGAAGCTACTGAAAAGTTTCTTGCAATGCACTTTTTTTATCAACCTTCTTTATGATTTTCCTTCTGGTGGCCAAAACAAAACAATGGTTTAAAATTAATACGCAGGAATTAACAATTTTGCTGTCCACACATGCTCATTATGGGATTCTGGAGGCATTTAACATTTAAATTTATTTTACTTGTAGTTGTTTAATAGATTTAGACTGCAATCCTAACATGAATATCACATGAACCCTGTTGAGGTGGGCAAGTACAAGATCCTATTAGAATGGAAAGATTTTCCTATACACTTAAGGATTAAGTGATGATTTGTAGATTTAATTACTTGTACTCAGCTTACATAAGAACATAAGAACATAATCGGACCATGCTGAATCGGACCTCAGCCCATCTAGTCCAGCATAGCTTCATTTTGTACTGATTAGACATTGCCCCAGAAAATTTTGGCCCCCAGCTATGACTCAAAATCCAGTCCCTGCACTTTACTACGGTCCCCTGCCATATAGTGTTCCACCTCATATTGCCCTTTATCCCCAATTTTTTGTCACCTGGCATTGGTACTTTATCAATCAGCCCTGTTCTCACAACTGATTCTCCCCCCACCCCACACCCGCCCAAGCCCAGAATTGTTTTGCTATTTTAGAGTATTGGTTGTCTGTTCGATGGTTGCTTTTATATTGTGTTATGTTGTTGTTTGTTTTATTTTGCTTTATGTTGCTGTTTTATGAATTTTAATGTTATCTTTTAACTATGTTGATTGGGCTTGACTCCATGTAAGCTACCCCAAGTCCGCTCAGGGAAATGGAGGTGGGATACAAAAATAAAGTAGTAGTAGTAGTTGTTGTTACCAGAGCTATATAAAACCTTGTGTTGGTGAAGGTGAATTGTTTTTGGTGAAAAAATGGGTTATGAATTAAATCAATAAATACTTCCCCTTCATCTTTCTCCCATGATGGAGCATGAGGCATCCTCCCATTACAGAAATAGCATTTATGGGTTTCCCCACCGGATCCCTGATTTGTGGCAAATTAATTTGATAGTGGGTTTATTTCACGCCTTCTTGGAAGTCCAGACAGTATTCCCACAGCTTTCCAGGCTAAATTAGCCTGGAAAACTGTGGGAATACCAACCCCCTCCTCAGAAGCCTCAGAAGGAAAAGAACTCACCCAGGCTCCATAAGACGGCTGCTGGAGTCCTCCTGGCATGTACAAATGATGTGCCAGGGAAAAGGGTGGGAGGATAATAATTCCTGCCCCCCCCCCTTCTCCTGGCACATCATTTGTACGCACCAGGAGAACTCTGGTAGTCGTCTTGCGGAGCCCGGGTGAGTTCTTTCCCTTTCTTATTGTGTTTCGGGGGGATTCTGGGGAGGGGGTTAAGGGTCCCTGTGTTCTACTGCGAAGTCCCAGTAGAACATCTGGACACCAACTCTAGAAAGTGTGTGCTTTCTGGGGTGAGTGTAGATGGGCCCCCAGGAACATCTGAGTTTTGTAAACATGGATGCTCCTGGGATAATGGCCTACCTGGAAAGGTCCTCAGAAAAATATGAACATAGAGAAAGTCAGAACAAAGTACATGTCATTCAGTATTACTTCTAATGCTAGACTTCTCCTCACTTCCTGACCTTTCCTGGAGACCGCATTTTATAGTCTCGATTTCCTCTTTCTACTGAGAATGTGTTGTCGGACAAGTAACGATTGAAAAGTTTTCTACCAATGATGTCAATGCTTTTGTTTCCCTCATTCTTTTGTAAACACTGTCAGGTATTGGCCATTTACATCAGTCAAGGCAACATAACATGATGCTACAAAATGGTTCAACAAAACTTAGAAAAGTCAAGAAGTTGATTAGAGAAAAATCAATGGCTGATTTGATTGAAAAATTGATGGCTGATTTGGTCAGAGGCAAACCTGACCTGAATTTCTATAAAAGCCTTCTTTTAACCCCAATCTATAACTCTACATATGGCCCATGGAATTGCCAGCGACTGGATATATAGAAAATATTGCCATAACTGAGATTAGCTGAAGAGAGCTGTCACAAGTCTTTATGGTTTCTCACCATTATGTTTGCTGTAACATTAGTGCCTGCTCTGGTATTAATCTAAATGAATTTAAACATACTTTTATCTCTGGGTAGAGAAAACTGACATAAGCCTATTTAGCCGTGTATACAATAGATAAAATGAACAGCCCCTAGAGATGTCTGTTCAGGGGGAAGCAATTATAGATGGTAGAAAAAAGGCCCCTGGAGAGATATGGTTGTTCATTTGGAGGATGGGTTGGGGCTGTCGGCTGTCACAGAAGTTAGCTTGTCACTGTATTGATTAAAGTAAGATTATTTTCACCCTTGATGCTGCGCCAGCATTGATTTTATGAACTGCTTTCTGGACGGCGAGCAAGCAATATCTACAAACGCCAAAAGTTGTTTGCTTCGGCTTCCTTAAGGTTTGCAGGAGAAAATGAAATATGCCCTCTTCAGACTTGTCTCTTTATTAATACCTAGGCTTCAGGAAGGTCATTCATAACTGGAACGAAGGTAAAGATTTAAAAATTAATTTCAGGACCTTGGGAATGACTGGGGTGGGCATTTGTGAGAGGGGCAGAGAAAAGAGAATGACAAAAGCCTTCACAGGTGTAGATGAGACAAGGAAAGAATCCTTGCAGATGTCAATGTAGCTGCTTCATTTACATGCCTGCTTTTCTAATAACAACACCATCTGATGCAAGTCTACTCACAAGTAATTCCTTTTCCATTCATTGTGTCTTACTTCTAAGGAACATAAGAATAGGAATATATCTCTGTGACACCTCTGACTTCAAATTTGTGCACCAGCTGCACCTGTATCTTTGGAAGTCTGACTTGGCCACAGTGGTCCATGCTCTGGTTATATCACGTATAGATTACTGCAACGCACTATGTGGGGTTGCCTTTGAAGATTCCTTGGAAGCTACGATTGATCCAACGGGCAGCAGACAGGCTGCTCACTGGAGTGGTGAACAGGGAGCATGCAATTTATTTATTTATTTTATTACATACATTTCTATCCTGCCCTTCTCCCCACAAGGGGACTCAGGGCGGCCTTACATTGGAAGATGCTATCCATATATACATATATATATACCAATAAAATCACAATTAAAACTATACAATCAATTTAAAAACATTATAAAGATTCAACGACACCCCATTGTGTCAGCTTCACTACCCGCAGGTGACTCAGGGTGGTTAACAAGACAATTCAATGCCAACAACAGCATAAAACATTTAAAAACATTAACATACAATATAATATCTTAGCAAAATCAATTAAAACATACATGATAAATGTCTCTTAACTAAAAAAATGTTGAATCATCACGGAGATTAAGATCATTTGGGGAGACCCTGCTCTCGGTCCCACCTTCTTTGCAAGCACAGTTGGTGGGGATGAGAGAGAGGGCTTTCTAGTGGTGGCCCCTTGGTTGTGGGATTCCCTCCCTAGCAATATCAGGATAGCCCCCTCCCTCTTAAGTGTTTTAGAAAGAGAGTCAAAACCTGGCTCTGGAGCAGGCATTTGAAAAATAGAGCAGTGCAGGAATGTTAGTATGGAATATGTGCACTTTGACTATGGATTGGCCTTTAGACTATGACTCTGGATGACGTGATTCATTGAAATGTATTTTTATTATGCTTAATATGTTTTACTGTTTAGCTTATGTTTTAACTGATGTGGTATGTTTTATGGCACCATGGAGGTGCGATTGTAAGCCGCCTTGAGTTCCCATAGGATAGTGAAAGGTGGGATATTAAAAAGGTAAATAAATAAATATGCACTTTCTTGCATTCACCTCAGTGCTGAGAAAGTTTCATTTTTAAAGTTCATTCTCATATTTATTTACTGCCTTTCCCCAACCCCAGAGCTTCAGGCAACCTGAAAATAACATGTTAAAAAGTATAATAAAGTTAGAATATAATTAAACTGGAAGCCAAAATGCCTAAACTGAAGCTGTCATTGTGAGGTGACTGAGACTGACATACTTTTGACGTATCATGAAATGACTAAGGCTGTCATGTTTTGGACATATCAAGAAATAACTGGGTCTACACTGCCCTATATCCCAAGAAGAAGGAAGAAGCCTTTTCAGTTGTAGTTTCCCAATCCATTTGCCCCTTCTTAAAAAAAAATCTGTGACCTGGGCCATAACTCACCATAATTCAGAAGACATATAGAGACAAACTTCTGGAGAAAAACTTTGCATGAAGGGAAGACAGTCTCCTAAATATCCTTGCTTGAATTCACCTTAGAAATGATCTGCAAGTCCAGTGCTGGTGGAACTAACTTTGAGTATTTGACTCCAAATTTTTGAGTCCTACATATGGCCTTTTAACAGACTTATCACTGAAGTTTCCTGCAACTTGAACTCTCTATCAGGAAAGTAGTTTAGCAATGAAATGCCTAAAGGCTGTGTATTTTCAAGGAAACAGTAAAGCCTCATCAACCATCAAATCCCACAGTTGTCTCCTGGGGTGCCTCCCCTTTATCAATATGTGTAATGGGTAGATCTAGCCAGTCAGTCCTTCCTGCACAGTTTCTCAAGATTGACACTGGAGTGATAAATTATATGTTTCCAAGAGTACATTTTCTTAAGATGCAGTTGTCTATAACTTGCAATTTGTGCTCAATCAGTGTGCTCACTGCTAAGAGTGCTGAAATGAAACAAAGTCTGTCCTAAATTGTACCTGAGCATCACATAAATGCACAGAAGGTATGTGTTTTCCACTTGTCTTTTTCTCATGTGTATTGACTAATTTAGAGACACATCATTTTGCTGGCAGCAGGAAGAAAGGGAATGGAGTCAGCAGCTTGGTTCAGAAGTTTGGAGATCCCCGATGCTGCTACTACACTAGAATGTCCTCATTAACTTTTCAAAGCCTCTAGATTTGGTGAAGTTACAACAGTCAGTTGTAAATTATGCATTTGCGACCAATAACTTTTTGCCCACGTAGTTCAGAGATGCCAATATTTTGCATTCATTTTTGTGTTCATACGTTGTTATCTAGTAGCTTGGATACTGCTTTGGAAATCCACATTTTAAAAAATTTAAATATTTAATTTTTGTTCATTTTGTTGCCTGGCATATTATTACGTACTTGCTGTATATTTAGAAGACGAAGTTTCTCTTACAGGGGAGACAGGTAACTTTATGAAAACCCCAGTCTTGATGTTGTTTTCCCCCTTGCCTTAACTTTAATCCCACTCTTTGCTTGTATGAGTTTGTGAGTTTTCATTTTTAATTCCTGTATTGAAAGTTGTATGCATGTTCTGTATGCATTTTCCCCACGGTGCCATAAAAGGTTTATCAACAGTTGGTTACATCTTCAGAGTTAGAACTGATCTCATGATACCGTGAGCCTACATATCGAAACATCAGATTATTTCACCTGAAGCCTACAAGTGATAGTATGAAGAAATGGCACTGTAACAAGAAAAAGCCTGGGGTTCACATTGGAACATGGATTTTCTATGGAGGTGTGTTGTTTGTGATGCGAGAAGCAGAAATTAAAATCAATTTCTTTGGCAGTTTAGGGATACCAGATCTGAAGGCATCAGCTAAGTATCATGGAATTGTTGTGCATCTCTAGATTCCCGGCAGCGAGAGAAATCTCAAGGTGGGAAGCACCGAAGGAGAAAATGTAGTTTGTATGCAAGGTATCTGTAAAGCTTGGGCATCCATGTTGTATCGGTTCCCAGATGGCAACATCACTCTCTTGCTCAGTATGATGATGTTTGTATGCTTGTGCAATGCCAGGAGAAAAAAGGAGCAAAGGAATGGAATGTGTGTGTGTTTGGGGGGGGGGGGAGTAGATCCATACTTGGACCAATCATGTCAGTCACAGCAACAGCATCCCCTGAAAGATACAATGTGTAGTACATGCTATAAGGTCAAGTCCTGGAACGTGTGGTGGCTTCACGACTCCAGGGATTCTTGGTAGACACATTATCTACATCAGGCACAGTCTAGCTTTAGATCGGGTCATGGTACCAAAACAGCCTTGGTCACCTTAGTAGATGATGTACGCCGGGAACTAGACAGGGGGAGTGTATCCCTGTTAGTTCTGCTGGACCTCTCAGTGGCCTTCGATACCGTCGACCATGATATCCTTCTGAGATGCCTCAGGTATATGGGACTTGGAGGTACTGTTTTGCAATGGCTCCAGTCCTTCCTTGAGAGTTGTTCCCAGAAGGTGTTGTTGAGGGACACATGCTTGTCCTCACAATCATTGATTTGTGGGGTCCTGCAGGGATCTATTCAATTCTGAATCGAACCACCAGCGCCCCCTACATCTGAAACAAGTTTTGAACCATTTTTAAAAATCAGCCAAGCCTAGTAGCTATGCTTCACAAAGCTCCATCTTCTCCTGTATAGGTCTACAAGGTCCCCTGTAGAAGATCCTCAGGTTCTCCAAAGCAGACTTTTATACACTCATACTGTCATTTGGCACCATCAGAAAGAATAATTGTCACTCCAAGTTTCAAATGGCAAAAGGCAGGACTGGGTGGTCCATATGTTTCAGGACATTATACCATGCACCCCATTTCTAGACACTTTTAAAACAGAAAGATAAGGACGTATGAGGGGGACTTCCTGTCTGCGCTTGTCAGAAAAATTGGGAGGGGGGGGGGAGAGACAATGAACAGAGAGTGTCTTCTAAGCACAGGAATCGGCATATAACTGGAGAAAACCGCAAAAAACATGTGGGGTAGAATGTGTCAAAATTGCCTGAGTTAAATCACTTTATTGATGTGGAGTAAGGGGCGCTCCTGTGGGCAGTCCACTACCAAGCATTGACATTTCTCTCCCAAAATCCTGCCTCATGATCCTGGCATGGTAATTTTTTATAATTAATGTAATTATAAGAAATACCGAAATTTTGAAATATCTTTGTTTTTCCTGTCATTTCTCCATCACCCCGTCGGTTAGAACCTGTCGCTTGTCATCTATGAGACAGCGTGCCTTTTCAGTAGCAGCACCCAACCTATGGAATGCCTTACCGGAGAAGGTTCGAGCAATAACAGACTTGTCATCCTTCCGGAGGGGTTGCAAGACTAACCTCTTCTGGCAGGCGTTCAATCTTTAGAGGCCGTCTAATCACATTCTCTGTCTTAGTACAAATGGTTTTTATTACATTTTAAATTGCTGTTGGAATTATGTTTTTGCTTGTTTTTGCTTGTGTTGTGAACCACCCTGAGCCTATTGGGAAAGGTGGTATACAAGTTGAAATAATAAATAAATAAATAGTATTCTTGACTTTTGAACTTGCGGTACTACTAGCTTTTTAAGTTTTGGACTTCCACAATTGAGAGTACTGAGATTGGGAGGAAAGCCCAGTATCCCCAAAGTGGTGTCTAGTTAAGATCAGTGCCTTGGGTCTACTCCAGAGTAGCAGGAATGGAGGGGAAAGCCCACTATCCCCAAAATGGCATCTAGTTAAGATCAGTGCATTGGATCTACTTCACATTTGCAGGAAGGGAGGGGAAAACCCAGTATCCCCAAAGTTTTTTTACCAAGGTTTCCCCCCCCCAGAAATGGACTGGGTGGGAACTGCATTCTCTTGGGTGATAAATCTGAAAATGGATGATTTTGGGGGAAAGGCAAGAAAGAACATATGAAGGCATCTGAGAA
The DNA here is from genome assembly GCA_030556195.1 of Anolis apletophallus. Taxonomy (NCBI): domain Eukaryota; kingdom Metazoa; phylum Chordata; class Lepidosauria; order Squamata; family Anolidae; genus Anolis; species Anolis apletophallus. The sequence goes on along the minus strand of JARBWK010000008.1, from coordinate 36,520,292 downwards.
ATGATACATTTTGCTTTCTAATGCAACAGGACATAACATCATAGTAATATGATGCTCGCCCCATGTGGGATAATGTCCTTATGTAAGAGATCAATTCTACTAGTGCTACTACATTTAATGTATAGGTTTTTGACTGGACTCCTGAAGGCAAACTCCCCTATCTCTTTAAAACTATTCTCCCAGTTAGAGATTTTAAAAACCCAACTGTTCTCTATTCTGCAGTTTTTGAATACACCTCCCTGGGGAAATTATTCCATAGTCCATTGCAGCTGAATGTAGGGATATATTTTTCAATATAGATACCACACATTTCCTTTAATCTTCACCAATCCTACTCAGTTATAGGTTTCAGAGTTTCCATTTTTTAAAAAAAAGACTGATGGTTTGACTTTATTTAAAGAAAGGGAAGATTATAGAGAGGTGGGGGGGGGGGGGAGTGGGAATAGAAGATGAACAGAGATAAATGCAGGAGATTAATGATTTCGCACTAAAGGAATACCCTTATTTCATCAATGACCAGATTGTCTTGAATCTTCAAGTGCAATGCTGCACTTAAAAAACAAATAGAAAGACATCAAGGAAACATTTAATTACTAACTCCTTTGTTTGGATGACTATATGTGTTACTGTAGCTTTTCCCCACATTCTTTACAGAATGATAAAATTGGAAGAGACCACAAAGGCCACTCAGTACAAACCTGTGCCATATAGGAATACACAATCAAAACACACTCAACAACCAGCCTCTGTTTCCAAACTTCCAAAGAGCCGCACTCCACTACCAAATTTCTGTTTAGGAATAAATCTGGGTTTTTGGAAAAAATGATGTTTTATAAACTCATACAAGCAGTGGCAACTGAGAAAAGGAGAAGCAGGACTTAGAAGTGATGATCCCCCCATTCTCTGCTCCAAGTATGTACTGTACATCTTGACAGGTGTCCCCACCTACCCTTAAATAATCTGTGAAGTACAGTGCTATAAGGTGTTTTATCTGTGTATTTATTTACCACTTTTATATCCTGCCTTTCTCAACCTCGAAGGAGACTCAGGGCGGCCTTACAAAGGCAACAATTCAATGCCATATACATTGGTAAATAAACCAAACACATGAAAAAAATAGCATTAAAACATTAATTATAATCACATGATCCATATATGTATATGTGCCTCCAAGTCTCCTGGCAATTTATGGTTACCCCGTGACTTCTATAGAAGTTTCTTAGGCAAGAAATACTCAGAGGCGTTTTGCCATACTATCTATAGCCGCTGATTAACATTCTCCTTTGTCATCAAGGAAACCGAGATTAGAAGCTATAATATGCTGAAAGCTACCTATAATTTTCTCAGATAAGAAAGAATTGAGGTCAGATGTACCAGAGTAATGTCAGTCCACACTTCCCTTCTTCAAACATGCTTTCACTGTCCAAGTTGTGCATCCAGAGAAATGCTAAACATATAGTTCCTCAAGATGAAACGCTTGATAGAACATCCCAATGATACAGGCACCCAGGCAGTTTGTGAACCACAGCAATGAATTTTTCAACTGTGATGGCAAGGAGGGAGAAACAAGGGTTTAATCCAGTCTTGTTTCAATATATGACACATAGTCTTCCAGTGGCAAATGTTTATGATGTCAGAGTAGAAAAGTAAGTTCTAAAAATTTGCTCATTGGACCATGCTCATTGTATTCAAGGGAGGGAAATTGTTATCCTTCACATGTTGTTGGACTGCAACACCCATAATTCTTTACCATTACCTAAGCTGGATAAGAAAGGTGTAAATTGCATTCCAACCACTTTTGAAAGATTAGAATTACCAATTCCTGAATTAGATACTTCTGAACAATGTGGGGTTGCCTTTGAAGACTGTTCGGAAACTTCAACTATTCCAACGGGCAGCAGCCAGGTTACTAACTGGAGCGACATACAGGGAGCACACCACCCCCCTGTTGTGCCAGCTCCACTGACTGCCAGTCTACTTCCGAGCACAATTCAAAGTGCTGGTCTTGGCCTATAAAGCCCTATACGGTTCCGGCCCAGCTTACCTGTCCAAACGTATCTCCCTCTATGTCCTGCCTCATAGCTTAATATCATCTAGAGAGGCCCTCCTTTCGGTCTTGCCAGCCTCGCAAATGCGCTTGGCGGAGATGAGGGACAGGGCCTTCTTGGCAATGGCCCCACACTTGTGGAACTCACTCCTCAGAAAGATCAATTCAGCTTCTTCCCTTCATGCTTGCTGTCCAGTCCTTTGGACAGCATGACAGCCCCTTGGATGTTGAACCGGACTGAAATTGGCTATATGGTTGATGACAATGTTTTAACGTGTTTTTAACTTAATGTTTTATTTACTGTTTTAAACTGTTGCTATTTGTGTTTATATTTGTATTATACTGAGGCTTCGAATTGTGGCCGGTTTGTAAGCCACCCTGAGTCCCCCCTCGAGGGTTGAGAAGGGAGAGATAGAAATATTGGAAATTTATATAAATAAAAATGTAATGTTCATTTGTGGGATTAACATAACTCAAAAACCACTGGATGAATTGACACCAAAGTTGGTCGCAATACACTTACTACCCCAAGGAGTGACCATCACTAAAAATGGATTTTGTCATTTGGGATTTGTAGTTGCTGGGATTTACAGTTCACTTACAATCAAAGAGCATTCTGAACCCCACCAATGATGAAATTGAACCAAACTTGGCACATAGGACTCCCACAACCAACAGAAAATTCTGGAAGGGTTTGGTGGGCATTGACCTTGAGTTTGGGAGTTGTAGTTCACCTACATCCAGAAAACACCGTGGACTCAAATAATTATGGATCTGGACCAAACTTGGCACAAATACTCCATATGCCCAAATGTGAACATTGATGGAATTTGGGGAAAATAGACCTTGAAAATTGGGAGTTGTAGTTTTCGGATTTATAGTTCACCGACAATCAAAGAGCATTCTGAACCCCACCAAGGATAGAATTGGGCCATACCTCCCATGCAGAACCTCCACGACCAACGGAAAATACTTCTGACACCCCCTCACACACACCCTGGTCACAACCCCCAGGTTGAGAAATGCTGCCTTAAGGCCATCCAGTCCAACTCCCTTCACCAGGGCAAGAAAACATAATCAAAGCCCTCCTGACAAAGAGCCATCTAGCCATAGGTATAGATAGATATATATGATTCACACACAGAGATATAGTTTCATACATTTGAAAGGGACCCTTAAAGAAGGATAATAACATGTTCCATGATCCAGAGTAGGCAAACCAGACAATCTCTACATCAACACTGACAAAGAAACAACAAGAAGTACTGTTCATCCACAAGCATACAGAAGTTCTCTCTCGGTATTACTTCGCGAACGAAGATCCAGGAAGGACTCATCCCACGCTTCCCACAAGCGCGTTGATGACCAAAAAGGCCAATCTGATTTTGGAGGTTGGATGTGTCCTTCGAGCCTGTGCAATGGATTTTTCTGGTGGAGCGCAGCGTGCACAGAACTGGCCTCACCCTTTAAACCAAAGGTTGGTCTGCCATGGCCTAGCAAGCTTGGACAGTGGCAGCGAGGTCCTCAGGTCGTAGGTTTGGTTCGAGTTTCCTTCTCTTAGATGGTTGGCCTTACAGGGTTAGACGAGCACCATCTGCCCGGGTTTGAAATTAGAGTTTTCCTTCTCTTAGGATGGTTGCCAAAGGGCTAGAGAGCTCATCCTGCCCTTTGACGCTCTTTTTCAGACCCTTCGGTTGTGACCTGTCTGGCGTGGGAGGCCCTACCGGTGGCTATTATGCCACCGCCAGTATAGCTCACAACTTCATTAGGGTATGCAAGCCTCTCCCCCACTGCAAGGGGGCGCCAATGGAGAGCATTATACTAATACATCATTAATAATATTAGTATTATATAATATTATGTTGTTGCTGGAGGAGGAGCTCTGATGCCGCAGGAGACAAGATAGAACTGTCTTCTCTGCTCCTTCCTTCACTGTGGCCCCAGAGCTGCCGTTGGTGGTGGAGGAAGGGCTCTGATGCTGCAGGAGACAAGATGGAACTGTCTTCTCTGCTCCCTCCTTCACATTTCTAATATATGTAATACAGAAATTACATATATTAGAAACCAACACTTTGTCATTACTTCATTTTCCAGATCACCAGACTGGGCTACAGCAACGCATGGCAGGCGTAAATAATAAATACATAAACATTTGAAATAGATGGGCTTTAGTCAATTTAGCAATTGGAGGTCACCAGGGAAAATTATTTTTATCAGAAGGTCTTCCAGTCTTCTTTCAAAAAATCTACAGTAATCCAGTGTGACCCTAGGAAAAACCCGACAAGGTAGGATTGCAAGAAGATAGTCAACTATGGAGCATTATGAACTGAAAGACATTCTGTAATACAGTGGAACCTCTACTCAAGATTGTCCCTACTTACAAGTTTTCTGAGAAACAAGCTGTCACTCTTTCAATTTTTGGCTTTAAAATATGAGCTAAGATGTGAGTTATGAGCTTCTTGAGCTGCTTTCAAGAAGCCCTCTGCTGCCATCTCAGCAGCAGCAGTAATTCAGTGCCACTGTGCAACCTATGCTACACGCCTTTGGAGCTGCTCTTGGCTCACCAATCACAAGTAGAGCTTCTCTGATCTTGAAGATAAATAACATAACTTAAAAATTGCTGTTGTTTTTGGAATTGATTAATAGCATTTTAATGGGAAATGTTGATTGACATACGAGCAAATTGACTTACGAGCGAGAATTAAACTTGTATGTCAAAGTATTACTGTATAAGAAATAAAAACCAGGCCTCTGAAATTCAAGTCTATACTCTATGCTTCCCAGCACAATGGATTTCCGCACATTTGCATGGTTTGTGAGTGAGCTTTGCTTTGACCATTATGTTGGCGCCTGGGCTTTAGCTTCCCTTTAAAAGTGTATGCCAGAAATACTGTAAAGGGTGAGAAAAATATAACTATTACACAATAAAAAGTATATGGAGAAGGAAAAGAAACAATCATATTTAATATTGCCATCATCACTGTCACCAACATTATCATCATCTGCAATTGACAGACAGGTAAAAGTTCTATGTCAATAACTCCAATATTAAACGTATCAATAACAGTCCTTTTCGTCTAACATTTTCCCAAGGCATAAAATGCAGCAAATTCTTACATGCATTGGTTTTGCCTTGTCAGAAATATTTCTGTGTAGTGTATTCATCAGTGACATGTTCTGTGTGCATTGCATTTCTGAATATCTTGCTCCAGAAGATATATATTTGCTCTAGGCTTTTGCCAGCTATGTCTAACTGAGTGACAGCATGTTTGCAACTATTTCCTCTGTTCCTTTTTCACTCATGGGTCCAAATGACACAACAGTATAAAATGATAAATGGGATTGCATACTCGGCAATGTCTTTACTGTGTGCCATTGCTCAGTGATAGAACATATGCTTTGCTCCCAAGTTCGATCCTAGGCATTTACAGATAGGCTTAGGAGAGTTGTTGTTGTCAGACAATATGGAACGGGATAAAATAATTTTGTATACATTTTCCTTTATACTTGTACAGAAGTACAAAATATAGACCAATGTACCCTTAGTCCAGGGTTCATCTTAATTTTCCTTCTAACCCATTAATATGTAGACCAAAAAAAGGCAACCTGCAATTTCTTGGTTTTCACTCTGGAGTAAACAGATGTTGAAGTCAAGATATTACTTCAATGATGATTTATAGCAGGCAACTGGCAAAAGAAAAATGAATTAAAGGTATGCTAAAGGGATAGATAATTTAAGACTAAGCACCATCTGTTTTTATCTGAGGAGTACTGTCTGCTTACAAATGGATTTTCAAGAATACAAGAATAAGTATATGATGCTATTCAGAGAAAACTGGAATCTTGCAATTTGCCCCAATTAGAACTGGACTCATTGAATACATTGTTGAATAGTAAGCAACCAGGTAAGTAAATCTAATTGATTGAACAGTTCTTCTCAAGTTGGCAGTAACAGTTGTATTTCAATGTTTAAAAAAGGAGTGAGGTCAAAAAACTGAATGAAATTGGAGTAAATAAATACAGCCACAAATACCGTATACCATGCAGCTGTGGACAAGTCTATATAGGGACCACAAAATGCAACACCCAAACATGAATCAAGAAATATGAAAGGCACTGCAAACTAATTCAACCACAGAAGTCAGCCATAGCAGAGCACTTGATGAACCAACAGCATATTATTAGAGAACACAAAAATCCTGGACCAGTCTATCAATTGCCATGTCAGACTACACAAATAAGTAATTGAAATTCACAAGCATGTGGACAATTTCAACAGAAAGGAGGAAACCATGAAAATGAGCAAAATCTGGCTACCAGTATTAAAAAAACTCTAAAAGTATTTAAAAACTCTAAAATCAGGACGGTAAAGAAAGAACAACACTCAGAAACAGGGGGATTCCAGACAAGAAACTATCAGGGCCACCTACAAACAAAGGATTCCCCAGGGCAGGAAGCAGCCAAGCCTTGAAGCAGCAAGACTATTCAATGCTAATCAAGATGATTAATTACAGCATTCAAGAGTTCTTTCTCCCACCCTGGACATTACACAGATATATAATCCCCACTTGCCTAGTTTCCAAAAGACCTCACAATCTCTGACAATGCCTGTCATAGATGTGGGCAAAACGCCAGGAGAGAATGTTTCTGGAACATGGCCATACAGCCTGGAAAACTCATAGCAAACCAGTGATTCTGGCCATGAAAGCCTTCGACAACAAATTAAAATAGTCATTCATTAAAGGATTTGTAGTTTGGGAGCACTATTGAATATTTAAGAAAAATAGTACAAGCAAGCAGCCTAGATTAAAGGATTTTTCCAGAGGCACCATTCCAGCTTATTCTGTTATCTTGGCCTTTCTAGCATCATTTATTTCTTAGCCTCTGTGAATCTCATGTTCAATCAATATGTATTTTAAAGAATCATTTGATTCCTCCAGCATCAGCTACCTATTTCATATGCTCTAGGTTCCTTGAATTAGATTAATGAAGCAGAAGAATCAATTAGATCTGTTGGAAGATCAGATGTACACATTAGGTGCCCTATCCATTGAACTGAATGCGGTAAGACCATCCATGCAAGATCTCCCTTCATATAAATAGTGATGAGTGCAAGGAACTGTGGATCTGAAAGACTAGCTTTAAATGAAACGAGAAAGTAAATATGTGTCTTTCCGCTCTTGAAACAGTCATGCATGAAAAGAAATGGTATTTTAATGGTCAGTATTCAAATACTATTGATGTGCAGATGTTGCGAAGTGAGATGGATATATTTTTAGTTATGTGAGATGACACGGAAAAAGATCATTTTAATGTTCCAGTGAGACCTCCAAGTAGAATCCACATGACCTCTTGGCGAGGGAGGATTTGCGTATCTATTAAAGCATGGTATAGTTTAGCTTCCAAAAGTAGAGATGAAGCTTGACAATGAAGCTGTCTTTTCAACTGCTAGTTTAAAAGAATGCTGGAAATGTCTCTTCACCATGAACTTCGTTTCAAAGCAAGAACTCAAATTGGGTTTTTCGGTTAACTGTTGAGAGCACAGCCAAGTGTATTTCTTCTTAGAAGTAAATCCCATTCTGTTACAAAGGATTTCCTTCCAAATCTAGGATTCCAACCTAGATTTGGAAGGAAATCCTCACGCATAAGTGAATTTCATATATAAGTCAGAGACAGGTTTTGGAGACAAAGTTATGGATTTTAATATCACCCCTGGATAAGTCGAAGATAAATTTTCGGGACTCATCATGGGCCTGTTCTCCATAGAAATGAAACCTTTGTACTAGGATTTGCTTACATAGTTAAGGCACAGAATCCAATACCAGGAGATGGACTGACTGATGTTAAGTTAGACGGAGTGGAGCTTGTGAAGTTTTGGCTCTGCATTTTCCTCTCCTCTGCTTTAGTTCACTATTTAGTTCCCAATAGTGTAGATAAATTCCTTTGTATTAGTTTTTGGGTGGAGCTTAAAATCTCCCCAGAAGCCAATCTTATTTGGTCTATTCCATTTCATTGAGCAGAGCTCTTTGCTGGACTCCTCCTTTTTTCTACAACAGAGCTAAAGTGAATTAGAGGATTGGATATTGTCTGGTATCTTAGGCCTAGCAATCCAAAACAGGCATTCTTGGCATCTGCTGCATTTAGCAGTATTATTATACCAACAGTCCAAAGGACCACATAAGCTTTTGGCCAGCCTAAGCTTCACAGGAGAGAAGATTAAGACAGTTTATAAGTAACAGCTTGTAATCCATTGCTATGTATCAGAGGCAGAAGATTCCAGAAAAATGACTGCAACCAGCAAAGGCTCCTTTTATAATGTATTGTTTTAAGTTGTCTTATGATAGTCCCGGGTGGAGTTAACCCTTTATTCATCTTGTTTCAGTAAACTCATTTGGTTATCTTTTCACCTTGCCTACAGTGCCTCTGTCTGCTAAAGGTCTTAATCTTAACAGAAGGTATCAGATAGCCCCTGAGTAAACCCAGTTTTCCCAAAGGCTCAGTGTGCCATCAAAGAGCTGAAAGATGACAACTTGACTATGCCACTTAATACCTCATCAGATGGGTTCCTTTTCCCATCGTATGCCACTTCCTCTTTGCTTTCCTGACAGAGCCCATTAAACAACGCATGCATACTGTCATGCTGAATTGTACTATCAACACACATAACACATACTTCCATCGAGAAAGGGGAGAGGAAGTGGTGTATGCCGTGGCAACGTGGGAGGCTTTCCGTGTTGCCTTCATCACAATGGGGGAAGCCGGGCAGCAACGCTTCCTCCCATGTGATTGGGTTCCTGGTGATATGGGGCCCCCCATTAGGACTCCATGGATTCACCACGATGTGTGGCAAATCCATGGACCTTTGTGATGAGGTCCTAAGTGGTTCTTTGAAAGATGATGAAGTTGAAGATTGGCTCTTCTGTGGTCAATTCCAACATTTCTTCAGTTGAATACTGCTGTTTATGATGAGAACAGCAGATTATTTTGAGATTTTTTTCCTGAGATTTTGGGTTTTTTATTTTAAAAAACCCCAAACTTGAGTGTCTAGTTTGTAGCCAGGACACACCTAATCAAGGACATGCTATTGACTTTAATGTGCATTGTGCTTCTAAAACTCTTATCTTAGGAAAATGACTGCCTTGCCATTATCTGCTGAGTATATTTACTTCGCTGTTAAATCCAAATGAGCTACAGGGAATGAACAGATCAAAAGGCTTGATGATCTAATAGTAATGGCTGGGGAAAAGGCCACATCTGTTTTTACAATTATTGTCTTACTTTTGTAGTGGAGCTGCAGGGAGAGAAAAGGCAAGTTAACAGGGCATTTGATACGTTAATATGTGTTATTATGTGTTGAAGATTGCAATCCTAAATGAAGACAGGGAGTGGAAAGAACTGTAGTAATCTTAGAATCAGAGAGTTGGAAGACACCACAAGGGCCATTCGATCCAATCCTCTTAATTATTTATCGTGTCAGGAGTGAAACAGTTGTATTGCATTTTTTTTAAAAAACCCAAAGTTAAGAAACTTGACATTGTACTAAATGTCCTTTGACTAGTATCTGGCTACTTGGAGTGCCTCTGGTGTTGCCATAAGAAGGTCCTCCATTGTGCATGTGGAAGGGCTCAGGATGCATTGTAGTAGGTGGCCAGTAGTTTGCTCTTCTCCACACTCACATGTCATGGTTTCCACTTTGTATCCCCATTTCTTAAGGCTGGCTCTGCATCTTGTGGTGCCAGTTTGTTCAGTGCCTTCCAAGTTGCCCAGTTTTCTGTGCCCAGGAGGGAGTTTCTCATTTGGTATCAGCCATTAATTGAGGTTCTGGGTTTTAGCCTGCCACTTTTGGACTCTCGCGTGCTGAGGTGTTCCAGCGAGTGTCTTTGTAGGTCTTAGAAAACTATTTCTTGATTTAAGTTGTTGGCGTGCTGGTTGATATCCAAACGGGATGGGCTGGAGATCCATCCACTCATCTGCATGCAGGAACACACAATCAAAATATGCCCAACAGATGTCCATCTAGCTTGTTTTAATACCTTCAGAGAATGTGATTTCATCACATTCCAAGGCAGCATATGCCACTTCAAACAGCTGAAATGCACAGCACCCGACTAAATTCTATGTTTTTTCTATGAATGAAAAACCACACTCATTACAAATGATGGGAGCAAAAAATTCTAAATACAGTGGACCCTTGGTATCTACTAGGATTTGGTTCAAGGACTGTTCACAAATACTAAAATATGTGTATGCTCAAGTTCCGCTATTACAGTGGAGTTGTTTATTCACTCAGTCGTTTCCGACTTTTCGTGACCTCATGGACAAGCCCACACCAGAATTCCCTGTTGGCCGTGGCCATCCCCAGCTCTTTCAAGATCAAGCCAGTCACTTCCTTTTTCCTTCCATTTTCCCCAGCATCATTATCTTCTCCAAGCTTTCCTGTCTTCTCATTATGTGAGAAGTACTTCATCTTTGCCTTCCCTCTAGTGAGCAGTGGAGTGGGAAATGGCAAAATCATGCTTTGCTTTTTGGATAGGGCAGGGATATTTTGAAGCCCTGGGTACAACCAGTGGATACAGAGGGCTGACTGTACAATCTGTTACATGCTGGCAGGTATTCTATTAATGAGTGACAATAACAACAGTCTAACTTGTGTTTTTATAACCCACTTTTAATTTATCCACAACTAGGCAGAGAGCCTTCTCGGTTGTGGCTTTAAATTTGTTGCAAAACTTCTCCTCAGACTGGCTTTCGTCTGCCCTGAGGGGCCCATGCCCGAGTCCTCCAAATTCCTTCGATTTTATTGTACAGCCATGTTTTTATGTTTATTGTATGGCTGCTGGTCTGTTTAGAAATCAAATAGCCTGCAGGGACATATAAGCTAGAATAAATAAATAAATAAATAAATTTGTTGAAATTCTCCTCAGCAGTCTCCCCCTCCCCTCCACACAGCCATTTTTGAGGGAAGAAATCAATAGAGACGTATCTAGAGGGGGTTTTTTTTCCTGTCACTAGAATTGTTATGCTTCTTTTGGACCATATTGGCTGTCATTGTGTAGTATATACATATAATAATTTACTGTGCCCAAACTGACACCTTTTCATAAATTATACTTTCTTGCTTTAAACTTGAACTCTGTGGGCCCCGTTGGGTTTGCATAATCAATTCACTCAGATGTATCAGTGCAGCCTGATCTTATTCTCTGAATTGTGTTCTCAGGTAGCTTATTCTTTACTTAATAAACCAATACACCAATAACTCTTCTTCCCCTTTAGAGGAGCATGGGGGGAGTAAGATTCAAGGCAATAAGACAAGCAGCCAGATGTGACAGTCACTTTTGGCAACTGTGCTGTGCCCACTCATATATCAATAAGGGAAGTGAAGGGAGTGCTGGAGAACTTGGGTTTCCCATAAATCATTTCGACCAAGGTAGAACAAATATTATCAAGAAAAGTCCTTGAGTTTGCCTTGGGGCCGCCATAAGTTGGACACGACTTGAAGGCACATGGCAACAGTCACTGTTTATATAAGCAAGACATTCTTCCTTGTCAGATCTTATTGTGACATCATGAAGCAATGCTTTTTCTAATCACTATGCAGTAAAATCTATTTAGGACTGGTTTACCCACAATTTGAGGGCAGTGGTCTCTGGTGACTCCATGCTTTACCAAAGTATGATGGTATTGGAATTCATTACATTATGGATCTTTCAGGGAGCCCAATTCTACATAGGCCTGGGGTCAATGCAAGGACCATTAAAAGACAATAATTTTTTTCATGTGTGACTATGGGGGGGTTCTTCTTGGGATGTGTTTTTTCTTTTTTTCCTTTTCCTTTTTTCTAACTCTATTCTTCTATATTTTCCTACTTTCTATTTCTATATATGCTTTCACCCACTTTCGCTGTAAAGCATTAATATAAAAAGCTCTAATAAAAAAACTTTTAAAAAAAGATAATGTGACCATAGGAATAGATTAGAGACAACAGAAATTCCCAAACTCTGTTTCTCCAGGTTTTTTGGACTTTTTTTCTCCCAGAATTTTTGATCTGTTTGGCCTTCTGGAAGTCAAGTTTCAAAACACCGAAAAGGTCAAGGTTTGGGAAGCACTGGACTACAGTAATATCCATTCTCTTGTGACCCCCTGAGGGATCACCGGAGTTGATCCTGAGTTGGATGACCATAATGTCATTCATCCTGAGTTGGACGACCCTGTGTGGCATGTAGGGCTCACTTTAAAGGCAAGCGGAAAACTTCATTTTGTGCAAAGTCGATCTTGCCGTATATATGCTGTGCTCCGCCCTGAGTCCCCTTTGGGATGAGAAGGGCAGAATATAAATGTTTTAAATGAAATAATAATTCTGGGAATTGTAACTGTTACAGCCAAGTAGAGACATATAAGACCATGTTAATGTATTAATGCCATGAGCTGCCTGTTTCTTTCTGAGCCTAAATAAATGTGCTGGCACTTACCTTCAAAGCCCTAAATGGTTTCAAATATAGTGCACATTATGTGGGACTCTCGCAGAAGAATGTTCATAAACCTCAGCTGAACCAAGGAGTTGTAGCCAGAATTTTTATTGGGCATGCTTACATACAAGGAAGTATACAACTCCCTTCTTACAACAGCTCCACTGGCTGCTAGTATGTTTCTGGGCACAGTTCAAAGTTCTAGTTATGTCTTACAAAGCCTCATAGGGCTCAGATGTGAGTTGTCTGATAGATCATATCTTCTACATGAGTCTTCTTGTCTTGAAAACGTCTGGTGAGACCTTTTCTCTGACCTTTGATAGGAACATAAGAGAAAGCTTTTTCAATGGTTGCTCCTAAGATCTATAACTCACCTTCTAGAGTTGGACTGCCTCCCTCCTTGCTATCTTTTCCTAGAAAGGTAAAGATATTTTTGTTTCAAAGTGCCTTTGGCAATTTATTTATTTAGACCATTTATACCCCGTCCTTCTCGACCCCTGAGGAGGGGCTAAGGATGGCTTCCAACACAATGTAAGACACATAATAAAATACAGCCATATACATTAAAATAGTTATAAATATACATTAAAAAACAGTTAGCTAGGTTAAAATCGCCCAATTGCGGTCAAATAAAATCACCAGTAAAAACAGTCTAATCTACAAATGCTTAATACCATTAACAGGATTTAAGTTTCTTCCAGAAGGTCAGGAAGGAGTGGGCAGATCTAACCTCATTAGGGAGGGAGTTCAACAGCTGAGGGGCCACCACAGAGAAGGCTCTGTCTCTTGTCCTCACCTCTCATCCTCCCTGGATGATCTTAAGGTATTTGATGGTTCATAGAGGGAGATACGTTTGGACAGGTAAACTGGGCCAGAACTGTTTAGGGCTTTATAGGTTAAAACCAGCATTTTGAATTGTGCTCGGAAGCTAATAGGCAGCCAGCAGAGTTGGCATAACAAGGGAGTTGTACGGTCCCTGTACCCTGCTCCCGTGAGCAGCTTGGATGCCGAGTGTTGGACTAGCTGGAACTTCCGGGCAGTCTTCAGAGGCAAACCCACATAGAGTGCATTGCAGTAGTCTATTCGGGATGTAACCAGAGCATGGACCACAGTGGTTAAGTCAGGCCTCCCAAGATATGGGCGTAGCTGGCAAGCATGTTTTAACTGCGCAAAAGCTCTCCTGGCCCCTGCCAAGACCCAGGGTTTCAGACTGAGCAATGAGTCCAGGATCACTCCCAGGCTGCGAACCTGCGCCTTCAGGGGGAGTATAACCCCGTCAAGCACAAGCTGTAACCCTATATTCTTTTTGCCTTACGACTGACCAGGATATCCTCTGTCTTCTCTGGATTCACTTTCAATTTTTTTGCTCTCATCCAGTCCGTTACAGCTGCCAAGCACTGGCTCATGACTTGAACAGCCTCCTTAGGAGCAGATGGGAAGGAGTGACAGAGTTAGACATCATCTGCATACAGATGGCACCGCACCCTGAAATTCCAGATGATCTCCCCCAACGGCTTCATGTAGATGTTAAACAACATAGGGGACAATACTGAGCCCTGCGGGACCCCATAGTGCAATGGCCATGGGGCTGAGCAGGTGTCCCCTAACAACACCTTCTGGTAGCAGCTCTCCAGGAAGGACTGGAGCCACTGCAAAACAGTAGTTCCAAGGCTCATTCCTGTGAGGCATTCTGAAAGGATACCGTGGTCTATGGTATCGAATGGATTGCTCAGGGGAAGGGACTTTTCCAATGAGGTATACTGGTTATTTTAATTTTAATAATCTAGACATTTTTATCTTTTTAATTTTTGAGTTGTATCTTTTGTAACCTTTCCGGAGTCCTGGACTGGGAAAAGACACCATATCCCATCTGATCTTGGAAGATAGGTGGACTTAGCCTAGATTAGTACTTGGACTATTCTATAATTTAATTTACATTGTGTAAGCCTGGGGCGCCATATTGAGAGGGAGACAAGATATAAATTAAACATAAGGGACTCAACAGCTTGCTTGATGCTTTTTGTTTTTGTTTTTATAAGAAGGAAGAAAATAGATTCAGATAATATAAATCTCTCTCCTACAATTCATATTGTTGTCATATGAATTCTCTTAAAGAACAAGAATAGCATAGGATCATTTTTCTTTTTCTTTTAATGGCTCAAGTAGTTTTTAATAGTGTTAGAGAAATCAATGGTAATAGCCAAAGTTCTGGATAAGCTATGAATTTTGATTAAATGTTTCAGCTACCATGTTGCTCTCATACAACTTTGAAAATTACTTAGTCAGCATGAACATATGGAAATGTATTTAGTCATGCATAGGCCCTTTCCTTTCAGGAGACTTCTACATGCATAGCCTTGTGTTGGATCTGGTTGAACATAGCAGTATTCCAATGAGTTGTTTGGCAATTATAGGACAAAGTTGATTTCATAAGTGGGCAATCAGCTGGTGGAACATTTTGTTTGTCAGTTTGTTTACCATTATTTTTATTGCCATCATTGATTTGCATAGATTACTTAGTCTATGGAGACAGTTTTGATATATAAAAGTTGATAAGAAAATATAATTCATTGTGTTGAAAATTGAAAATATATTTGGCTTGAGAGATTTAATGACTTAGAAGAATGAAATATTGATTTAATGTGCCATTCATTTTTAGCTGTGCATGCAGACATTGCTAAACTACAGGTCTCTCAGCCATCCTGACTTTGATTTGAGGAGTACACATCATAGTCATAAAGTCTGGTTGCTGTGATTTGTCTGGGTGTGTGCAGACCATTCAAGAGAGGCACAATTCTGGACCATATTTGTGAGAAACAGATAAGGGCCATTATGAAGTCCAAATGGGGATAATAAATTACTCTGACGTTTTCATCTAAACAATCCAGATGTGCCTGGGGATAAGGCTGTTTAGAAGACATGGGACAGGTCCAGGACATTTCATTTTGTTGCCTCGTTTGAAGAATAGAGTAGTGCTTCTCCCATTTCAGACACCAATGCCAATGAGAAGTACAGTAGAAAAATAGTAGACTTCAACCCGTGCATACTGTCATCCACTAGGCATGATAACAAATCGAAAAATGGCGATTCTAAAATCAAATGGGGGGGGGGGGGATTTTTTTTTTTATTAGTATATCAAAGACTTACAAAAAAATTCCCAAAATTTTCGGAAATGTAACTTAAGTACTAACGAAATTCGTTAGAAATTCGTATGCCAGAGCATGCGCTTTCAGATGGTTTGGCCTACAACTCCCAGAAATCCTAACAGCTGGTAAATTGGCTGGGATTTCTGGGAGTTGTAGGCCAAAACTTGAATAAACCACACTGAATTCTAGATGGGACTCTCCAAATAGGAAGGAGGGAGGGAAGGAGGAAGGGAGGGAGGGAGGGGTTTTCTATTCTTGGAAGCAGCAAAAGAAAAGGAGGAGGAGCCCCCTCGCTCCTCGCTGCCTCTCTCTCACCCCGATCCTGAGGGAGCGAGGGCCCAAGTTTGCCCAGGCTGAGAGGAAAAGGAAGAGGCCTGAGGCTGTGAGGAATGGTGGGAGTTGAAGTCCAAAACACGTACCTGGAGGGCTGAAGCTGGTCCCTGCGATGGGGCAAGGCAGAGCAACGGGGAAGAGAAGCATCTGAGAGAGCGCCGGGAGAGAGAGGAGAAGCGCGCGTGTGTGTGTGTGAATCAGGCCCCTGCGATGGGGCATGCATGGCAGCAGAGCAACGGGGAAGAGAAGGAGGGGGGGGAAGCCTGGAGAGAGAGGAGAAGCGTGCGCGCGCGCGTGTGTGTGTGAATCAGGCCCCTGCGATGGGGCATGCATGGCAGCAGAGCAACGGGGAAGAGAAGGAGGGGGAAGCCTGGAGAGAGAGGAGAAGCGTGCGCGTGTGTGTGTGTGAATCAGGCCCTGCGATGGGGCATGCCTGGCAGCAGAGCACCGGGGAAGAGAAGGCGGGGGGAAGCCTGGAGAGAGAGGAGGAGAAGCGTGCGCGTGTGTGTGTGTGTGAATCACTTTCCAGAATGCATTGCCTCTACCTAGCAGCAGCGTCACTTCCAGTTCCCCATAGAAATGCGGGAAAAGAAGAAGCTGAATGAAGGCGGGAAGGAAATGAGGGGAGAAGACAGGGAGAAGTGAGTAGTACAATAATTAATTAATTAATAATTAAGAATTTCTAACGATCCTAACGCAAATTGTTGGCCTCACGGACCGTAAAGGAAGTCTACTTCCTGGTTCGGGGCAGCGATCCGTAAAACAACAAAAGTCCCATTAATTACGGATTTCTAACGAATCAATTAGATTTCCGTTTCAATTTTAGCATGCCTATCATCCACTAAACTTGAGAGTAGGAGACTGGCATAAAGACCACAAGGCAAGCTAGATGGACACATGTCTTTGTCAACTCAGAGCTGCTATGTGGTATTTGAGATCTTCATTATGCTTATTATTAGGGTAGCCACATCCTCTGATCTGAAGAGATCTAGGCTGTCTCTCCTAGTGCAGTTATGGAATTATGATTAAGTCTGTGGTGATCATCATTTGCTCTACAACTAGGGACTCGGAGACTTGGGTAACAAGCCCTCCTTGACCATGTAGCTCACTGACTCATGCTGGTTGCTCTGTCTCAGACTGACTCTCACAGAAGTATTGAGAAGATGCCTACAGAGTACCCATGGATATCATCTCAAGTAGAGCTGGGGAAAGTTATTTTTGAACCAAGTTATTTGAACCATTCTTGGAGTTGTGGAGCCAAAAGGTAACTTTTTCAACTCACAAACTGATGCTTAGCTTCTTGTAGGTAGATATCTTTTGTGGAACAAGCAAGGATCTGATCAAGGTTCTAGGCATGTTGTGGGTGCATTTTACCTAAGATTTCCTAATGAAACACCCATTATTGCAGCATGTGCATTGTAGGTATGAAAGAGCCAGTGTTGTGTATTTGTTGCACAAGAATAAGAAAAACTAGGGTCCAAATTCCTACTCAGCGAGGAAAATTACTGCATGATCTTAGGTGTCTTTCCTAATATTAAGCATACTCTTGGGCTTAGAGAAAAGGAATGACACACCCCTATTGAACAGATATTGCCAGGAATATACCATAGATAAGAAATGATTTGAAGGCACAGAGAAATAAATTGTATCTATACCTGAAGAAGAAGAGATAGTTACAATTTTGTGCAGGTTACAAAGCATCCTTTATGATGAAATGGATATTGACCTTGGAGGCGTCTATGGACAATGCCGGCTCTTTGGCTTAGAAATGGAGATGAGCACCCATCTAGATTTAATGTCAAGGGCACACATTTACCTTTTATATGGACACAACTAGACTTAATGTCAAGGGGAAACATTTACCTTTTATTAGAGGGCGGCGGCGGAATAATATAAAATAATAAATCTTATTGTAATGTGAGAAACTGTGATCAGGTGATCTGAGTATCTTTTTAGTTCAGGTGCTAACTTTTGAGGGCCAGATTAAAAGCTTCTATTGTCCCTCCCTGTAATTCATTAGTGTTCCCATCACTTTGGATCAGCCTTCAAGCATTCTCTAATACTTCTTCATATAGCTCTTGAGCCTCCTGATTGAGGAGCAGTCCAGAGGCTCAGAAGGCAGTGTTTCTTTTTTCACCACAGAAACAAAGCATAGTCATTCAGATATGGGAGGAACCAAAGGATGAATCTCAGTCTATAACAAAGCCAAGACTTTAAAATGACGAACAAACCAGAGCTTCCCCCACCAAGGTCAGATCTTATAAACATTTCAACAGTTAGAGGAGAGGTAATTCATGTATAATGGTCTGCTAGCAATTTTTAATGCATGGGATCCACCATTGCTGTACATGGCTTGGAAATACTTTTTTTTTTAAAAAAACCCAGTAAATAATAAAAGCCATAAATAACTGCAACTTCTTCCCCCTCTTCAGGAGCAAACATATTCTTTGACTGACATTCCGTTATAGATCAGTAACTTAGAGTTATGGATTCATATTCTCCAGGTCCATTATAATAGCCAGAAGTCAAAATCAGATGATGGTTTGTTCAATTACAGATTGGGGCACAGGGAGAAAAATGTGTGCGTTCCTCTCCCACTGGTGAGGAAGCCTGCTGGTGGGAGAGGATGCCCCAATGGACAGATGAACAAACCTTATTCCTTGTGTCCCGGGGAGGCTGTTGCTGTTAAGGCAGGCTAGTGGAGTGGGGGTAGGCTAGAGATTACTTTGGACCCTTCCAAACAGGCCATATATTCCAGGATCTGATCCCAGGTTTTCTGTTTAGCCCAGATTTATCTGGCAGTGGGGACTCATATAATCCAGTTTAAAGCAGAAAACCTGGGATCAGATCCTGGGATCTAGGGCTTGTCTGGAAGGGCTCCTAGTTACATATATGTACCCAATAGGCATGGTTTAGAACCCAAAAATAGGAAATCGGAAATCTAATGGGGGGGATTTTTTTTTGATTAGTAAAAGAAAGACTTACAAAAAATTGTCCAAAAATTTCTAAAATGTAACTTAATTACTAACGAAATTCGTTAGTAGTTCGT
Organism: Anolis apletophallus; assembly: GCA_030556195.1. Taxonomy (NCBI): domain Eukaryota; kingdom Metazoa; phylum Chordata; class Lepidosauria; order Squamata; family Anolidae; genus Anolis; species Anolis apletophallus. Next base: position 36,501,251 of record JARBWK010000008.1, on the reverse strand, counting down.
ATGCCAGAGCATGCGCATTCCAGATGGTTTTGGCCTACAACTCCCAGAAATCCTAACAGCTGGTAAATTGGCTGGGATTTCTGGGAGTTGTAGGCCAAAACTTGAATAAATCACACTGAATTCTAGATGGGACTCTCCAAATAGGAGGGAGGGAAGGAGGGAGGGAGGGGGTATTCTATTCTTGGAAACAGAAAAAAAAGGGAGCCCCTCGCCTCGCTGCTGCCTCTCACCCCGATCCTGAGGGAGCGAGGGGCCCAAGTTTGCCCAGGCTGAGAGGAAAAGGAAGAGGCCTGAGGCTGTGAGGAATGGTGGGAGTTGAAGTCCAAAACACCTACCTGGTGGGCTGAAGTTGGCCCGTGCGATGGGGCAAGACAGAGCAATGGGGAAGAGAAGGGAGGGGGAGAAGCATCTGAGAGAGCGCAGGGTGAGGGAGGAGGAGAAGTGTGTGTGTGTGAGAGAGAGAGAAGTTGGCCCGTGCGATGGGGCAAGACAGAGCAACGGGGAAGAGAAGGGAGGGGGGGAGAAGCATCTGAGAGAGCGCAGGGGAGAGAGGAGGAGAAGTGTGTGTGTGTGTGTGTGAGAAGTTGGCCCCTGCGATGGGGCAAGACAGAGCAACGGGGAAGAGAAGGGAGGGGGAGAAGCATCTGAGAGAGCGCAGGGAGAGAGAGGAGGAGAAGTGTGTGTGTGTGTGTGTGTGAGAAGAAGTTGGCCTGTGCGATGGGGCAAGACAGAGCAACGGGGAAGAGAAGGGAGGGGGAGAAGCATCTGAGAGAGCGCAGGGAGAGAGAGGAGAAGTGTGTGTGTGTGTGTGTGAGAGAAGTTGGCCCCTGCGATGGGGCAAGACAGAGCAACGGGGAAGAGAAGGGGGGGGGGGAGAAGCATCTGAGAGAGCGCAGGGAGAGAGAGGAGGAGAAGTGTGTGTGTGTGTGTGTGAGAGAGAGAGAAGTTGGCCCCTGTGATGGGGCAAGACAGAGCAACGGGGAAGAGAAGGGAGCATCTGAGAGGCGCAGGGAGAGAGAGGAGGAGAAGTGTGTGTGTGTGTGTGTGAGAGTTGGCCCCTGCGATGGGGCAAGACAGAAGAGCAAGGGGAGAGAAAAGGAGGGGAAGCATCTGAGAGCGCAAGGAGAGAGAGGAGGAGAGTGTGTGTGTGTGTGTGAGAGAGAGAAGTTGGCCCCTGCGAGGGGGCAAGACAGAGCAACAGGGAAGAGAAGGGAGGGGGGAGAAGCATCTGAGAGAGCGCAGGGAGAGAGAGGAGAAGTGTGTGTGTGTGAGAGACAAGTTGGCCCCTGCGATGGGGCAAGACAGAGGAACGGGGAAGAGAAGGGAGGGGGGGAGAAGCATTTGAGAGGGCGCAGGGAGACAGAGGAGAAGTGTGTGTGTGTGTGAGAAGTTGGCCCCTGCGATGGGGCAAGACAGAGCAACGGGAAGAGAAGGGGAGGGGGAGAAGCATCTGAGAGAGCGCAGGGAGAGAGGAGGAGAAGTGTGTGTGTGTGTGTGTGAGAGAAAGTTGGCCCCTGATGGGGCAAGACAGAGCAACGGGGAGAAGAAGGAGGGAGAAGCATCTGAGAGAGCGCAGGGAGAGAGAGAGGAGGAAGTGTGTGTGTGAGAGAGAAGTTGGCCCTGCGATGGGGCAAGACAGAACAACGGGGAAGAGAAGGGTGGGGGAGAAGCATCTGAGAGAGCGCAGGGAGAGAGGAGGAGAAGTGTGTGTGTGTGTGTGAGAAGTTGGCCCCTGCGATGGGGCAAGACAGAGCAACGGGGAAGAGAAGGGAGGGGGAGAAGCATCTGAGAGAGCGCAGGGAGAGAGAGGAGGAGTGTGTGTGTGTGTGTGAAGTTGGCCCCTGCGATGGGGCAAGACAGAGCAATGGGGAAGAGAAGGGAGGGAGAAGCATCTGAGAGAGCGCAGGAGAGAGGGAGGAGAAGTGTGTGTGTGAGAGAGAGTTGGCCCTGCGATGGGGCAAGACAGAGCAATGGGAAGAGAAGGGGGGGAGAAGCATCTGAGAGCGCAGGGAGAGAGAGGAGGAGAAGTGTGTGTGTGTGAGAGAGAAGTTGGCCCTGCGAGGGAGCAAGACAGAGCAACGGGAAGAGAAGGGGAGGGGGTGCATCTGAGAGAGCGCAGGGAGAGAGAGGAGACGTGTGTGTGTGAGAGAGAGAGAGAAGTTGGCCCCTGCGATGGGGCAAGACAGAGCAACGAGGAAGAGAAGGGAGGGGGGGAGAAGCATCTGAGAGAGCGCAGGGAGAGAGAGGAGGAGAAGTGTGTGTGTGTGTGTGTGAGAAGTTGGCCCCTGCGATGGGGCAAGACAGAGCAACGGGGAAGAGAAGGGAGGGGGGGAGAAGTGTGGAGGACTACACTTTCCAGAATGCCTAGCAGCAGCGTCACTTCCAGTTCCCCATAGAAATGCGGGAAAAAGAAGAAGATGAATGAAGGCGGGAAGGAAATGAGGGGGAGAAGACAGGGAGAAGTGAGTAGTCAATAATTAAGAATTTATTACGATCATAACGCAAATTGTTGGCCTCAAGGACCGTAAAGAAAGTCTACTTCCTTTATACGCATCACGGTTAGCTGCCGTGATGCGTATAAACTAGAAAGTCCCATTACATACGAATCACTTACGATTTCTTTTCATTTTCATAACTTTTTTCTCATGCCTAGTACCCAAGTATCTGATGTACAATATTGGGGTTTGTTTTTGCCAAGAGAGTGACTTTGGAGCTGGCTTTGGGACTGGCTGTGGCCATGGATCACACTAATTACTAAGATCCTCTATGAACATTTTCTTTTCATTAAAATAAAAGTAATTATTCCACAAGAATTTGTCAAAGAATGACACATTGGATCTTTGTGAAGAGCTTCATGTATAACTCAAGATATAATAAACAAAAGAATGCAAGAAACCATTCTGAGAATTGAGATAAGTGGCATTTCTCTCTCTCTCTCTCTCAACCTTTGCCATTTACATCTATCAATTTCATATCAACTTTTGTTTAAATACTGAAAATAGAAAATGCATAATCAGTTAACACGTTTGTAAAGAACACATCAGGGGTTATTTTTAAAGGAATATTTATTGATAGAGCCATTTAAACAACTGTAATAATACATGCTATTTGTTTTTTTTTTTTAAAAAAAGAAATAGCCTTAAAAACCAGGATTACAGGTTGGTTTTAGTTCTGTTTGCTCAATCTGCATTTTATTTTGTGGATATCTTTTGGTATGCTATTCAAAAATTCATGACTGACACTTCTTCAGCCTTTAAGCTTCTTTTTTTTTGTGGAAAAAAATTATTGCATGAAACTACATTCCCAGGAACATTCTGAACAACCTCAAGAAAAGCTGCATTGCATGTCCTATAGTGCAATTCACTTATCTACTGAGTAATATAAAACACTTTTTACAGAGAATACAAAACAAAATGACTGATTTACAGATTATACTAGCCAGAGTATTGTTGAGTTTTAATATAAACTAAACGCTTTGAAAAATGATTCAAGAGGATTTTTTAAAATTGTGTGTTTTATTTTTGCAAAACTGCATAATAAATAGACATGATCAGTATTTTACATAGGTACCTTAACAACAAGAACACAGTTACTGATGACTGACTGGGTTCACTTAATCATTTTTTCTCCCCCTATATAGAAAACATTCCTGACCTCTCAGTTTTGCTAAAAACGCAACTTGCAAAGAGGCAGGTGACTTTTGCACAAGGTAGCACATTGGCTCTTTCTAAAGAAATGGTGGGAAACACTTTCCAAGTATAGAATTTGGTTTTAGAGAATTTGTCCAGGGACTATATTCCAGCAAAAAGGACAAAAGCATAAAAGTGGAACCTAAAACGCCAGTAGTGGTACAGTGGAGTGAACCGTCTTATTCCGTTCCCTTATTTTGTTCAAGTCTATCTTCTGCCAGCCCGCATCCTTTTCCCATCGAGGTCCATCTTTTCCCCACTCTCTCCTGTTTGTAGTCAGGTAACACTTGGCTCCTCACAAGGCATTTCTCTGTGCTGCAGAAACAGAGCCCCATGGAGTCCCACTGGAAGTGGCCTCGCGTCATGTGATGGTCTCTGTGGGACTCCGTTTTGGCAGTGCAGAGAAATGGGAAGGAGACACAGAGATAACTGTGTCTGATGATGTCCTTAGTCCTAAAAATCTTGTTCAAAACCAATGACTTGTCAATACCACACAATATAGTTTTATAATTCTACTTTAGCTACCATAGCAACAATCTATGGAATTGGTATTTTCATTACAGGGAAGAGCAATAATAATAATAATAATAATAATAATAATTTAAACCTCACTTTTCTCTCCACAAGGAGACTCAAAGAGGCTTAGATCAGCCAGATAATTCTAATGTTTCACCAGACTACATATTCGAATTCAGTAGAATGCAGCCATGGCATTTAAAATGGAATCGTAATGCCATAATGGTACAGTGTGAAAGCACTTCAGGAATCTCCAGTAGCACTAGGAAACAATTCTCCTGGAAACCTAGAACATTCACTGCCAGCCAGTGCTAAAACTGCAGGTATACCAATACAGCAAAGTTAAGGGTTATATTTACGATGTGATTTTTAAAGATATCTAAATGCATCTTCCAGTCTGTGCTATATAATTATCACAAACCAAAACCATCACAGATCCCTGCATTTTCAAGGACCTCTTAAACTGACAATTTAGTACAAAAGTCAGATTAAATTTCTCTGCTATGGATAACATGGTTTATTGAAAATCAAGCTGCATAATCTCAAGTGGGAAGCAAGCAAAAAAAAAAACGAGAAACTTGGCAACCCACCATTGAAAAAAGTGCATCCATTGACTGACATTCATATACCTCTGCCTCCATGTGATGGTTTGATAGGTTCTGGCAAGGCTGTTTGCTTGGAGGAGATAGCCGCTTGTTTTGGATGATTGCCCAACAAGGGCAAGGAAATTGGATTCTGATCTTTGCATAAAGGTAGCACTTATACAGATCCAGTTGTATCTTATCTCCAAGCAATGGATGTGGGGATACCACTGCTAGAGTTTAAATATATTTTGGCTGTGGCAGCTCTTGGTTTTTAGGTCAGTAGGAAGTTTTAGTCCAAATTTGAAAGGAACTATCACTCCTATCCTCCAAATGGGTTCAAAATGTTGGATAGCTCTTTTAAAGTTTGGACTAAAAACCTGAGCAAATTGACATTTGTGCTGTTATGGAAGACTAGTAACTATCCCTTCTTGTTGTTTGCTTAGGAAAAAAAGAAAGAGAAGAACCAGATTTTCATTGAACAGGTTTTTCAGATTTCACGTGAAACGTGAAACATAAAAGCCCACAATGAAACATCACATTAACCTTAATGTACCATTACAGCCAAAGTTAGATTCCCTCTGCATTCTTGATGTAACTCTTTATATAAGCTGTGAGTTGAGTTCCCTTTATGATATACAATCAAATGATTCTTAAATGGGCATTTCCATCTCAATTGCTTTTTAACGCAAGGGGCAATAATGCTTTAATTTTGGTTTAAATAATTTAACTTCTGCTCCTTTGCCAACATTGGATAACCACCACAATCAATCTAGTCAAGAGCGACGATGAAGCTCCTGGCTCTGGAATAACGGGTGAATTAAGGGGTTCACATGTATTGCAGATGATGCAGCTGCATTCAGCTGTGGAGCAAATAAGGTAGGAATAAATGCAGCATGGGGCAGAGGTTGGAACATCAAATGTGAAGGGTGAATGGGAGTTGCAGATACTAAATGGAATGGATGTCCTGCTAGCAGTCCCGAATGTGCAGGCATGAAGGTTGGAGTAAAAGGCGAGAGTGATATGGGAGCAAACTGAGCTTGTGAAAATGGATGTATATGAGCGAGGGAAAGATGGCTGCCATGAGGATGGACTCCAGTAGACAAAGCAAAGCTTTGTAGGAGTGTGTGTTGGAGAGTAGAAACAGAAGACTGCTGCTGAATTGGAATGGGTTGAACAGCTGGGGATGTGGAGAAGGCAGTTGGCCCTGTGGCGGGCAGGGCCTTGAGATGCCTTGCCAACAGTTGTTTCTGCATATGCTGTTGGGCCTGCAGTTGAAGAAACTTGTATTTGTCTATTTCATCAGGAGAAAATGTAATAGGTTGCTGCGTTAAAGGAAAGGAGATGCATTTACTGTTTTCTGTTTCACTGGATTTATGCATAGCATTGTCAGAGTAACAGTTTAGATTACTTCCCTCCCCATTCAAGTTCACATTTGCATTGTGTTCTTCTTTGGTCTCTGTTAGATTTGCGACAACAGAATAGGTATGAGAAGGGAAAGCACCAGAAAAGTCATTTGGCACTGCATCACAGCTTGGTAGAAGGGATTGCATTTCACCAGCTAAGACGTTAGATTGCTCCTTTATTGCTGCATCCTTTCCCATATTTGGAGTCTGGAAGCCTGCTCCTCTTTGAATTAAGTCTTTAAGCAGGCAGTTACCATAGGCAGTATTAGAAGTAAGAGTAACACTATCTATTGCTGAAATATCAACTTGATTGTTGTCTTCACTGTTGCATTCTACTGCCATTGTTTCCTTGTTCCGCACATTGCTTGCATTGGTGCTGAGGGTTTTCTCAGGGGAAAGGAACAGGACTTCTCCAGCCATTAAAGACGTGCTTTTAACACCAGCTTGACTATGGGGGAGGCCTATTTCACAGGTATTTGAAAAACTCTCTGTGTTCTGAGTTTGCTCTTGGTTTCTCTTTGAGTTTACCTTCTCTAAAAGTAGCTTGGCAGTTAATGACTTCCGCTGCCCCAGTGTTTCTCTTTCGAAGTGGCTGATGGAGCAAATTCCAATATGTTTTGATGGGCATCTGAGATACCGGCAATCTAAGTGTACAGAGTTTGATTTTCCTGGTTCAGCACAGTCATCGCTTTTCACATCCGTTTTGTATTCAGTCCAACTGTGCATTGATCCTTTTGTAAGGGATCCTGAACTGCTGCCTCTTGATCTGGTGCCACTGGATGATCTTTCACTACTTCCTGAATCTTGGATGGAAGAACCTTTGGAGCCTTTGCTGTAGCTCCTGCCCCTGCTGTGTTTACAGAGAGGGTGTCTATTTCTGGTCTGCTTTGATATGTCTCTTTGTAGTAAATGCCTATATCTTGAATGCCTTTGATATTTTACTGTATGCCTCTGTGTACAGTTTCTAGATCTTTGACTTTTTTTGTCGAAATGGCAATCCTCATCTGCATCATCAGAAGATGAAATGCAATTGTGCTTTTTGTGTTTACATTTTTGTCTTTCAACCGGCTTTTGTTTCCTTTTACAACAAAAGGGCAAATGACTTCTGCTGTGATCACTGGATCTGTGACTAGAGTAGCAACTAGTCATGCTGCTAGCAGAGGTGTCAGAATAATTAGACTGTCTGTCAGAAAAGGGCTTTTGCAGGGGAGAGAATTTCCAGCAACCAGCAAAAGTCCCATCATCTTCCTTTTCCAAACATTCCCCAGTGGAACTGAAGGTATAACCCAGAATGGAATTGTTCCTGCTGTCACTTATGTTACTGGGACAGGTGACCAAATTCAAATTGTTTTGTCTTTGGGAATAGATTAAATCACATTTTGCACATGTTTGCTTTTCTGTCCTAGAAGCCACCAAAGGATAGATGCAAATATTTTGCGTTACCTCCTCCTGAAGCGTTTGTTCAAAGTTCTGCAAGTGCTGTGCTAAAGATCTCACATGCATCGTTGTATGAGGACTTGTTGCTCTTGTGTAATGCCTTTGTGAGCAATCAAGGTGAGCAGGCACTTCTGGTATACTTTCATTTGAATCATCTGAAATGTACTTTGAAGCACACTGATTCATTTCATTCTTTGTGTCTGATTCCAGTTTTGGCTGGGACTTGTTGAGGCTTACAGCTCTTTTCTTCTTCTTTGGCTTCAAAGATTGATTATCGGGTTCATTGGACAGCAGCTGGATCTCAGTTAGACCTGAGGCTTCAATTTCATCAATGTCCATGTTTTCAAAGCACTCTTTAGGACTTTCCACATTGCTTTCATTGTGTTCACTGTCTCTATGGGACAAAGAGAGCCTAAAATCAAAATATAATGGATTGCAACCATATGAAATAGACGGTTCTGTTTTTGTAAACAATAGGAGTTCTGTGGGCCATCGTAATGCTGTGCTGCCATCTTTACTCAGTACATGAAGAAAAGGCATTGCTTTAGGCTTAATTTCATGAATCAGTGAATCACTCCTTGGTGTTTCACTTTTTGCATTCACAGTTTTTGAACAATCAGGAGATGGTTTGAATGCACAAGGACTGTAGTTTACCTCACAAGGATGTCTTTGCTTGGATGACTCAGGGACATGTTCTGTAAACAGGATATCACTGTGCTTGTAAGTATTTTCCTGCATGCAAACATTACTAGTTGGGTGGTGAGGTGCAATAACAGTTTCCAGGCATTTCTGAGTCTCATTCTGAAGTCTTTCTTGTTCTTTTGCACTTGGAGACCCAATATATTCCAAATCTGGAAGATGTAAATTTCCATTACAAGAAGAAAGATGGCTTTCCACTTGCTCTCCATCAGTGTTCTGATCATGTCCTTTCTGCATTTTCTTTTTCCCAAACAGACTGCAGGATGCAATGCTACCTGGGTGACCTTGAAGTGCATTTAACCGTTTCTGCAAAGTTGTTCTCCTCTCATCACTCATATGTATGCAACCATGGCACTCTTTGGGAGCCTGTTTTGTTTTATGCCTAGGTGATCTGATGCAATCATATGCTTCTTCCATGTTCTCACTAAAGACAGATGCTGATGACTCAAGCTTCAAATGAACTTTCTTAGAGAATGAAAAAGACACTCCAGCCCGATTACAGGAATTTGTTCCACAGGAGAATGATGGAGAAATCCGATTTCTAGGTAAGTGGTGCCTCTCTATGCAAGATTGGTTCTTGCTTGGCAAAACCTCCTGCTGTTTCTCTGGAGTGATGCTGGGAAGATTTTGTCCTTCAGCTCTGTTCTTGGCTTGGCTTTCCTCGACTAAAAGGGGCTTTTCTTGTGGTTGCTGCTGTTTTTCTGTAATCACTTGGGGAGTGTTCACCAGAGGTCCACATTCGGCAACACTGGAAGCAAATGACAGAATAAGGTTATTTAAGTTAACAAGTTCATTTCAGAAACAATCGACAGAGTTCACTGATGCATCTTGATTGGGCATGAATTATCTTGATCACCAGTCTCACTAGTAGCCTTCAGGCTGAGTAGAGTGGGGAAATCGGAGGTGTCCCTCTATTCAAATTGAGGGCTGCTTGATGATGCTGAGCTAACAGGACTATGAAGCATTGAGGGAAATATAGTGGAAATTATTGAGCTACAACACAAATATGACTTCCTCAGCCTGTTCCAGTGGTATAAAAAAGGAAGCATTCTCCTATGCTGTTTTAGCCTCATGACAACCCATCATTTGTTGAAGTTCCTCCTGGTATGAGTGCTGGCATCTTTCAGGTTACCTATGACATCTTTAAGAATGCTCAGTACAGTAAACTGAACAACAAGCCTATCTATATGAGCTTAGTAGTGTCTGCCTGTAAGGAACTAATGTTACTTCTTACTGCATTTGTGGAGAGCTCTTAAATTCACTTGGAAGAATACAATGCTATAATGGAAGCTTCTTTAAGGAAAACCTCATATGGCTTAGATCAGTGGTTCTCAACCTGTGGGTTCCCAGATGTTTTGGCCTTCAACTCCCACAAATCCTAACATCTGGTAAACCAGCTGAGATTTCTAGGAGTTGTAGGCCAGAACACCTGGGGGCCCACAGGTTGTGAACCACTGGCTTAGATCCACACTATTCAAAAGTATCTCCTCAAAAAAGGTCATGCCACAGCCTTGCTTATGTGTCAGGCAGGCATTGGAAATATCATCTTCCTTGGACCTCCTATGAATTGACCTCCTATGGCACATCTGGTTCTTAAGGCGAATCAGAGTGGAATTTATGCAGGCTTCCAGTAATACTGTGTAATCTTATTGAAGGCAGAGCAATTATGGATCTGTAATTCTGAGTTACGAATCTCTTACTGCAATACTAAATACTAGTATACATCTTTTATTTTCTTTCTTACTGGTATACATACTTTATTTTATTTTTATTTTCTTTCTATAAAAGTATCTGTTCTGAGACTTCTGATTCTGTGCATATTCATGAAAACAAGGATTTATAGCTGAAGCAAAGGAAGATCTAAGCTTTACTTTTTTAAACTTTTCCTAGCAATGTTTATTTTTACATATTGCTGACAGCACTAACCTAGGATCAGTTTTAATAAGGTTAAGAACCCTAGTGTTAATAAAATATTAAAAAGCAACGCTGAGTGAAACAGCAAGCCATTTCCATGAAAATGCTGGTCTCAAAAAAACCCCTCTCCCTCTTTTTTGTCTAGATAGAAAAAGAGGAAAGTGTGAAGGGTCGTGCAGAAGATTATGTGTTGAAGAGAAGGAGGATGTGGCTACTCTACAGAAATCTGCCCGGAATTCTTGTCTTTTTGAGCTATTGTGGTGGGCAATGAGACTGCTACAACATAGTAAGAGAAGGAGCAAAATAAAAGAAAACAAGACAAATACATTGAAATAGTCCTACTTCTTCCTCCAATCATTGTGGTGGTTATGCCTGGTAAAACGAGAAAGATGGTTTCAGTGGTATAACCACAAAGAATCACAAGAAGGGACTGCAAGGAAAATTTTACGTAACCACCTGCCATGCAAGATGACATAACTAAAGCACTATTGAGAGATGGCTATCTGGCATCTGTTTAAAGACTTCCAAAAATGGAAATCGACTACCCTTCTTACTGTCACGTTCTTCCTAATGTTTGACAGAATCTCTTTTCTTATATTTTGTGTATTGCTCTCAGGGACATAGCTAGTTCTGAGTAGCTACATCAGGCATCTTCATACTTCGTTCCTCCAGTTGTTTGGGCCTCCAACTCCCAGAATTCCTGACCATTGAATAAGTTGGATAGGGCTTCTGGGAGTTGGAAGTCCGAACAGCCGGAGGACCAGAATTTGAGGATGGCTGAGCTACATAACACAGTGATGAGATTACTAGGGCTAGATGATAATTTCAGTCTAGTGCAGTGGTTCTCAACCTGTGGGCCCCCAGATGTTTTGGCCAAGTTTACCAGCTGTTAGGATTTCTGGGAGTTGAAGGCCAAAACATCTGGGGCCCATGGGCTGAGAACCGCTGGTCTAGCCGCTAATGAGCACAATAACAGCCAGTCTGAAATCAACTGGACTTAATTACACTAAACTGAAAGTGCATTTCTATTTGCCCAAAAACAACCATTCTCCAGTTGACTGATGCTATCTGAGCTAAAGCTACATTGAATACAAACCCTGTCTAGTCTAGGGATGCTGGAAAATTCTTAATTGGCTCTTGCCCTACATCAGTGGTTCTCAACCTGTGGGTCCCCAGGTGTTTTCGCCTACAACTCCCAGAAATCTCAGCCTGTTTACCAGCTATTAGGATTTCTGGGAGTTGAAGGCCAAAACATCTGGGGACCCACAGGTTGAGAACCACTGACCTACATCAAGCCTGCACAACCTGCCGCCCTCCAGATGTTTGGGCCTCCAGCTCCCAGAAGACTTAGCCAGCTTGATCAATGGTCAGGAATTCTAAACACCTAAATAGTCCTAAACACATGGAGGGCCACAGGTTGTGCAAGCCTTCACTAGACCAACTTTGTGCTATAATGCAATTGTGGTTGTGTCCTTTGGTTGGAGGAAATATAGATATTGCATAACTTGGTTCCTCTTTCACCCTGCCCCCTTTTGCCTTTTCTGCTGGCAAATCTTAGCCAGAAGAGGAATTCTATCAGCAGATTACTCTGCTGGCAAATTTTTGAAATCAGCCAGCTGAAGAAAGTTCTGATAGCAAAACGGTATTTCTGCTGTCAGAATGCATTTGTGTCAAGTGCTCATCCCCTGTGACTGGTGAACCTTTGAACTGGGACTGCTATTTAAATCCTATTGATTTGTATGGCTAAATCTAGAGCCAACCTAAAGGGACTAAAGAGCCATTGAGGGTGACAGTGAACAAGTTCAAAAAAGTGTGATTCTGCTCCATGACCCAGCTGCTTTTTTTTACATTGAAAATGTTTCCTTCCAAATACCTTACCACAGCACTATTAAAAATCATTCTGTTCAGATCAGATTAGGAAAAGGATAAAAACTCCAGCCTTCAAATGTCAAGGAATTAATGCAGAGCTTCCAATTTTATGGCTTGTAGAGCAAGGATGTTTGGTGTCAGGGATAGAGAAAAATGGTTTGCAGAGCATGTGATTATGATCTGAGCATTACATAAAGCAGAAGTAAAGTTATGGAGATTTTGTCTGAGACTGCAAAAAGAAGCAAAAAGCTGAAGAGATTAAAATGTAATATGAGTTCCAAATACGTACCATTCCGACTGCTTCCGCAGTTCAGCCAGCTGATGGAGTCGTTTGAGTGCTTTTTCCTGTTTCTTCTCATCTTTCCAGGACTTTGAAGCCACATTCCGTGCAAATTCCCTTTGTTTTAGCTCTTTCAGTCTCTGTGTGAGAGAGGTACAAGAATAAAAGATGATGCACCTCTTCTTAACACGCTCGTGCATTTCCATTTCTACACACCCCAGAGCTGATAAAACACAGTTTAGATTTGAAATGCATTTTGACTGAGGTTTACATCTTTTCATCAGGAGCATGTATTTAACCATTACTTTGGCATACATTTGCATCTTTATTGTACATGGGGACGCTGACAACCAGAAACAACAGGGGGTAAAATTAGACAGTGCGAAAAGCAATTGCAGGGTTAGGCTGTAAAGCAGAGGAAAAGTATTTGAGTGCTGTGTGTGAAGTTGCTCTTAGAGTAGCTGGTACCACAGAAATGGAGAATTGCTGTTCCTCAAGTAACTGAACATGATGAAAGGTCTGCTTAACAGAAAATTGCTGTTAGTGCGCACACATACTCTTTTCCACAAATGATGTTGCAGGTTAGTACTGATGGCATGGGAACCAACTAATTAGTAAGTGCCTATGACACAGCTATAGTGCACACAAAGAAAGTGCTAGATTTAAGGAGAACAAAACAAACCTCAGAAAAGCAGCCTACAGGATAGCATTAGCGCCATTATCTAAATAACTATTAGCAAAAAGATATTAAACATTTACACCACTGAAATAATTTGCTTTATGTGGGAGTTTTCCCTTTCTCTTTAGGTAGCTGGACTGTAGGAGAAATAGCATGCATAATTTACTGCCGCTACACTGCTGAGTTGAGTTCAATAAACACCAATAAGTTTTCGAAGTACTCACTCCAGTTTATTAATTTCAGACATTTCAAAGCTTTTTAGAATGTGTTTACAATGTGTTTACATCTCTCTGGAGCAGCATTTCTCAACCTGGGGAGGGTGTCACAAGAGGGAGTCAGAGGGGTCACCAAAGACCATCAGAAAACAAAGAATTTTCTGTTGGTCATGGGGGTTCTGTGTGGGAAGTTTGGCCCAAATCTATCATTGGTGGTGGTGGTGGGGGGGGGGGGTTCAGAATGCTCTTTGATTGTAAGTGAACTATAAATCCCAGCAACTACAACTCCCAAATGACAAAACCAATCCCTCCCCAAGCCACCAGTAATCATATGTGGGCATCTGTGCCAAATTTGGTCCAGTGAATGAAAATACATCCTGCATATCAGATATTTACATTACGATTCATAACAGTAGCATAATTACAGTTATGAAGTAGCAACATAACTAGTTGGGGGTCACCACAACATGAGGAACTATATTAAGTGGTTGTGGCATTAGGAAGGTTGAGAAACACTGCTCTGGAGAGAAAGGGAGGTGTACTCAATATCTCTTACACTTTATGAGTTGACTTGAGGGCCTGTGTGGTCGAGTTGCTTGAGCATTGGACAATGACTCTGAAGACCAGGATTTGATTCCCTGCTTGGTTAGGGAAATCCCCTTGGGTGGCCTTGGGCAAGGCAGACACTCTCAGCCCCAGAAAAAAAAACCATGTTATTTATTATTTATTATTTCGGGATTTTACCCCGCTCTTCTCAACCCCCAAGGGGGGACTCATAGCGGCTTACAGTACGGCACAATTCGATGCTCACATAATCACAATATAAACCCTTCAACAATTAAAATACATTAAAAATACATTAAAATACAACTACATTAGCACCATTCACTCTGGATTAAAACAATGTTCCGTCCATAAAAACATTGGCCCTAATCACCCACTTCCATTAAAAACCAATCTAAAATGCTGCCTTGTGCTGGTGTACAAATGCCTGGTCCCACAGCCAGGATTTTACTTTTTTCCTGAAGGCCAGGAGGGATGTGGTGGATCGTACATCAATAGGAAGCGCATTCCACAGGCGGGGAGCCACCACCGAGAAGGCCCTATCCCTCGTCCCCACCAGCCTCATCTGAGACGTAGGCGGGAGCGAGAGCAGGGCCTCTCCGGATGATCTTAGATTACGAGGTGGGACATAGCGGCTGATGCGTTCGGACAAGTAGGCTGGGCCAGAACCGTATAGAGCTTTAAAGGTCAAAACCAGCACTTTGAATTGAGCCCGGAATTGGACCGACAGCCAGTGGAGCTGACACAACAGGGGGGTGGTATGCTCCCTGTATGTAGCTCCCGTTAGCAATCTGGCTGCCGCCCGCTGGACTAATTGCAATTTCCGAACTGTCTTCAAAGGCAGCCCCATGTTAAGTTTGCCTTCGGGTTACCATAATCTGGAAAAAACTTGAAGCCAACCAACAACAAGGGTTGATCCACCTTAATATTGTTTAGTCAAAGCCAAGTAACAAGGAATGGAATCCTATATGGGAGTTATGTCTTTGTAATTTGAGTTGTGTACACAGGAATCAGAATTAGTTTTGCAAAGATTTAACAACTTCTAATCTTTCATAATCAGGACTGTAGCTTGCTTATATTTATTCACCTATATATTATTATTCTCCTACTGCCATCCACCTTACCAAGCATTATAGTATTCTCTAATGATATTTACTTGGGTTCATTTATTTGTCCTTTTGGCAGTCGATGGTATCTGTAGAAGTCTCCTCCAGCATCACATTTTAAATATGTTTTGAATCTCTTTCTGTTAATTTTATTCAGTGACCAAGTTTCACAGCTACACAGAAAACACACATACTATGACATGGACAATCCCAACTTTTGTATTCAATGATGTATCTTATCTAATTACATTACTAGACTATAGTGGGTGGATCATTTATGTTAAAGGAAGAATTCATGAAATATCATATTATGTTACCAGACCATATTGGATGAATCTTCTATGATAGAAAGGGGAACTCTGGAAAAAAATGCATTTTTGGAAATATGGTCTACAGAGTCAGTTGAACGCATCTCCAAATATTTCTGGAAGCAACATCAACAAATGGCCGCTAAAAGGGCATGTGTGAAACAGAGCGCATATGCCCACTAAATATACAACAGTAGCATTGTAGGGCTGGCCAATCTGACAATGCTGCCAGCTCACTTTGCATCCTAACAAGCATTGCTGAACAATATCAAAATAATTGCACTTATCCACAAGGGCACTCAACCAACATGCTGAGCTTGGGAATTAACACAGATTTAAGTGTGCAATTACATTTTTTCATACCATTAGGTACCTAACTGGCTGGCTAAAACTAGTGAAATGTGCCAAAGTATGATTTATTTTCTCAAATTCTACAGCTTGGGTCTTTGGCTCTTCCAAATAACAAGGGCAGGACACTTGCAGATTGATTGCATGAGCTGTTGCAAGGGCAAACTCATGCATTATATCAGACAGAAGAAGTTGTGCACAAACACAAACTGTGGCCTCACAGTAGCACAATGAGAATACCTAGTATATTCTGAGGCACTACAGTAGGAGCCATGGGAACATACAAAAAAGCAGAAAGCAGTACTATGGAGTAAACCCCCTCCCCCCCAATTATGCAACACGCTAAGCAGTGAAGATAAGTTGGCATGCCTCTGGCTGGCACCAGAGGTTAGTATCATTCAAAGCTGCTAATGCATTTGCAGGGTAATAATTTCCCTGGACCTGATGATGATGATAATAGCATTTTTGTTTCTACTGAATCAACTACATTTGTACTTTGCCTCTCCCAATGTGCGCAATGCAACTCCAAACATCTATGTGAACGTGATCACATGAAATATTGCTCTTGTTGTACTTTTTATGCACTGAATATTTATAGTGAATTTGCACATTTTGGTTTTTGTATAGAAGCAGCATCACAACTCAAGCAATCATATTGGAGCCATGTTGGTTCAAACAGCACTCTAAAAATGCCCAGCCAACTGTCAAAGAATGGAGTCCATCAATTCTTCAAGAGCAGTCCGCTCCACTGTCAGATAGTTCTTACAGTAAAGGAGTTCCTCCTAATGTTTTGACAGGATCTCTATTTCTGTAATTTGAATTCAAGAAAATACCTTCTTCTTCTGGCTCAATAGCAGTACATGGGAAAAAAATCTTGGAGTCCTCGTGGACAACAAGTTAAACATGAGCCAACAATGTCATGCAGCAGCTAAAAAAGCCAATGGGATTTTGGTCTGCATAAATAGGAGTATAGTGTCTTAATCCAGGGAAGTCATGCTATCCCTCTATTCTGCCTTGGTCAGTCAAGTGTCCAAGTCTGGGCACCGCAATTGAAGGGAGATGTTGACAAGCTGGAATGTATCCAGAGGAGGGTGGCTAAAATGATCAAGGGTCTGGAAAACAAGCCTTATGAAGAGTGGCTTAAAGAGATGGGCATGTTTAACCTGTAGAAGAGAAGGCTGAAAAGAGACATGATGGCCATCGATAAAAATGTGTGGGGAAATCAAAGGGAGAAGGGAGCAAGCTTGTTTTCAGCTACCCCGGAGACTAGTATGCGGAACAATGGCTTCAAACTACAGGAAAGGAGATTCCACCTGAACATTAGGAAACACTTCCTAACTGTGAGAGCTGTTAAGCAGGGGACTCTCTGCCCCGGAGTGTAATGGAGGCTCCTTCTTTGGAGGTTTTTAAGCAGAGGCTGGATGGCCAGCTGTCAGGGGTGTTTTGAATGTGTTTTTCCTGCTTCTTGGCAGGATGTTGGACTGGATGGCTCACGAGGTCTCTTCCAACTCTATGATTCTTCTCCTTCAACAACAACAACAAATTGATCCCAATCTTCCCCTTTTGTCAACTAGATATTTTGAGCTTGTATTCTCAGAATGCCCAACTTTGGCCATATTGGCTGGGCTCCTGGCAGGTAAAGCCTTAAACATTTGCAGGGCTGAAAGTTGTGAACTATAGAATTAATACATTCAACTACCCCACCCTCATATAAGTCCTTTACTTGTGTGGAATACTCCAGCCCTACTTTTAACATCTAGCTTTGGTATTCTACAAACCTGTCATTCAGCTGGTTTGCTGAATCTAGTCTAAGCTGCAAATGGATTATGCTTACAATCTGTTTATTTCCATTAGCCTTTACTATTAGCATTATTACAGTGAAGATAAAATTGCAGTCCTGACTACACTGACCAGGTAACAAAATCCCCATTGAATAAAATTGTATTAATGTTTCAGTAAGTATCCACACCATTGAGCTGGAAGGGTTTTAGGGATTGATTTGAAGCCTTGCATAGATCATATTTTTAAAACTTCTGGTCCAAGTCTATGGAGCCATGTTCATGACAATGATGCATTTAAGACAGGAAAGAACAAGAGACAAATAACAATATTTGAGTGGGTTTCAAATTAGATAGAAACCATATACTTATAGGGTGGAACCAATAACACAATTTCCAAAGAGCCTTCAAAATCATAACCATAAAATGAATATGATAAAGTTATTAAACAGCATAATTGTGTGTCTGATGTATACAGTATTACTCATCTAAGCAACTGGAAGAAAAAGCAATGGGAGAATTTGCTTTCACCATGGTAACGGGAGTTCTAAAAATAACATTGAAAGGCTATTACTTTTCTGGATTAAATATATGAGACAGAGAACTTCAAAATTAACTGATGCTTTTCCATTCGTTTTACAGAGCCACAAAATAATATTGCTACGAAATAGCGCTGAACTGGGTTCAGTAGTAATACTGATCACCTTTATGTTAAATCCTACAGAACAATATAAGCACACCTAACATTTTGCCCAACATCTCATAGCCAGGATACTTGTGGCCAAGCAACAAAACAGTGTGTTTCAGATGGACACAAACTCTTAATGAAGGCCACAAAGGCTAGGGCAGTCTGAAGCAGTTTGCTTTTGCAGAAGCTTAGTGGAAGGGCAAGATCATTCTCTGAGTATATACTCGAGTATAAGCCTAGTTTTTCAGCATTTTTTTAAGGCAGGGAAAGTCCCCCTCGGCTTATACTCGAGTCAAGGTTATTTATTATTTTACTCTGTTATTATTATTATTATCATCATTATTACATTTATTATTTTACTCTATTATTATTACATTAATTATTTTAGTTCATTATTGTTATTCTTACATCCTTCATTTTACTCTATTTATTATTTTTACATTTATTATTTTACTCTATTATTACTGTTATTACATTTCCATCATGTTACTCTATTATTATTTTTAGTACATTTATTATTTTACTCTATTATTATTATTAGAAGGGTACGTAAGCACATTTACCTTGAAGAAGGTAATGGTTTAATCAGTCTTATCTTAAATTACAGATTTATTTAAATATTCAAAAACATTTAACCTACTGATGCCTCAATTATTGTAATTTTATTGGTATCTATTTTTATTTTGAAATTTACCAGTAACTGCTGCATCTCCCACCCTTGTGTTAATACCCGAGTTAATACGTTTTCCCAGTTTTTTGATGGTAAAATTAGGTGCCTTGGCTTATATTCGGGTCAGCTTATACTAGAGTATATACAGTAAGTTTGCAGAAGATAGTTTTGGTTTTTGAGAAGCCATGGTTGTATTGGGGGACATTCCTCACCATATTTCGTGCGGCACATATGTCAAGAAATAGGACATAGGAGTACAAAGGTTCAAAAAGAGTGGTGTATCAACAATTAACATGCAATTTTAAAATGTAGTTGAGTGAAACAATCTGATACCAAGAGACTCTGTGCCTTTGTTTTAATTTGCAGCCCAGGATCTAATTAGCTTCTAAATGGTTTATAATCTTTTAATTGCCCATCAAACATGATTGTGTGGTATGCGGAGATCTTTAAATTATTCTTCCCACTGCGTAAATCTTATCTTTACCCAGTAGCATTTTTTCCCCATTCCTATGTGCCACTTCCCTTGTAACCCTGCATCTGAATTATTTACTGTTAAAAGGAAGGTTTGAGTTTAAATACCAAAACAGAACTAGAATTCCCTTAAAATATGCATCAGCACACATTCAACCTGCGGAAAGTGACTTTATAGCTTTTTGGCTTAAGAGGAGCCAAAATGATAGTGAACGTTCTGTTGAAAGACAAAGAGAAACAGGGTAGAATCTCCTTCAAGTCACTCTTTCATTTCTGAAACAATATTTCATTGTTATTTTGAGGATAATGGTTGTAACTTAGGAATAACCTTGTGCAATGGTGTGAACTGTGGAAATGATCATAGTCCAAATGATAACACATTCCCTTCCTTTCGATTAAACTATTCTCTATTTTTTTCATAACTAGTAGATAAATGCAGTTACATAAATATGGCTATTTTGTATTCATCTTTTTCTAGGCAATGCTGTGAATGATTTATTTCAGGCGGCCTAATTTGTTTCTAGCTAAAAGATAATACAGCAGCTTCATGTCAAAGACCTTGAAATAGTAGATTTATGTGCAATTACAAACTATTTCACTTCTGTTCCAAGATATATGTGAACTTGGAAATTTTACTTTTTGGATAACTCCCACAGGTTTAAATCTAATAATTTAAAAAAATGGAAATGAAGCACCAGAATCAATGTGTGATGGGAATATGGGAGGCTGGAGTACATTGTTCCAAAATTCATTTCATTTTGAGTTAGCTGTTGCCAGCTATTCCAGCAAGATTACATTAGTCTTAGTTATAATAATAAATAAATCTTTATTTGTACCCCGCTGTCGCGTCCCAAAGACCTGGAATACCCCTCAGTAATCCGCTTGACACTGGCCATGTTTAAATGCTTTATTTAGAATATTGATCTATAGTAAAGAGGCTAGGATTATAGCCTAAAGATGTTTAAAAGCATCAATAGATAGCAGCAATTGTCCAAAAGAAGCAGGATACAAGGTTATAGTCCTTTGGCAAAACAGGAACAAAGCAAAGAGAATCTTCTTGCCCCCAATCGGGCTAAATCCAGGAAAGGTAAGTACTTGGCACAAGGCTTGGCAAACAAAGTTCTAGGCAGGCCCAACGGCCCGGCAAGGTTCCGTGAGGCTTGGCTTGGAGTTCTGAACGTTGGCGAAAGATGCTCCCATCTCTGAGACCTGGCTTAAGTAGGTCTCAGACGCTTTGATATTACGACGCCTCCAAGACGTCGGACCGGGTTCTCATAACAGTTCTCCAGCTGGGCCTTCTCGGGCCTTTCACATGGGAATGGTATGTGATCCCAATTAGCAGTAGCACCTGGGCAAAAGGGAGTCGTTCCATCTCCGCTTATCGGGCCGAGAGGGAGCCGAGCTCCACTTGTCCTTGAACGATGAATGAACTGGGAGTCTTTGCAAAAGCTGCCTGGCTGTGGCTTGTCTTTTGGCCTAGCAGGCCTGACTGGCATAACATGGCTTCGGTTTGGTTTGACCAAGGAAACAGGTTGGGGACCAGGCTGGGGTGCAACACCCGCCACCATCTCCCCAAGGGGACTTGCGGTGGCTCACAGAAGCACTTCAAGTGCCACATATAGACAACAATACATAAGTATAAATATAAAATCTCATTAAAAAGTTATAAAAGTATAAAATTATAAAATTCCTAAAATGCAGTAGAACTTGCGGGTAAGCCGTCTATCTGTCATAACAGGTTTCTCTTATTTACAGATTTCTCTTACCTGTAAATATTAACAACTAGGATCAGGCTGCATTAAATCACTACTGACCAAGAGGTTGTGAGTTCAAAGCCAGCCCGGGTCAGAGTGAGCTTCTGACCACTTGTCTAGCTTGCTGTCGACCTCTGCAGCCCGAAGGACAATTGCATCTGTCAAGTAGGAAATTTAGGTACTGCTTTATGTGGTGAGGCTAATTTAACTAATTTACAACGCCATAAAGCCTTCCAGCGGCATGCAGAAGAATGAGGAAGTACTCCATCTGAGGACTCGGTGTCACAGCTCCCCCTGTGGCTGAAATCAAGCTGGAATCGAGCATATCCTCATGAAGCATGAATAGCTTGGAATGCTAAACTGCCCCTGTGTCTGTCTATATATGTTGTATATCTAATTGGCATTTAATGTTTGTCATGTATATGTGCATTGTAATGCGCCCTGAATCCCCTGTGGGGTGAGAAGGGCGGAATATAAATACTGCAAATAAATAAGCTACCCACACAACTTTTTCCTCCCTGCAGAGGAGGGTGAAATGCCTTTTGGAGCATCGCCTTCACTTTGGGAGGAAAGCCTCATCAAAGCCATGCTTGAAGGTAGCAAAAAGAGGCATTGTTGCCCAGTGTGAAGAGATCCATGGGCAGAGTGGACAAGGGTTTGGCTGAGCCCAGTCTGGAACAGAAACTCCTTCAGCCACACCCAGAAGTTACAACTCCTCACCCTACTGCCCAAACCCAAGAGGCATCTGAGGAGCAGGCTTAGAAATAGTTAACTGGGTTTCCCCTTGTGGAAAATAGGAAAGAGAAAGCCTAGCTGAGGTGTTCAGCCAGGAGTGTGGAGAACAGGGCTGGCAAGAGAGATCGGCTGTGAAAACAGCATTTAAGGTTTTGCAGTATGTTGTCTTATTGCTGGCTGCAACTGTCCTAACCTTCCTGGACCTTGTGCTCTTGAGACTCGGAAATTTGGACTTCTTTGTGACTTTAGCCTTGGATTCGTGGACACAGCTTCGTCGTTTGAATTCTGGTAATTGGATTGACCCCAGGACTGTTATTTGGCATCCCTTCTGCTTGTTCCCTTGAATTTTGTTGCTACCCTGAACAAATTGGCTTGACCTTGGACTTATGACTATTTTGTTGGAGATTTGAGTTCACGTTCATGACACTCTCCTATTGGCTTGAGGAGAGGTACAATAGACAAAACATATGAGCATTACATCTGGAACATAATAGTGGACATTTCACATAGTCTCAATGTAATATAAATATCCACCATAGGGACTATGCTATGTAATTACTATGAAATCCCTACAATGGATACAGTTATAGTTGTCACTGAATTGCCTATTGTGCAATACGAAGTGTACAGAGGCAGAATACAATGCACATTAGTATATTACTCTAGGGACCTCATCACACAGATCCAAAGCTTGGCAACAGTAGGGGGATTCGCCATGCAGCATGGTGAATCCAGTGGGCAGTGGGAGGAAACCATTGCCCCATGCTCCACATTGCCCGCTGTGTCACTTTCCCCATCACATGGGACAAAGCATCACTGCCCGGCTTCCCTTCGTTCTTCTAAATGAGAACACAGGAAGCCTCCAGGACACTTCCTCCACAGAGCCCTACCAGAAGCAGCCTTATGTCATGTGATGGCATCCAGCGGGCTCTGTCAAGAAAGCATCTTGCAGCATGCTAGGATACTTCCAAGTCTGATGAGGTGGTAGGTGTCTTATTGCATATATGCAATGGTTTCATATATAGAATTTTGCTCCCACTATATTAATTTGGTGTAAGGGAACTTATGCCTATGCTGATCACCAATAGGATTCAGTTGATCTGAATTAGTGTAATTTCCTTATACCCACAGTATGGTATAATTCTCCTAAAATTGTTGTTTTTCCTTTTGCATCAGTTGTAAATATTTTTAAAGACAAAAATGTGACTATGCCAATAGACCAGAATGTGCAAAATTAATTTAGTTTCATTCCCCTTACATGAAGCCACTGAACCAGTTATGCAAGAATGTCTTGCAATTAATGTCAAGACTACACGTTTTCCATCTTAACAGGCTGGCAGATCAGTTTACTTTTTTTAAAAACGAGGTTGGCTCTGGGGATGTTCAAATTGAACTTAGCAGTTGCTTCATGCACACGTATCACAGTTCAGGTGAAGGATTTCGAATGCCTGAGAAGATGCCTACTGTGTATCATTACTAGTTTAATCAGGAGTTCACCTACCATCATAAATTAATTTAAGCTTATCAACCAAACTTTGAATACAATTTTATGCAACAAGAGCAGCAAGGACCTAAAGATGCTTTTGAGGCAAAGGTCAAAGTCTTAGCAAAGAAGTACTTCTACACAACGAGACTGTTAATTGAATCCCTAATCCTTTATCATTCCCTTCCTTGAATCAATTGAATTGAATTGTAACTTGAGAGTAAGTTACACCAAAAGTAAGTTCTTACATGCAATGAAAATGCCAACTAATGGCAAAGGTGTAGCGATGGTAAGGAGGCAAAATGAGGCATTGCTCCCCCAAATAAAGTGTTCTGTCTCATAATGATTTTTTTTAGTCACCCAAAATTTAGCATTGTAATAACTTTAGTTCAACATTTAGGAATAAAATTGAGGCATCCAAAGGAAATGGGGAGGCAAATATACCAAAGTAATGCAGATATAGGAAGCAAAAGAATTGTAGGCATGTCTTTTCATTATTACCTGCATTGCTAAAAATGTGGAGACTGAAGGATAATTTATTTGCAGAGGAAAGGGATAGTTATTGAAGGTGGGGTGGGGTGTGTGCCCTAACTTGGCCCCTAGTAAGTTCACTACAAAGTAACATTTGTAAATTCCAATAAGAAAGTGTGTTGAATGCCCCTTCTTTAGATCTTTGTAGTGCGATAAAAAGGTGTTACTATTTCCAATTCATGTTGAGAATTAAGTGACTAATCCTGCCATCATACTATTCCAGGCTTGGTAATACACAAGCATGGACCATGCATTCATTACAGAAAACATTGAGTATGTTTGTTAGGTTTTTGGTTTTGTCCAGGCGTGTGCCTTGAAGATTTGTTGCTCATTTATACAGAAGTACAAAGATCAGCAAGATTCTTAAACTCCATTGGACTCAATTATGTTCCTAAACTATGCATATTAATCAGATAGACAGTAACATTCTACACTAAAAGTAGAGAGGAAAGGCATAGGCTAGTGGCACAGAGTGGCTGTAAAAGGAAAGAAATGAATTAGATGATAGAATCATCCACTAGAGGAAAGCCAGCTGTTAGGGGAGCATTATCAGCTTTAAAGTTACAGCAAATGAACAAAAGTTAGGCTAATACTAATATATGAATGTCAATGAAAAGGTTTATGGGTTTGTGGAGAAAGGGGGTGGATGTTTGTGCCAATTGAACAGAAAATTGTGCCCCCCCCTTCCTGATTTGTGTCCAGGAATGATTTTTATGCAAAAAGAAAAAGTTGATAAAAAGGTCTAAAATGTGAAAAACTATCAAAAATGATTAGACTAAGTTATTAGAAAATAATTGGGGAGACACAAAATTATTATTTACAATCAGAAATTGAAAGCAGACCTTAAAGTGGTATTCAAGTCACACTTTGTGCTGACTGGATTCATGGACCATTAGCAAACCACAACAAAGGCTCAACATTGGCTGCACCAATGTTGGGGCAACAGTATATTTACAAAGCTTGAATTCTGAGTTAGTTAGTGGTTGAAGAACCCAAACAAAGTAATATTTAGATCCTGCCTGATCTTGGAAGCTAAGCAGGGTCAGCTCTGGTTATGAGACCATCAGGGAATTCTGGGTGCTGTGGGCTATATTCCAGAGGAAGCACCTATGAATATTCCTTGACTAAGAAAACCCTAAGAAATTAATGGGATCACCACTGATCAATAGGTGTTATGAAGGTTCATACATGCATGCCTATACATATATCTGAAAGTTGAGGTCATGGTGCATTTTCTTGTTGATACTTAGCAGAAAACAATGTCTTTTAATTACATTGAACTCTAGTGCATGGTGTCTATGAACTTTTGAAGTTTAGGAGAATGAATGGGCATGTTGTTCTTCAAAGTATAGTTTAGCACAACTTAGGGCTGCCATAAGTCAAACTAAGTTTGTGCATGGATCTGTTTTACCCTTCAGCCAATCTGGCTTCTTCAGCTTGGTCACATGGCCGTAATGGCAAGAGCCCAGCTGTCACAGTTTTCTGTCCATAATGGGACCACCACGTGGCAGCTAATCATGGCTTCTCCTCCCCTTTTCGGGAGAACACAGAGTGCAAAGAGGCTGCCACCATGTGCTTCTCCTCGCACAGGATTTCCCTGTGAGCCCTGATTGTTGAGCTGATTGTTGAGGTGTGTTCACACATTTGGGGACTTGGGAGAAATAAGACCATCTCTTTCTCTTTGCTCTTGTGTTGTGCTTTTCTTTACAAAAACATTTGGGTGGCTCTGAGAGCCTTGAGTCACCCTTTAGCTTCTTTTTTCCTCCCCTCCTCTCCTTCAGAAAATACTTCTAAAAGATAATAATAATAATGATTATTAAAACAAAAAGAAAGCCCTCATTCTCAGAAAACAACTACCTAGTTACCTACCACCTTCCTTCACAAAACAGTTCTCTCTTTATATTTCTCTCTGTGCTGCTCATCTCTGCCTTCTGAATTTTATAGTAAAAATTTAATAGTAATAAGTATGGGCTAAAAGTTGCCACTTGCCAGTAGTACAAAGAACATCTACACCACTCGGTTGGGCTTCAATCTGTGGAGAAACTTGGCCAGAATCCATCATCTCCCCTCCTTTCCTTCAGAAAATTATTTCAGATTTTATTTCTAGAAAGAAAAGAAATTCCAAAAAATCAGGGGATGACTCAAATGTTATGATACTTGGTGGGCTAACAGTGGTAGATGTGTCCTCCAAGTGTGGTCATTTTCATCCTGATAGCACTAAAATGATGGGAAGAGGGAAGCCTGTCCATTGCCGCCAATGGGTCGGATCTAGACTTTGTTTTGGTCCAAAAACGGCCATCTGGCTGGGTGCCTGTTTTTGAGAGGCACGCGAAAACAAATATGGGGCTTTACTGGTATCCGGCTAGGAGAAACGGATCAAGGTCCAGCTGAAATGCACAAGCCGAATTCCAACAACATGCATTACATCTGGATTTTGAACTTGCTTTGCAGCATTTGAAGTAAGCAGAAAAAAAGGATGAAAGTGGATGAAGCAGAGAGAAACTGGGACATTTTAAAAGATGCTTGAAAAGTGTGTTGATGGAGGATTAATTGGGACTGCACTTGCCAAACTGAGAGTTGGAAGGTGAGGGTACACACTATTGAGATATTTGATTTACAGAAGTAGTTACTTGACTATAATGGATTAAAGTATTTATTTTTAATCCTAGCAAAAATAATAGCACATTTCCTTATTCCAAAATGTGTACACTGAAAGAAAAACGAGGGAGGGGATGATAGCACAAATATGAACAATGAAGAGTTCTGCTGACAGGCAGAGCTGGCTTGCGGTCTAGAATCAGATAGTAGAATCCTGTCGTTCCGTGAATAATGTAATACTTCAAATTATTGTTCAGTTAGTGGTCTATCTTAATCTATGAAATTAACTGTCCCATGGGTTTCCTCTCTGATTTAAACGAGGGCTAAACTGTTAATTTACATGCTAATTAGCATTCAGTCTAAAAGAAGGAGCAACTGTAATTCCGCAAAGCATTTAACATTTAACAATTTAACTTATCTAGACCTTTCATTTAAAAGTAGCTCCCTGTTACTTGCCAGAGTTTTCTAAAGTCCCACTGAA
This sequence comes from Anolis apletophallus, assembly GCA_030556195.1. NCBI lineage: Eukaryota > Metazoa > Chordata > Lepidosauria > Squamata > Anolidae > Anolis > Anolis apletophallus. The sequence continues at coordinate 36,474,451 of JARBWK010000008.1, read as the reverse complement.
TAAAGAAATCTCATTATTCTAAACAGACCATTGCTAATTTATTTGCATAATGAGAAAGTAACAAAGCAGTTCCATTGCATCAGGTGTGTGGCAGTTCTTAATAAAAGCCCATCAAGCTACATGGACCTGGGTATAAAATAAAGACTTGTCTTAACTGACATTAAAAATGGGAATATGTTGCCTCAAGTCATAACAAGTCGGCTAGACTGTGCTCAGTGGCATTTGATAATTCTATTTTTCATATCCAAGCCCTGATTTTGCAAACACGGCTGTAGTAATATGCAAGTTAAATATCATGGCAGAACTCTGCAATAAATTGATACTTCAAAAAATGAATACATCATATTAGGAAAGTCTATTAAATTCATATCTTTATCCAAATGGACCTTGAATAAGGAGAATGAAATATAAAATCCAGTTCAGACTGCATGAATGTAGCTTTGAGGCCAAAAAGAAAAATGTTGTCTGCCCAAAATGAATTCTGTCCACCAATTAAATATTTATGCAGCCACTAAAACTCTAGCATTGTGGAGAGTGAGACTCTGAAAATCAGTCATACTTAGGACTCTCATATTCGCTGTGTTCACATGTCCAGTCACCATCTCCCAAAACAGATGGAATATCTGTGGACAAAACGCTAACCTTAAAAAACAGCATAAACACCAAGAATTGGGAAGCCCTGGCTGGCACTCAAACATTGTAACTGGAGATTAGCTGTTACCAATGGTGCAATGGATTTCGAAGAGGCACAAATACAGGGCAAAAGGAAGAAGCGTTCCAAGATGAAGAAGGGACCTTAAGAATACCCTTGTTGTGATCACCTCCCCTCTGGAAATCTTTGCCCCCAATGTGAAAGACCATGTGGATTCAGAATAGGTCTTCACAGTAAATGACTGTTTACTGATGCACTCCCAAAACTCTACCTCTGGAAGGCAATCATGGTGATCACCCATGATGATGATGATTCCTTTCACTACTTTGCCCGCCACTTTACTTTGGATGCCAAAGATGTGAATAGCATGCTGTTCAGTTTTTATGAGACCATAAACCAGATTTATGAACTTATAACTTTTTAAATTTATGAACTTAGAACACATAATTTTTTAATGACAAGATATGACCCCCCAAACCTACCTATTAAGCTAGGCAACACTCTGGTTGAAGGTTTCAGAGGCACTATAGATTGGGGCTCCAGGAAATAAAAACTATAGTGCTTTCTCACATGTCTCACTGGACTCCAAGTTTTTTCCAATTACCTGTCAAGATGACACATGACTGGAGGAGAGCTGTAGCTATCATTTCCCAGCATCCTGATCAGCAGTGCCTTAAGTTAGGGAACACTTTCAGAGGTAGGACTTTTTGAGGGATAGCTATAACGACAGAGCTCCACCACCATAGATAAGATAGATCACGCAAGATTTCAATTTATAGTCATAAAATATTACAATACTAGAAACTTGCAGACTGATAGAAAATTTCTTATTGGAGGAGCAACGTCTTTAGTCCTCTTGTAGCTTTTCCCTGGTGTAAGGAATGAATGTGTGAATGCATGGAGAAGAGCAGAAGAAACAGACCCGAAGAATCACATGGAGTTTGCGCAAAGTATGATATGGGTTGGATTTGGCAGATGAAGTGAGGAAGCTGCAAAGCATAGCTGAATAACAATAGACAATGAAGTGTGCAGCAAGGTGTGTAAGGAGTGTGCAGGAGGTACCTCATAAGTCATATGGCCTGAAATGTGGGTGTTTTGAACCTACAAGAACAGAACATGTTCATTAAAATAAAGACTGACTTTGGCCTATAAATGCTGGGGAACCCAAGATTAAGCATGCTCCCTGATCAGCAGCAACTAGGAACATCCACACCTTCTTGAGGAAAGCTGATCATCTTCGGCGGAGAAGGCCTGTGTGTGTGAGTATTTGTGAGTGTTTGGAATGTATGCATGAGAGCTCTCTCTTGATGTGATTCTGATGTGATTTTAATGTGATTTTCAATAAATGTTACATGAAAAGTGTTAAAACTGAATTTGGGTTTTTGGGGGGGGGGGCGATGGGTGATACATATCTAAGGAATATGTAAAGTGTCATTTAAGGAATATTTACTTTTGGAATAATGTATACTGAAATAAGTCCTGTATGGCAAAAGTTTGTTAATTGTTGGGAAATCATGTATCAAAACCAAATTTGGTCTCTGAAGTGTCTCATTGATCTAAACTGCCTTACTATTCCTTGAACACTCTGCACAAAAAGAACAGGAATCTTTTGGGGTTCATAACACTGGTTCAGATAGACCATTGGGATATGAATCATTCTCTTTCCAATAAATGCTCACAATGATGCCGTGGGCTTGCCATATCTTCAGGGATTTGGTTCCAAGACCTTACAAAAATATGAAAAAAGTGAATGATCATACCTCATATTTTAAATAGCAGTGGGGTGAACATACATACTTCAGCATGTCATAGGCATTTAATAATATGAGGGTTTGATGATCGACGTTTGGTGGAAGTATCTGATTTGGAGCCCATGGATCCAGAGGGCCTGCTGTATTATATAAAATATGTGTCACATTACTCTGCATTTTATCTTGTTTATTTTCTTGTGTAGATTCTGTTATCTTGTTTACAACTCAATCTTTTGGGTAGAGTGCATAAATCATCTACATGATGTACAAGATTCCACTGATGTCTCTTTATAGTATTCATAAGTATAAGTGAGATATCAAAATCTTTTTCTCTCCATCAGAGGCCATTTATCTTCACAGTGTAATCCCTGCATCCCTTTATAGAAAAATATGATCACAGCCTTTAGGATAATTAGGATTCATTGTTGCCCTCGTGTGCAATAGGGCATGTTGTAATAACAGCTGCTGTGTTTGTATTGAATGTCGTTGATTTTTAAATTTCAAAAAGTAACCAAATCTGTCTTTCTGAAAACTCATTCAGGGTTTTCATTGCACCTAGTGCATTAATTCATTAAAAGAGATTTATGTGAATCCATTGGCTGAAGGCTTGGAATATTACTCTTAAGAAGAATGAACACAAATCGGAGCCACTATAGCTGAGTTCATTACTACAGTCAAGCGGGATGATGCTCAGAATTCCAGAGCATCATCCTGTCACTGGACAGTTATGGATTACTTCGGGCCTGTAATATACATGAGATGAGGCTGATATTTTGCAGTTTTAAAAAAATTCCCTAAAATGTTAGCATGCTCACTGCATAAAATGTTAGCATGCTCATAGTAATTTCAGCAGCAGAGGCTGGCAGCTCAAATGTCAATGGAGTGATTAATTTATTCTGGGTTTTAGTATGAATGTTAATGAGCTAGCCAGGGTACTAAACCTATTGAGGTGGAATATGACCCAGCATTGTATAACTCCTTAAAAGTTCATACTAAAATCCAGAACAGATGCAAAGCTCCTCTGATCTACTAAACCCCTTTGACTTCCAGGCCCTGAGACCAGGTATGGGCAAAAATTTTAACTTGGGGGGGGGGGGATATGGTGGGCCGGAAAGGAGGGGCTGGGCTGGGAGGAAGGGGGTTCTCTCCAAGTTCCCTTCCTGCCCTTTCCTCCCCTTCCTCTTCTCTTTTGGAAGCAGAAAGTGAAGGAAATATGGGAAATGTTTGGATTCCAAAAAGGTTGGCCTTGGTCAGGATGACCAAGGGCCTGGGTTTGCCCATACTTGCCTTAGACTGTGATCACAACACATCAAGGGATGTGCCCCCCTCCCAAATGTAATCTTACCCATGAAATCCCCCCCTTCACTGACAATAATAATAATAATAATAATAATTTTATATTCTGCTCTATCTCCCCGAAGGGACTTAGGGCAGATTCCAAACATAAAAGGCAAACATTCAATGCCTAAATACAACAACAATACATTCATACTAACAAAATTTAAACAACCCAACATATAAACATGAATTATAATTAAACTAAAATTAAATAAAAGAAACACAGCCTGTTATAACAGACATAAAACAAAACATCAAACATCGAATGGAAACAATAATTTCCCATTTCCTTGGGGCAAATCGACCTTAAAGGTCCCCAATGTTTGCCCTAGTGTAGGTAGGACACAGGCCAATTGTCCTATCTTCAAACAATCAGACAAAAGCTTGATATGTGTGAAATGCCATTATCTTTTTTTAAAAAACTTTTCTTGGTGCAACTGCACTGCAGAATTAATGCAGTTCAACACCACTTTAATTGCTATGGCTCAATGCTGTGGAATCTTGGGAGTTGTAGTATTATAAGGTCTTTATAAGAGTGCTGGTGCCTCAGAAAATGATGACTCTCATGATTCCATAGCATTGAGTCATGGTAGTTAAAGCAGTGTCAAACTGCACCCTTTGTTTTACTGAAATTCTTACTACAACTTACGCACCTTCCCATCCACACGAGAGCATTTTCACTGCTGTTTACTCTAGAAATCTCCAGAGACAAAAAAAAGTTTTATAGCCCTGGAATGAACTTGATAAAAAGACTCTCTCTTTCTCCTTATTGCAGCCAGAAAATTTCCCACATATTTGTTGAGCTATAAGAAAAACAAACCAAGAGAACAGCCACTTCAAGAATGGCAATGCTGCAATCCAATGTCTGTTTACAGCAATCATTGCCAAAGGACACCCCTTGGATTGCCTGTTGTCAGAGACAAAGGCAAAAAAGGGGAAGATAAAGGCTCTTTATGTTTTGACATTTAATGCTTCTAATAAGAGAGAGCGAGAGCTGAATGGGTGAGGGAGACAGGGAGGGATGCTTAAAGCCGAGTCACAATTGTCCAGTGCCAAACTACATTCACCCTCTCTTTTCTTGCTGGGATGCATCCAAGCAGCCTACAAGACCAGTTTAACCCAGGTTTAGACACATACAATACCTTCACCTGAATGTCATGATATTATCTCCAATGGGAAACTCCTAACTCACCTCAATGATAATTCTATTGCATTGTTGTTGTGTGCCTTCAAGCTATTTCCAAATTATGGCAACAGTAAGGTGACATTATCACAAGCAATACTTGTTCAGAGGAGGTTTTCCCTTGCTCCCCTCTGATACTAACTGTGTGTGACTTGCCCAGTGTCACCCAGTGGGTTTCCATGGCTGAGTTGGTCTTCAGAGTCACACGCCAGCACTCAAACCACTACACCACACCTGTATTAATTTGCTTTGACATCTCATCGCATTAAAGCACATAGACATGTTCGATGAGTATAAAAGCATTTATGGTTAGTGGTTACAGAGTCAAGAATATTCCACAAAACTTAAAGACCCAGAACCAGAAAACACATGTTCACAAAAAGTGGAATCTTCATTTTAAAGAGTTATCAAACCTTTTCAGTCTCAGAAACCAACATAAGTAGCCAGGGTACAATGCATCTTGATTTAGAAGGGTTCAGAGAAATCATGTGCAATAATTTCCCACAGCAGCTGGGAAAATAGCTTGAGTTGACTATGACTATGGTTGGGCGGAATCAGTTTCTTGGAGGGAGAAAATAATTAGACTAAGAACTTCATCAAAGTAACTGCTAGATTCACCACAGATTGTGGCGAATATGTTGGGGCCCGTCGGTGGGCATGGGGAAGCCCTTGCCCCTTATTCTGCATCGCTTCCTCTTGCCCCATCCCACGGGGGAAGCATCCACTGCCCAGCTTCCCTCCATTGTTGCCAATGCAACACGGGAAGCTCCCCATGTTGTCACAGCAGTGGCGTACGACACTTCCTCTTCACTTTTACCACGGAGCCCCACTAGAAATAGTCTGACATCGTGGGATAGGAGATGGCAGACTCCATGGTGCCAGTGAAGTAGGACCATTGTACACCACCAAATTTAGTTCAATGTATTGTCTAAGGCTTTCATGGCCGGAATCACTGGGTTGTTGTAAGTTTTTTGGGCTGTATGATGATGTTCCAGAAGCAATCTCTCCTAACGTTTACCCCGCATCTATGGCAGGCATCCTCAGAGGTTGTGAGGTCTGTTGGAAACTAGGAAAATTGTGTTTATATATCTGTGGAGAGTCCAGGGTAGGAGCAAGAACTCTTGTCTGTTGGAGCTAGGTGTGAATGTTTCAATTGGCCACCTTGATTAGCAGTTGATGGCCTGACAGTTTTTAGGAGTGGCTTGTTAGTGCCTGGGGGAATCCTTTGTTGAGAGGTGATTATGTGTCCCTGATTGTTTCTTGCCTCGAGTTCCCCTGTGTTTGAGTGTTGTTCTTTATTTACTGTTATAATTTTAGATTTTTTTAAAATTTAGTTCATCCGATGAGGTTGTATATATGAATAAGGTTGGTTAGAATATAAATGGATACCAGGTTTCTTTCTGGCCATTAGACAGCCAAAATGAAGTTGTTGGCTGTAGCACCCATGGGCCCGTTCGTGCCACTGGGAGGGGGTGAGGCGCCGGGGGTCCCGATGCCATTGGGACCCGCACAGGCTGAAGGGGACTCGGAGGACGAGTTGGAAGGCCCAGAGCAAGATTGGTCAGCAGCGCCTTTGCCCAGTTCACCTGCAAAGAGTTTAGCCTGGGATTTCGAGTGCCAGCATTCTCCCGGGGAAGGAGCGGACCAGGTGGAGATGGGAGGCAGCGAAGCAGATAGCGGAGATCGTTATCAATTCCCCAAGCGGCCGAGGTTCCCAGGACCTGGCCGAGCAGCAGATGGAGGCCAGCGGATGGGAAAGTTCGGGGAGGCTGCTTCTCAAGGAGATAGCGATACTGAACTGGAAGAGCGGGGCCGTTCCCCAACAGACGAGGGGACATAGAGCAGGGCAGGGAGGAGCTGGCATCTGTCCCTAGACCGTCACCGTTCGGAAAGTAGAGACTGGAGACGCCG